>JARFIW010001559.1:0-518845 GCA_036346225.1 Platerodrilus igneus | reverse complement strand
GGTACGTGCAGTCGATAGGGAAAAGCATCTTCAGAGGTGGTGATCTGAATGAAGAATACTCCCCAGGTAATGAATTTTTTTTGAAACTGTTGTACTGGTGCTCATTTGTTTAAACTATTAGTGATTTTGAGTTTTATTTGGTGACAAATTTATGAACCAAAAATTAATTTTATTTACCTACGTAAAGGACTTTTTTTTTAAAATCTGACGGTGTAAGTACTTGTATATAATAATTATGAACATTTCACAGATGTAAGAGGTAAACGGATCCTTTGTATAACTTTTCAGTGCTAAAATTTTGCCCACAAATATAAAAAGTTTTATACTGAGCCCAACATAGACCAGGGGTAAATAAATGAAGGTTCCGGGACAGACCCATCTACTTTACAATAACACAATGTAATGTAAACGAGCAGGAAATCGTGGGAGTATTAAGTTGATGATTTTTACTATCGAATAGGAGTATGAAATGTTTAACTTGGATAAAATTGGTAAATATTGAAATTGTGTGAGTCTATTACTTATTTGTCAAAATAATAGGGTTGTATAATTTTTGGGCAAATTATTTTGTTTTTATTTTTATTAATTCGAAAGGTTGTAGAGCATTTGAGTAAGCGTGGTGAGTATCCCTGAAGAAGCAGTGAACAGAACTAGCCATGGGGTGTCATTTTGGAAAGCATCTTCAGAGGGTACTCAACTAAAACATCTTATGATTCAAAGCTTGAACTCAAAATTTATTTAGGTCGTAATTAGTGGAGTTTTTTTTATAGACAGGTAATTTTATAGCAGTAAGTAACAACGACGCAAGTTAAGGGCGATTGAAGTAATCACCGAGGTTCCCGAGAAACCGCAACATTTTTATGACGCCCAATTTGTGGGGCATGAATTCAACAGGCAGTTCAGAGCAATCTTATGTCAACTTTACATTGGGGCTCGAAAGGGCAGTGCGCAGCAATTTATGACGCCCAACATTGGGGCTCGAAGAAAAGGATAGTTCACAGCAATATATATATATATATATATATATATATTGCTGTGATAAGGGGTTGTTTAGAGCAATGGGAATCAGAAAACTGTATTTATTTAGCAGAAAAATAAGTAATTCGTACATTATGTGAATAGAAAGCATTTAACACCCTGTATATAGACCGTAATAAACTTTAATCAATGCCATCAAGCATATCTTTCAATAATAGAACACGTATTCAGCAGAGAAATAATCGTACATGTAATTAAACTACGTTGAGGAGTGTTTAACAAGTTTATAAAATAAAGACGCAGAAGATAAGACAAAATCTAATAAATCCACATGCAATTACGCTTCTGATAAAGAACGAACAATAAACGCTTTGATAAGAAGAGGCACTTTTAAAAATCAGTTTAAATAAATACGAAAACAGCATTCGTGTTACATCATTTATTTTGTACAATTATCTAAAAATTTTATCTACACAAAACAACAGACATACGTTAAAAGTCCGGCCACAACAAATAATAAGGCAATCAAAGATCGTAAATAAACAGCATGACACGAAAATACAAAAGAGTTTTATCAGAAATCAGCTTGAAAGCACTGGACAAACGTGGTTGGTTGGAAACAATCTGCAAGACTGCTTGGAAAACCAATCCAAATGTAGTAGGAAAATGTTATATAACACCCACCGGTGATAAGGCAGCTCAGTCTCAACTTGATGCACGTTGAATCCACAACACTTTTAATCAGAAATCTACGCGTCGGATAAATAAAATTTATGTTATAGCGAAAATAGTGCTATGCAACAATTGCGTTAAGAATGCATGAAAAGTTTTTGCCGCAAATCTATGTGCTAAAGCCAGATATTAAATTGTGTTTTAATCTTTTACAAAACCTTACTGTGAAAGAGAAATGTTATTGCAATCCTTAAAAATATATTGCGGTGTGGTAACATCTTTAACAAATAATTGTAATTTTCCAACAAGCAAAGGAAGTTTACTAGGCTTAAAAAACACAATTGCTTAACCTTGTGACCCTACATTTGATTTCCCAATGCTCACCCGAAAGTACTACATTGGTCAATAAGTGAATTCCTTTGTTTAGCTGGAAAATTTTGAATTTTGCCGAACCCTTGCTGTTCTAAGCAAAGCAGGTATCCTTAACGTGCGCGACAGCACACACACACGCGCGCGCACTCACGCAATCACGCGAACGCACGCACGCACGTATGCACGCACCCACCCACACACACACATGCTCCACGCACGCACGCACACGCGCACACACACACACAAACACACGCGCGCACACACACAAACATACACACACACACACACACACACACACACACACATATTCGTACATGTAAATGGGATATTATTTTACACCACATTAAAAACATAGTTCAAGATTATGGTTATCATCTGTTCAACAATCTGAAGAAGAAATTGAAGTCTTTAATTAATAAGAAAGATACAAACACAAAATTTGGTACACACCATTTTTCTAATTTTAAGTTTCATTCTAGAGTCTAATAATAATCTAATAATAATATCATTTGCACAAAAGCAGACAAAAGAAATTGCATCATAATTTTAGATAAAACCGATTATATATGTAAAGTTCATGATTTCCTTCAAAATAATAATTATATAGAAACAACACCTGACCCAATCTTCAGATTTAACCAAATTGTTAGAAAAACTGTAAATGATTCAAGAAAAATACCAGAAACCTTAAATGTAAATTATAAAAATCTGTTAAAAATGAACCCTAGAACTCCAAGACTTTACGGTCTCCCTAAACTACATAAATTAAACATACCAATTAGGCCAGTTACATCTTATATCAATACACCCTATAACAAAATAGCCAAATTTCTAAATTCCTTTTTTAAAAACAAACTCCAGTTCAAACCGAAGTATTCCATAAAAAACTCCTTTGATATAATTCACAAAATAAACTCTTTATCATTACCTGAAAAATTTAATATTGTATCTTTCGATGTAATTAACTTATTCCCAATTGTTCCCACTAAAGAATGTATCGGTTTAGTCTATAGGCTTCTCAATAACTGTGATTTAAACGACTCCCAAGCATATACAATACTTTCGTCATAAAACAAAACTTTGTCATATTCAACAACCAATACTATATTCAAAGTAATGACTTAGCCATGGGCTCGAACTTCTCATCAATTCTAGCCGAAATCTTTATGAATTATCTTGAAACTGTCTTCATACAAGAATCATTTTTCTTCAAAAATAAAGTCATATTATAGACCCGTTATGTCGACGATATTCTTTGCATCCACCAAGGTAGTGATTCGGATATCAACAATTTTTTAATTTACTTAAACTCAGTACATCACAACATTAATTTCACCATTGAAACATCCATAGATAATACTTTACCATTCTATTCCTTTCAATATTGAATATAACATGTACAGGAAATCTACCACTACTGATGTTATTATCCCGTTTAATTCTTGCCATCTTTTAAGTCATAAACTTGCATCTTTCAGAACATATTTTAGAAGATTATTTACTATCCCATTAAATAAAAACCATTTTATAGATGAATTAAATTTAATTAAACAAATTGCTATTAACAACAATTACCCTATTAATATAATTAACAATCTTTTTTACAAACTCAAAAAGAAAATTAAATTACACACTAACTTAATAGTTATTAAAGAAAACCCTACCAATTACTTTAGTCTACCTTATTACAATATAATTTCATATAATATCCAAAATATTTTTAAAAAGCGTAATATTAATATCTAATTTAAAACTAATAATAATATCGGTTCAATTTTAATTAACAACAAAGATAAAATAGACGACAAACAAAAATCAGGCATCTACAAATTAACTTGCGATACAAGTCATGCGTATTACATAGGTCAGACTGGCGGTAGCTTTTTACAAAGATTTAATGAACATAAAAACCTAGTTAATATATACCGTCGTAATAACAATTTTAACCAAAGTTTTTCTTCTTTTGCTCAATATATAGCCCACACAAATCCCAACTATCTTGATACCTTTGAAATACTCCACACATTAAATAAAAGTTCCAAATTCGATTTCCTCGAAATCTTAGAAATTAAAAGACCACCTGATAATATTTGTTTAAATGAAATACAAGATTTTGTTCATAACCACTTTACTTTAAAACTACTTCCTATTCTATACCCCCATTAACTATAATTCAGTCACATCTTTTATCATTAGTTTCCACACCAACATTGTCAGTCACTCATTATCATTTCAACTTAATACGGATGTTTTTAACTCTGAATAAAATGTAACATTTGTTCAGTTCTTTAATTTAGTGTTAACATACAGTATATAAAACCTTTAATTTGTCTTATGTCTTAATTGTAAGTATTTCATATCATATCTTATAATTTTAAATTTACATAATTTTTAGGAACCATATTAGTAGATTTTTAGATGCTGCTTTTGTATTTTTCTATTTGGATTTTATTAGCCTGATGATGAGTATAGCTTTTCCTCGAAATATGTAGCTGCTTAATTATTAATAAACAATTTGATGTGGGAAGATTTTGAGGCATTTTATATTTTATATTTGAATTTTACAACCCCACTTGGAGACTATATTTTTCCTTTAAAATTAAGAACAATATACAACCACGCCCTTTATGGTCTTTGACGATAAAGGAGCCTGCATAATCAACACCCACGTTGGTAAACGGTAAAACAGGCTGAGTACGAGATTTTGGAAGATTTCCCATTATTGGAACAGTTGTCCTGACGGCAAACCGATAACATCGGCAGCAGCTGTGAACGACCTTCTTGGATAAATTACGACCTGAAACAATCGTTCTCTGACAACTGAGAGTAAGAGTTGAGGTCCCGCATGATGGCTTCGCAAATGAGCATCCATTATTATGAGTTTTGATAAATGTTGCTTACTGAAGAACAAGATAGGATGACGTTTGGCATACTCGTAATTGGAGTTCTTGAGCCTGCCTCTAACATGTAAAATTTTATTATAATCTAGAAAGGGATTTAACATCACGATAGTGCTACAAGGTTTAATTGATTTATGGTGTTTTAGATTCTACAGTTCAACGGAAAAACTTACATATTGTAAGATTTTTGCCAGACATATAGTAGCTTTTCCTAATTCTTTGGATGTTAGGGAACCAGATTTTCGCATACTGCAAAGATTTCGGCAATTGTGTATGAACCGTAAGCAAAAGGCTACAACACCTATTAGTCTTGTTAGATTGGAGTGGTTTGTAATATTAAAGGCTTCGTTACCAATACTAACGAAGCAATGAATTTCTTTCTTAAGTTCAGGAAGCGACCGAGGAGTGGGACTAAGAAGAGGCCATGAATTTCCCCTTTCATTCAGCCATTGAAGTCCATGGCACCACAAAGATCATTCAGCAAGTTGAACTGGAAAGGCACCTTGAGAAAGAATATCTGCGGGATAGTCCTTGGTTGGAATATGACGCCAGATGCAATGTAGCGTCAGCTCTTGGATTTCAACAACACGATTGGAAATAAATGTCTTTAAGAGATTATGCGCTGTGTTAAACCAACCCAGCACTATTGTAGAGTCAGACCAAAGGACATGTTGGGTAAACTGAATGTCGAGTGCCTTGCAAACAGTTGTGTAAAGTCTAGCAAGCAGAACCGCAGCATAAAGTTCCAATCTTGGAACAGTAAGAGGTTTTAATGGTGTAACCATGGATTTAGCACACAGAAGTTTAACATGAATAGTGTCATCATGACTATTGGATTTAAGGTAGATACATGCACCATACGCGTGCACAGATGCATCAGAAAAACCACGGAGTTCCGTTTTAGTCATTTGGGAACATAGTACGTGGTGTGAAATTTTGTAGTTGTTAATAATAGCCAGTTCTTGGCAAAACGATATCCATCTTTCACTAACATGAAGTGAAACTGGATCGTCCCATGATAACTTTTCTAGCCAAAGTAACTGCAGCAAGATTTTTACTGGAATGATATATGGCTCCAACAGTTCAAGAGGGTCAAATATTTGTGAAATGCTAGAAAGAATAACTCATTTGGTAATGACTTCAAACACAGGAGTAAAGATCGAGAACAAGAATTCATAATTTTGAAATGACCATAAAAGGCCAAGGGTGTGTGTATTTTCATTTGTGCCAAATTCATAAATGCCTTGGTGTTTATGATTTTCATCAATATCGCACAGAACTTTTGGATCATTTGTTATCCACTTTCGCAACTTGAAACCACCACTGGAGCAGATTGATGATAAGGTGCGACAAAGAGATTGTGCAGAATCTAAAGAATCAGAGCCAGTTAACAGATAAAATCTTGCTTTATAATCCGCAAAACATCTGGATTATAAGTTTCACACTCAATCGAGCTGAAAACGCTGCGAATTGCCAAGAATGATGCTGATGCAGTGCCATAGGTAACCGTGTTTAGATTATGTACCTGAAAACCAGAGTTTGATAAAGGTCTCCAAAGAATTCGTTAGAGAAACCTTTGGCTTGGTTCTACGAGCCCTTGTCGATACATCTTTTCGATGTCGACTAAAATTGCATATTCACATTTCCTGAATCTGAGTAAAATTTGAAAGAAGATCTTGTTGAATTGTGGGACCAACCATTTGTAAGCTATTAAGCGAATGATCATTACTCGGAGCAGAGCCATCAAAAACCAAGAACAATTTGGTAGTTAGACTTGTTTCCTTTAATATCCCATGGTGGGGAAAATAGTAAGACACTTCAAAGTCGTTTGGTTGGACCATAGTCATGTGACCTAGCTGTTCATGTTCTTCCATGAACGAAGTGTATTGTGTTCGTAGAGCAGGATTGACTTGGGACCATTTCTTTAATGAATAGAATCGTTTTGTCGCAGTTTGCAATGAGTCACCTAAAATCGATGGAGACTGTTCAAAAGGAATAGTAACGATAAAGCATCCATTAAGAGTACATTTAGTTGTTTTGAGATAAAATGTTTTACAAGAATGTTCCTCCTCAGAAAGTGGCCTTTCGTGGTATGTTCTTCAATTTCTCAGAATCTAGCAGGCTGAGAGTGTACATAATACTTGGAAAAATTATGATTATTTACATTGAAAAGAGGATCACCCACAACCCAGTCAAGTTTGATTTTCTGAAGAACTGGAGGCTGCAGACCTAGACGAATCTGTCCTACACACAAAAGGTTCCAGAATTCATAAGAACCCATGGGATCCGACAAGCGAATGTGGTCTCGAATACAAATAGAATTAGTAACCACTTGAAACCCAGGTAAAGTGTTAGTGATGTGATCTATTTTAAACACGAAAAGTTTATTTTGCGTGACGAATGTGGAGTTGTGACCCGTACATTGCATTTAGAATGAACTTGAGACGAGGCTGTGGATAAGTCAGTTACAGTAACGTCACGGTGGTTGTGTAGATAAATTATGCTTTTTACAAACGTTGAAAGTTATAAAATTCGACTGTGAAACAGAGTTAAGCAAGCTCCTAATAGAGCGGAGTTTGTTTGAAGAATCTCGAGCGAATGCTGTAGCAGTAGGAAGCAGCACTTGCACTGTGTTTGAATCAAATGCAGATACAGACTACTTGGACTTGCAGGCTCCGTATTTTTTGAAGGATTAGTCTTAGTTTGATCATGTAATATAGTATGATGCCTTGATTTACAGATTCGACACGTATATTTGGAAGAACAATGCTGACCTGAATGCTCCTGCGATAGACAATTAGAACACAAATTCAGTCTTACTTTAGAAGACCTGGTTGCGGCTGAAAGTGTTAGAAAATCGCTACATCTGTAACGAGTATGCGCCTTATTGCAAAATGCACACGAGGCTGTGATGGCGACAAATGATTTTGCAGTCGCTTTAATTTTATCAGGACCTACTTTCTCCTGTTTTAAATTCAGAGTTGAAAGTAAATCAGCAGTGTTTTTTAGAAAGCTTTTAAATTCATTAAGGGTGAGTAAATCAGTATCAGCAGCATGCTTAAGGGCCTCCCATTGCTTGCAGTATGAGGATCAAGTTTGTTCATCATTAAATGAATAATCAGAATATCGGAAAGCTCTTATGTTTCCGATAACGATTTGAGCGCATTACCATGTTTGAATAACATGTCACGAAGATGCGAGTTTTTCAGCAGACTCTTTGCTCAACGATTCTAAATTCAATATTGACTTTATGTGGTTGTACACAAGCATTCGTGAATTGTTATATCTTTGGCAAAGGCCGTTCCATGCTAAACCATAATTTTCAGGTGTGAACTCGAGAGATTTGATGGTGAGCAGTGGGTCATTCGTAAGCGAGGCCTGAACATAATGATATTTTTGAATGTTTGTAATCGACTCATTATTATGTATAAAGCTCTTATATAGGTCTCTATATTCGAGCCAAGAATCGATCTCCTTATTATATTTTGGGAGGATTATCACTGGAAGCTTTATGGCGTTCGCATTCCTGTTAGCGGAAGTCTGGCTGCTATCAGAAGCGATCGAACCTGCGGGTGACAGTGGTCGTTGTGATTCTGGATTGATTTTATTACACAAGTATTATGCAGATCAGTCTATTGTATAATAAGAATCAATAAATTCTTCTTGAATGGCAAATTCAACTTCTGGATCTTCAGCCGATGCCTCAATTTGTAATTGAATGTCGTTAAGTTGAGTAAGCAAGAGAATTGCACTGCCTAACCTTTTTTGAAGTTCAATTACAACCTTTGGCGAATTTCCAAGTTTATCGACCGTAAATTCGGTATGGATTTTTTCAGTACATTTTTAAAAATTAGTTAGATTGCGTTTGATGGACGCGCTTTGCAATTTTAAAGTATTCATTTTGAACAGAAAGGTGCTTGAAAGATTTTAAAATGATGAAAAACGCCCTTAGTTGAATATATTGTTTAGTACAACACCATAAAGGAAAGAGAAATTGAGGAAAAATTAATATTCATTAATGATGTAGCAAGCAAGGGTTGCGAAATGCGGCAAAGCCGAACTTCATGTAAATTTACTGCGAATATTGGCGGGAATTTTGCATGGAATATTTTTAGTACTATTTGTTAAAATAAAAAGTCTAATAGCGTATGAAACAGAGAGCAGGTAAATTCTATGGACCCATTAAGCAGAGTTAAATACAAAACCCCACTATTAACGAACAACAGCGTTCCAATCTGTCAAGATAGTAAGGGTGCTTAAGATTATGGAAAATATGTGGAACGACTCATCTTAACCGGTCTGCTGTAGTGCATTAATTGTATTTCATACCTGTTTCAAAGGATGAAACAAACTCTATAGTACTTGGAATAATAACAAGTTTGAGCATTTATGCCTTCGAAACATATATTTACCATTTTCTTCTTCTATATTCTTTGAATCTGAAGTTGCTTTTCATAAATAATGCATAATTTTCTGTTAATTTTCATTGAAATTAGCGGAGGTTATCTGTGGAGCTGATTCCTTATTTTAATAAATTATATGGCTCGAAGGTGATCAAGTTGTTTTGTTGATTTCATAACAATTTTTAATAAGATTTGATTCGAAGGACCTGTAATATGTATAATAAACACAACTGTTTTGCACTGTACATAACTTTAATGGTTAAATTTAAGTGTTAGTATATTAAATTAACAGAGAGCAGCTTATGCATATTACTGATTTGGCGACGGATACGCGAATGCTATTATGGATGGTTATTGTAACTAGTATAATAAATGTAAATGCACAGAATAACGCCAGAGGGCGATTGAAGTTAACATAAAGTCTACATTCTGAACTATAATAGATATTTACTTCAAAGAAGGAAATGCACTTCAAATAATGAATTACAACATTAAATTAACAGGAGAATAATTGACCATATTTACAAAAGAGGAGAATTAACAAATTGTTTTGCCTCCAGGAAATTTTCCGTCTTCAAAAAGGGTGCACTTTGGAAGATCATAAAACCGAAAAGATAAATAATTTTTTAAACCCTTTGTATGTTGTCTTTTCATAACATCTTAGCAAACGTTTATTACTAAAATTAGTAATGCAGTCTTCTCCATTGCAGTGTGTGAGAAAAAACACGAATTATCAAATTACGTGATTTTTAAATTGAATCTCTCAATATTTGTATCACAACATAAAGTAGCATAAAATTTTCTTTCATTTGATACCAAACAAACATTATCAATTATTTGGAGACTCGCGAGTTATTTAATTATTTCTCTTAAATTTTGTTAACCTCTTAAGCTATTGTGGAAATTAAGCTTTATGCATAAGGTTTTTATTACGTTGTGTTTAGGTAAAGCACAAATATGTAGTAGTGAATAAATTTAATTGATTATTATTACATACTATAACTGAGTTCAAATATTAAGAATTGAAAAATATCAAGTAGTCTATTATTTATCGTTTCTAAGTATAAGCATTTGTTGGTTACATACTTAGTGGAAATTGTCACTTTTACAAATTTCTGAAGCTTATAATAGAGCAGTAAAATGTCTCGATCGAGATTTTCTAAGGAAGATTTTCTAAATTTGTTAATAACCTATGGCGAAGTAAACGTGTTGTGAGTTCAATTTGCAGAACATTTATTGCAAGGTATCCTATAAGATCATGACCGACTGCATCTCCATCTCCACCTCTAATCTACTACATGTACTACATGTACTACTTGTACAGTGTGTCCCAAATTGGGTGTATTAAATGGGTAACTTAGTTGTTATTAAAGATACAGTAAAACTGTGTGCGCAGTCATGGGCCAACTTTTTTAGATCAATTCAATGGTGAAATCACAAATGAGTGATCTTCTTTTGTTTTCGAGTAATAGCCAAAAATTGATATTTTTAACAATTCTATTAATTCGTATAACTCGTTTGTTTGCAAAAACATCCAAAAATACTGTAGAAGTTTTTTATGCAGTTTTTTACGTAGAATACAGTGGCGTACGCAAATATTTAATATCTATAATATTTTTGTGGTTATAATATAAACTTGCATTTTTAAAAATAGAAACCACAATTGGTTGCCGCTTTATTTAAAAGCTCTTTTTGACAGCTTTTCAAAAATATATAGTTTAATATAATTATCTTTTCAAATGGCCGATTTATTTCAGGTTTCTGGTATAATAAAATAATTTATTATGTTGGTAATAAATAGTTGGCCGCGAAACAAAAGGTAAACAAAAAACGACAATTTTTTGTACAACAAACGTCAACGAGCTTCAGTCATATCTATTGCACACGCAATAAATTGTATTGTTAGTTTCTAAGTGAAGCATTAGTTTGTTACTAAATAGCAAAATTTGAAAATTACGAAAAGTACGATATGCTAGTTGCATTTATTGAGTCTGCGAAAATTCCTCTATCAGCAAAAATTTTATATTTTAACAGGTAATTGTGTAACTAATAGCAAATAATATTACTATGTTGTTTGTAAATAATACAGGTATCCTGAAAGACGACAACCAAATATTAACATGTTTAAAAGGTTAGATAGTAATTTACAACAGTTTGGCTGTTTTGACAAACCTAGAACGCAACAGTATGCACTTTTTAATCAAGAGCAAACTACTGTTGCAACCATAGCATGTGTGGAAACTAACCCAAGAACATCATGTAGGAAAATTGAAAGGAAAATGGGTGTTTCTAAATCACCAGCTTCAAGAATATTGAAGCGTAATAAATATCGACCCTATCAAATTAAAATTATACATAGTTTGTTTCCGGACGATTTTAAAAAAAGGCGATTTTGTCAATGGTATCTTCGTAAATGTGCTGCTACTAACAATTTTGGAAATAACATTATATGGTCTGATGAAACACATGTGAGTAGTGCTGGTATCTTCAACAGACATAACAATCAACACTGGTCTAATGAAAATACCTATCAAACATATACGAGGCGTCAACAAGGCCGTTTTGGTTTGAATATTTGTTCTACATTGTTGGTGGCAAATTTTAATACCATATTTTTGAAAACAATCTTTTACCTGGTCGCTATATTGAAATTTTGGATACTAACTTGCACGAACTACTGGAGGACATGCCTCTCGCAAAAAGACAAAAAGTGTGGTTCCAACAAGATGGTGCACCCCGCACAACGCTATAATTACTCGTGATTATTTAAATAGAGAATATCCCAATAAATGGATGAGTACGTTTGGACTTGTTCAGTGGCCGCCTAGATCTCCTGACTTGTCGATATTGGACTATTTCTTGTAAAATTTTTTGAAAGAGGAAATCTATAAAACGCAGCACTATAATATTGAAGAGTTGCGGAATTTAATTGATGCAGCATTTCGTAAAGTTAAGGCGGTTCATTTATTAAATTCTATTAAATCTTTAATAAAACGATGCGAACTTTGTTTAAGAGAGAATGGAGGCCAGTTTGAACTCTGAATTGTCAGTAAATAAAACTATTGTAGTATTCCCATCTCTGTTCTAGTGTTTTATATATATTATGTTTAAGGGTGTGTGTAAGTGAGGGTGTGTGTGGGTGTGTGCGCATACGTTCGTGCATGCGTGGGCGCGTGCTTGTGTGTGTGTGAGGGTATGAAGTGTGTGTGTATTTGTGTATCCATATATAGATTATAGACTATTTATATGTGGATAGGGAAATGTACTTTTCAATTTAAGATGTAGTTATATTAATTTTTGTAATATATGTAGTTATGATATTGTATTCTTCTAGCTTTCAAACTTTGTTGTTTAGAAATGTGATGTGGTAAAATAATACTCTCTTGTTTTGTGTTTCCTTTTTGTTTCGCGGCCATCTATTCTTTTTATCAATATAATAAATTATTTTATTATACCAAAAACATGGAATAAATCGGCTATTTGAAAATATAATTATATTGAACTATATATTTTTGAAAAGCTGTCAAAAAGAGCTTTTAAATAAAGCGGCAACCAATTGTGGTTTCCATTTAAAAAAATGCAAGTTTATATTATAACCTCAAAAGTGTTATAAATATTAAATATTTGCGTACGCCACTATATTCTACGTAAAAAACTGTATGAAAGACTTCTACAATATTTTTAGATGTTTTTGCAAACAAAAGAGTTATACGAATTAATAGAATTGTTAAAAATATCAATTTTTGGGTATAACTCGAAAACAAGAGAAGATCCCTCATTTATGATTTCACCATTGAATTGATCTCAAAAAGTTGGCCCATGACTGCGCATACAGTTTTATTGTATGTTTAATAACAACTAAGTTACCCATTTAATACATCCAATTTGGGACACACTGTACATACATATACTAATAATATTTTACATAATCAACACTTGAGTAAAACTAACAAAATATAGAACATTATATTTGGTATACCAAAAAGTACTTGAAATTAAGCAGAAAAGGTGTTATTGCAAAAACTGATAAAACATATTTACCTACCTAAAATTACTATTAAATGATAAGTGATCCACAACAATATGAACTAAAGCCTTGCTGGTTTTGTTTTTTAGCTTATGGTTCTTTTTAAAATAGGAAAGAATTGATTTCCCTGCAATAGAGTTTTCCAGAACACCTTCTAAATCAGTTTTGTTAGGCACTTTCCTTCTTCGCTTATTTGCAGAGGTACTGAATATGTGTTTGTCGGAGATTCCAAAAATACGGTTATTTACAAGTTCTTCAGGAACTCATTGAAGAAAATTAATTATTTTAAAAGATCTATCATTTATTCTTTTATAGAATTACCTAAGGTGTTTTCAACTGGTTACACTTGATGATGGTAATAATGCAGATGAAAACGACCGCATATTAAAACATGATATACGAATAAGTAGATCTTGTACATCATTACTATTAAGAGCATCTACACTTTCCGTCAATTCCGAAACAGATATAGGTGAATTTGATGTACAGGAAACCTTCCAATGTTGTATGAACTTAAATGTTGTTCGACTTTTGAAACTACTTCTTTAATGATATTCAAACTTAACAGAGGTAATGTTGCCACATCAATTTCATTATTTAGAAAGATATGATAATATACCCAATTGACTTCAGATTCGACAATAGATTTTTCGGATTTTTGCATTAATTTTATTAATTACAATGGGATTCTGCACCGAATGGACTTGCATCTTGAAAAACTTATAAATTACTAGAACGGGTAAAACGATTTAAGTGTTCCAATGAGCTAAACAGCCGAATCAAATATTTTACCAAATTGGAGAGGAATTTAGTGAGGAACCCGACTAAGATCGATCTCCGAAAGAGGGCAGCAGCTCACTCAGTACTTAGATCGGCAGAGATTATAGGGGACGATATGGCATTCTAAAACACACTACTGCGATGTGGAAGGCAACGGGAAACCACCACATTATCTCCGAAGTACACAACGTACTTATATTGTTTTTAGATGATGTCATCCTCTGGGGTAAAAGATTCCGGAGTTAAAATAGTACCCCATTCGGATCTCCTGGAGAGGATTATTTCGGAGAATGTGATTGGAAACTTTAAACGAAGAGCATGGAACATTTTACAAGTTGGAGCATGGAATGTTAGAAGTACGAAGCAAGTAGGTAAGCTAGAGAACTTGAAAATTGAAATGGATAGGTTAGCACTAGACATAGTAGAGATCAGAGAAGTTCGTCGCCAGAGGCGGGGGACTTTTGGAGTGGAGACCTTAGAGTAATTCATACAGGATCAGAGGAAGGAAACTTGGGTGTGGGGATAGTTATGCGAAAAAAAATAGAACACTGTGTAGAAAACTACTTACAAAAGAACAAAGAAATACTCATGGTTAGATTAGAATGTAGACCGGTAAATACAGTAATAATACAAGTATACATGCCCACCTCTAGCTACAGTGAAGAAGAGGTAAAAGCGATATATAAAGATATCAAAGACATACTAAGATACGTAAAAGGACATTAAAATTTAATAATTACGAGGGATTTTAATGCATCGGTGGGTGAGGGTAGGGAAGGAGCGGTAGTAGGTTTATTTGGTTTAGGTACGAGAAACGACAGGGGAAATAGGTTGTTAGAATTTTTCGACAAGAACAATTTAATCATCACAAACACCTTATTTCAACATCGTGCTAGAAGACGATATACGTGTAAGATGCCAGGAAATATTGGAAAATATCAAATTGATTACATTCTTGTTAGACAATGGTGTGGAAATCAAGTAAGAGGCAACGGAAGCTACTCAGAAGCAGATATAGACACTGACCACAACATCGTAATTATGAAGGACGCTCTTAAATTTAAAAATGTGAAAAATAGGAATGGAAAAAGCACTTTGAGTTTGAGAAACTAAAAGATAAAAGTATTCATGAAAGATTTGAAAAAATCAAATGCATTGCTGAATGATAGTGGAAATATTTCTGAAATTAAGAAAGTAGAAACAGAATGGGATAACATTAAATCCAGCTTAAACATGGGGGCCAGAAACATTCTGGGGTATACACAAAAAGAAAGTAAGAAACTGTGGATAATAAAAGATGTCCTGAATTTAATAGAAGAAAGACTAAGATGCAAGAAAAGATCAGACCAAAGAGAAAAACATTGACACAAACCCATAAAATGGGAAATTATTTGGAAATCAGGAAAGCTAAAGAACAATGAATTGATGAAAAATACAAAGAGATACAAACTGAGATGGAAATAGAATAGACAGACGAAGCATACAAATTATTAGAATGAATTTTAGGGATATAAAAAAATATAGCAAAAATATAAGGAACTAACAGCAGTAGAACAGGAATTAGACTTTGAAAGGGATAAGATGGGATATCCTATACTTAGAGATGCGTTTGAATTAGCATTAAAGGGTCTGAAAAAGGGTATGGCGCCGGGTACACAGAAGGTGCTAGCAGTAACTATAAAAGCCGTTGGACAAGCAGTAACAGAACGTCTCTTCCAACTTGTAAGCTGTATGTATGAGACAGGCGAGAAACGCAAAGATTTCAAACGTAGCATCATACTCACTATACCAAAAAAGCGAGACGCAGATAGATGTGGAAATTTTCGAACAGTAAGTTTGACAAGCACACGTGTCAAAAATATTAACTAGAATTGTACGAAGACGAATGGAAAAACGAGCTGAAGATATACTAGGAGGAAATCAATTTGGGTTTAGGCGAAACGGGAACACGGGAGGTTATTTTAGCTCTGAGGGAGAAAACAATAGAAAAAGGGGAAAGCGTATATATAGAGTTTGTAGATCTGGAAAAAGAATTTGATAATGTAAAATGGATAAAAATGTTCGAAATACTCAAAAAGATTGGAATGAGTTTTAGGGATAGATGGATAGTACATTATACAAAGAGCAAACAGCGGTAATAGAATTAGAGCAGGAGCGTAGAGAAGCAAATATTAGGAAAGGGGTGTGACAGGAATGTACCCTATTTCCGTTAATTTTTAACTTGTACATCGAAGAGGCAATAAAAACTGTCAAATGCAGGAAGACATTTGAATTATTGTGCAGGGACAAAAAATTGATATGCTTAGATTTGCAGATGATATAGCGGTATTAGCATCTAGCAAAGAAGAATTAAAAGCTACTCTTATGGAAAGGGAAACAGTTCTAACAGAGAGATGTGGTATGAAAAGTAATAAAAATAAAACTAAAGTACTAGTATGCAAAGAATGGGAAAATAAATCAAAAACAATAATATAAATAGGTAACAAGAACTTACAAGAGGTTTCGGATTTCTGCTACCTAGGAAGCCAAGTAACCCGAGATGGGAAAAGCACAAAAGATATAAAATAAATATTAGCACAAGGTCGTGCTACATTTAACAAGAAAAAACAACTACTGCGTTTAAAGACAACAAACATAAAAAAGAAGAGATTGCTTAAAACATATGTGTGGAGTACAGCACCGTACGACTGTGAAACCTGAACAGTAGAAGAAGCAGACAGGAAAGAGATAGATTCCCATGACATATGGTGCTACAGGCGTATGATGAAGATATCATGGACAGACAAAGTTAAAAACAAAGAGGTACTAGTAATAGTAGGGAAAAAACGAAGTATGTAAAAAACGGTAAAAAATAGGAGAGATAGGATGATAGGGCACATACTAAGTCATGAGGGAATAGTGCGGAATATATTAGCAGCAGAGGTAGGAAAAAAGAGAGGTAGAGGTAGATATAGGTTAGGTTATTGCACACAGATAGTGAAAGATGTAGGCTGTGGGGATTTCATGGAAATGTGGAGGGTAGCTCAGAATAGAAATTAATGGAAGCACGCTTCCAACCAGTCGCAAGATGGAAAAATTAATGACAAAAATAATAACTGTACTTAACCATGATGATTATTATAAACTACAGATATTGATTTTGCAATACTCCCAACTAATGTTAATTGTGCGAAAGGATTTATTTGAAAATCATTAATACGGCAAATGTCTGAACCTTGGCAGTCATAGGCTGCTTAACCCCCTTCACATACCATTGAATCTCAGTAAAATAGGGCATGTAATTAGGAAACAACAGTAGAGGAACCGAGCTGTATCGAGGCTGCCTGAATTACAGTGAACAATGTAGGCTAGCTCAGAATAAAAATAAGTGAAGGTACGTGTCCAACTAGTTTCAAGACTAAAAACCTAATGACGAATAAATAATTGCACTTACATCTGATGATTATTGTAAAACACCTAGGTGTTGGTTTTGAAATTTCTTCAACTAATGTTGATTGTGTGAAAGGATTTACTGGAAAATTATTAAATCGGCAAATGCTGAAGTGTTGAGGGATCTTGGTAGCCGCAGGCTGCTTAACCCCCTTCGCATATTCTATATGTGATTTTTCCAATGCTCCACCCAAAGGTACTACATTGGCCAGGAAGCGAGTTGTTTTTTACCTGAAAAATTTTGAATTTTGCCGAACCCTTGCTGTTCCAAGCAAGGTAGGAATCTTTGACGTAAGTGGCAACACTCACACACGTGACCTCTATTTTACCTTTCATCCGAATGAGGGCGTATTTTTGTGAAAAATGCTCGTCTAACATTTTTCAAGCGGGCCGTGTCGGAATTCGATTCCGGGACCTTGGGCGTAGTACCCCTTCACATACCTTTCATGTGATTATCCAATGCTCCACCCGAAGGTACTACATTGGCCAGGAAACGTTTTTTTTTGTACCGGGAAGATTTGGAATTTTGTCGAACCCTTGCTGTTCCAAGCAAGGTAGGGATCTTTAATGTGCGTAACAACACTCACACACGGGACCCCTATTTTACCTCTCATCCGAACGAGGGTGTATTTTTGTGAAAAATGCTCGCTCAACATTTTTCAAGCGAACCGTGTCGGGATTTGAACCCGGGACCTTGGGCGTAGTAGTCACACACATACCACTACGCCACGGAGCCGCCTCCCCTTCACATACCACTGAATATCGGAGAAATATGGTATAAATTAGTAAACAATAGAAGGAGAACCAAATTGCAACTAACAAGTAAGAGCAACGGCTATGTTAGAAGAAAACAAACACAGAAACAATGAGAAAATTGTTGAAAGCATGTGTCAAGCACAGTACAGTACGTCTATGAAATAGGTGCAGGAGGCGAAGCAGAAAGAAAAACGGTAGAAACCTTTTGGAATGTTGTGCTTCAGATGTATGAGGATGATAGCATGGACATACAAAGTCAATAACAAAGAGGTTATTAAAATAGTAAGGAAATAAAGATATCTCTGTAAAACAAGAAATAGGAAAAATAGAAGGGCAAGATACGTTCTAAGGCGTTTTTGTGGAATAGTGCGGATATATTATAAGCAGTGCTAGGAAAAAGGAGGTAGAGTTAGACTTAGATCAGACCATTGTACGCAGATGATGAAAGGTGCAGACTATAGAAATTTCAGGAAAGTGTGTAGGTTAGCTCAAAATAATAAACAATGAGGGTACTCGTCTAACCAGTTCCAGAACTGAAGACCTGGTGATGATGATAATGGGAGTAAAAAGAATTACCAGTTGTCAGCAGTACAGCATACATTATTTGATTAAATCGTTTCAAATTTTGCCGACAACCTTAGTTACCCACATAATGATGCAAATTCTAAACAATTTAAATGGACTGTTTCACTCCGGTGGGCTAAGCTAAGTGCGAATGGAGCTAAGTCTATGCCGTTGCAGTAAAATAAAGTTTGGCTACTCTCAACATTTCCTATAGAATGATTTTCACACATGTGGTTTGTAAAAAATATTTGTAAGTGTTCTTTTGGACTCGAGTAACACAATTCGGCACAATACTTATATGGGACAAATCGAGTAACGACACAAGATTGCACCGATAATTTTGCTTTTATTTAATTTCCTCATTGTTAACAATGTTGTCGATCTCGCGCTTATGGCACAAGGCAGCACAAAAATAGATAAAAAACAAAATTTTTCATAGACCTGCATTTTTCAAATTTTTAGCTTTATTTGTATGTGTTATATTTGTGCTGTCTTGCGTCATAAACGTGAGATTGACAATTTTTAATAATGAAGAAATTAAATTAAAACAAAATTATACCAGTTCCCCACTTTTAACTAAATAAATCCAAATTTCTTATTAAGAAATTGGCATTAATTTGTGCTATGTTGTGTTATTACCCAGAATTTGAAAGGACTTGAGTTGTGAAAAAGTTTACTTTTCATTTGTTTATCTTCAATACGTTGTGAGTTACAGAGTTGCGAGTTACGTCACAAACACATTGTGGCACGAAAAGTGTTTAGATTCAGTGCTTCTATCTAAAGATAAGGACAAAAAACTGCTGGGGGGGGGGCAGCACCACCCTAGCCATCCAAAGTGTGAACCATAATAACTTCCCTAGTTTTTGGTTGCTAGTGGTCCTGGTTCAGGCACGGATTTACAGGAGCAAACTATTATTTCAAAATTTGAATAACATCTGAAAGTACAAGAAAACACAAAACAAAATTATTTAACATTACACCATATTTATTAATCGTTCGGACAATTAAAAAAGCGTGTAGTCGATTTGTAACATTATTTTGTAATGTTAACGATTAAACAAATTAATTAATTTAAAAATTCAGTAACTTGCATAAAGTATAGACAAAAATTCCCACAATAAATTACCTCATTTTAGTTAGGCTTCTTTATAATAAAAAAACACATTTACCGATAGCTTCAGGCTACTAAATTCCAGCGGCAGGTCATAATAATGTAAAGCTCTACCCTAATAAACCAAGTAACAATAAACCTTTTAAAGTTAGGTCGGTTACAGACGGACAAATCGGATAAAATTAAAATGTATAGTACCTTTTAGCGTAAATAAAGGAAACCAATTTCAGTTTGAAAAGCTTAACCTTCGTTGATAGACAACGGGTTATACAAAAACGAAACCTTTTATAAATAGCGGAAACTATTTCCAAGTTGATTTGTTCAAATATTACAAGTAATTTTAAGTAGTCTGGAGACATCCATTGTATTTAAAATCCATTTCGACTCAAGTAGGTTTGCCGGTCTTTGTTAATGCCAGACTACGGCCGCCATAGGTAGATTCCACATTGCCATAATTAAGTAATTCGTAGAAAGTAAAAGATAATTTAAACCCGTGAGAGAATAATTGCTTCCGTGATTCTCATCTAGAAAGGGGTTGGATTTGGTTTCTGAAATCTTGTTTTGTGGGAGGTTCTGTTCAGTCATTGGATAACAGACAATGACGCTCATAATTATTAGGGTAGGAAATAGCCTATATATTTCAAGGCTTAGCCAAAAGACGGGGAGTTCTTCCAATGGGGCCGACCGTGGTCAAGAAGTAGAGAGAAACGTAGTTTTGCGGGTGGCGTTCTCTGGCATGACATAGAATATTCTACTTCGTATCACGTTAGAAAAAAGATTGGAAAGAAGTGTTACTCTTCCAGTTTCGCGAGGGTTATGCCCATAGTTCGCGGATTTAAAGTGATGCAAGATAATTATTTAAAAAGCATGTAGGCGTGTGACGCAGCAAGTAAGTGATATTGTCAAAAATTATGCCGAGTTCGTGTGCCAGTCAATCTACTTAAACATTACAAACAGAAGCAACAAGCGAGATTCTCTTCCCAAATTAAGAACTGTTCTACGTTGGAAAACAAACCCTCAAGTAATGGACAATCTTTAGTAAGTAAGTTTTTATAGTTAAGTAGCATGACCAATTTTTAGTTAGTTTATTTGTTAGGACGTTTTAGCCATAAACCGTAGGATTAATTTAGTGTACGATTTATAATATAAGTTTCTTTCATATACAAGTGTTTGATAACTACTTATGTACTCAAAATTTTCATAAATTCCATAGTCACCTATTCACTTAAATTTCTAAATCAATGAATGTAAGAGGTTCACGTTTATTGCTCTGTGAATTAAATAGTTTTGTTTGCCGTTGATTAAGTCAATAGTTTTCTTATTTTTTATATAAGTAGTAAAAAAGTGAGGAATTGATTAAAAGAAACAATTGTCCTCCTTGGGATGACAAGTCTCTCAAGGTTTTGTACGAACATTTGGGCATTCTCGACTTGTCTGGCGCCCTTGGCAATTGTCATTAAGCCACAATATTTTATGAAAGGTAAGTGCCACATTTTTGTAGTATATTATAAATTAATTTAACCCTTTTTTCAAAATTTCAACCCCCTATATAATCCACGACCTTCCGCTAGCTAGTGCCGGTGACCCCCCTTTAATTTTTGTTTTACAGGCCGCCCCCATTTTATAATTTGACTGCAAAAGATACACTTAGTAGCTTTTCCGCCTGTAACAAAATTCTTGGCGCCCAACGTCTGTAGGATAACGTATGTAACAAAATTCTTGGCGCCCAACGTCTTTGGGATTGCTTATGTAAAATTCTTGGCGCCCAACGACTTTGGGATAACGCATGTAAGAAAATTCTTGACGCCCAACGTCTGTGGGATGACTTATGTAATAGAAGTCTTGACGTCCAACTTCTTTGGGTCTTGTTTTTTGAAGAATTAAAATTTTTTTATTTGCTTATTTCATTATCAATTTTATATAAACTACGACCTTTCAAAAATATATGTGGCATTTAAAAAAGAAAGAAAGAAAAATTCGAGTATGAAATAATTGTGAGGAAATTTTTTTGAGATATATTATTTTTTTATTTTTTAAAGAGAATTTTATGATAGCATTGTACACAGTCTTTAATACAAAGATGGAATTTACATACAGTGTTGATAGGTTATTAAAAGATGAACTAATTTATGAAATAACTGTACGAGGAATAAACACGGAAAATATGACAGTAACTGATTTAAGAAAAAGCTTACGAAAAGCGATTAGACTAGAAACTGAACCAGATGAAGATTTTGACTACCCATTTGACTATACAGAAGATGTGACAGTTGTTAAAAATGTTTTAACGCTTTTACATGAACAAATTTTAGATTTAAATGTTTTAAATTATGATAGTAATAAATTAAGAATAGAAACAAAATTTGCATATGGTTATTCTAGACTTTCCAGAAGTTTATCAGATGACGATAATGATGAAAAAATTAGGAATAATTTACAATTAGAGTTAGGACATTTAATTGAATCTTTTCGTAAAGTAGGAAATGACATTTTAAAGACAAAAACACAAATTGCTTCCAAAGAGGATAAACCAATTTTAGATGAACTAGAACGAAATGAAACATCAGAAATATTTGACATAAATAACGTAGACTTGATCGAATTTGACAAAAAACTAGACTTAGCATCATCTACAACAAAACAAGAAAAAACTAGGACCGTAGACGAGCACACGCAAAATATACATAAATCTTTTCAAAATAATAATCAAAATTTATCTCATAATAGTTCTGTAGTTTATAAGGTTACTCCAGTTGCAAAATGGGGAATAACATTTAATGGCGATACATCGGTAAACGCATTTTTAGAACGGGTCGAAGAATTAAAAATTGCTAGAAATATGTCAGACTTTCAACTTTTTGCAGAAGCATGTGATCTTTTTGCACATAAAGCACTGATATGGTATCGTGCAAATAAATGTTTAATAAATAATTGGACCGAATTAAAAGAAGCATTAAAAGACGAATTTTTACCACCCGATTATGATGAAAAATTAATGACCGAAATTAAAGCGAGAACGCAAGGAGAAAATGAAAGTATAGGACTCTACGCAGCAGTAATGACAAACATGTTTGCTAGATTATCAGAACCACTCACTTTGACACAACAAATAAAAATATTACGAAAAAATATGTTACCTTTTTACCAGTCACAATTGAGTTTAGTCGAAATAACTTCCATACGAGAACTAATAAAGTTAGGAAAAAAATTGGAGGAACATAAAATATCAATAGAAAACTTTATCCCACCAACTCGAAAAACGAATACTTTAGAAACTGACTTAGCGTACACAGACGTTAACGTTTCACAGAGTAGGTCTTCCAATAGAAACCAGATTTCAGCAATGCAAAATGTTAGTTCAAACAATTATATAAAAAAACGTGCACCCACGTGTTGGAATTGTCACCAGTTAGGACATTTTCAGATCGATTGTAGACAGATAAGACGAACGAATTATTGTTATAAATGTGGCACTGACAATGTTACGTTGAACCGTTGTCAGCGTTGTCAAAAATATAGAAATAATTTAAACTAAAAGAAGGGGCATTAGATAGTCGTATAGTGTCCCGCACATTTTATAATTCGACGAAACATGTTCAAAATATGATTTACGATAAAGAAGAAAAATTTCAAAAAAATAAGATTATGTTAGATTATGTAATAGAACAGTCTAAAAATGACGAACGTCCTTATGTAAGTGTAGATATTTTAGGAACAGAGATTTTAGCTTTATTAGATTCAGGAGCAACAAATACAATTTTAGGAGAAAACACTTGGGAATTTTTCTCAAAATTAGGTTTAAAATTAAAAAGGAAAGAAGAAGAATGTCAATTGGCAAATGGTAAAATTTTAAAAGTTTTGGGAACAGTTACGTTGCCCATTAAATTAAAACAACGTTTAGTGGTTTTAGACGTTTTAGTAGTACCAGATGTTCAGCATACTTTAGTTTTAGGAATAGATTTTTGGAAAAATATAGGAATAATACCAGACATTTTTAAAGGCAAATACACCTTTGCAAAATTAGATAGTATCGAAAAGAAAAAACCGATTTTACATTCGACATTAGATTTAACAGTAGCACAAAGAAAACTGTTAGATACCAGTATTGAAAAATATTTTTTTGATTTACCTGAACTAGGCCGTACCGATTTAGTATATCATAAAATTAAAGTTAATAGCGAACCAATTAAGCAAAGATACTATCCAGTTTCACCTACAATGCAAAAATATATAGATAGTGAGTTAGATAAATTGTTACAATTAGGTGTAGTTCAAAAAAGCAACAGTTCATGGTCAAATCCAATTCTTCTTGTAGTAGATTTCAGAAAATTAAACAAAGTAACAGAAAAGGACGCATATCCAATTCCGTACGTCTCCTCCATATTAGATAAAGCCCTCGTTCGAATGAAAGAAGTTAAATGGAGGAATCCCGTGTGAAGTGTTGTGCACGCACGTTCAAAGATCGGCTACCTTGCACTGCAACGGCAAAGGGCTTCGGCAAAATTCTAAATTTCCAGGCAACAGAAAACTCGCCTCCTGGCCAATGTAGTACCTTCTGGTGGAGCAGTTGGGAAATGTAAATGCACGGACCTGATAGTTTAGATCTTTAGCTCGTTAGAATGCGAGCCATTTCACCTGTTCTAGTAATTTAGAACTTCGGCAAGGTGCAGGTCCATTCGAAATGGCATTGAACATCTTAGCAAATGTGTTATTACTAAAATTAGTAAATGCAGTCTTCTACCATTGCAGTGTGTGAGAAAAACACGAATTATCAGAATTACGTAATTTTATTTTAAATTAATATCTCTCAATATTTGTATCACAACATGAAGTAGCATAAAATTTTCTTTCATTTGATACCAAACAAACAATATCAATTATTTGGAGACTCGTGAGTGTATTTAATTATAATCTCTTAAATTTTGTTCACCTCTTAAGCTATTGTGGAAATTAAGCTTTATGCATAAGGTTTTATTACGTTGTGTTTAGGTACAAGCACAGAATATATAGTAGGGAATTGAATTTAATTGATTATTATTACATACTATAATTTGAAAGTTCAAAAATTTAAGGATTAGGAACAATGTTTTATCAAAAGTAGTCTATGGTTTACTCAAAGTTTCTAAGTATAAGCATTTGTTGGTTCACATACTCAGTGGAAATTGTCAAACTTTTACAAATTTTTGAAGCTTATAATAGAAACTGCAAAATGTCTCGATCGGGATTTTCTAAGGAAGATTTCCTAAATTTGTTAATAACCTATGGCAGAAGTGAACGTCTTGTGAGTTCACATTTGTAGAACATTTATTGCAAGGTATGCCTATAAGATCACGACCGACTGCATCTCCATCTCCACCTCCACTACATGTTGGACACTACATGTACATACAAATACTAATAATATTTTACATAATCAACACTTGAGTAAAACTAACAAAATAGGAGAACATTAGATTTGGTATACCAAAAAGTACTTGAAAATAAGCAGAAAAGGTGTTATTACAAAAACTGAAAAAATATATTTACCTACCTAAAATTAGTATTAAATAGTAAGTGATTCACAACAATATGAACCAAAGCCTTGCTGGTTTTGTTTTCTAGCTTATGGTTCTTTTCAAAATAGGAAAGAATTGATTTCCCTGCAATAGAGTTTTCCAGAACACCTTCTAAATCAGTTTTGTTAAGCACTTCCCTTCTTCGCTTATTTGCAGGGGTACTGAATTTGTGTTTGTCGGAGATTCTAAAAATACGGTCATTCACAAGTTCTTCAGGAACTCTTTGGAGAAAATTAATTATTTTAATAGATCTATCATATATTCTTTTATAGAATTACCTAAGGTGTTTTCAACTGGCTACACTTAATGATGGTGATAATGCAGATGAAAACGACCGCAAAAAGATGATATACGAATAAGTAGATCTTGTACATCATTACTATTAAGAGCATCTACATTTTCCGTTAATTCCGAAACAGATATAGGTGAATTTGATGTACAGAAAACCTTCCAATGTTGTATGAACTTAAATGTTGTTCGACTTTTGAAACTACTTCTTTAATGATATTCAAACTCAACAGAGGTAATGTTGCCACATCAATTTCAATATTTAGAGATATGATAATATGCCCAATTGACTTCAGATTCGACAATAGATTTTTGGATTTTTGCATTAATTTTATGAATTACAATGGGGGTCTGCTCCGAATGGACTTGCACCTTGAAGAACTTCTAGATTACTAGAACGGGTTTTTTTTTTTTTTTTTTTTTTTTTTTTTTTTTTTTTTTTTTTTTTTTTTTTTTTTTTTTTTTTTTTTTTTTTTTTTTTTTTTTTTTTTTTTTTTTTTTTTTTTTTTTTTTTTTTTTTTTTTTTTTTTTTTTTTTTTTTTTTTTTTTTTTTTTTTTTTTTTTTTTTTTTTTTTTTTTTTTTTTTTTTTTTTTTTTTTTTTTTTTTTTTTTTTTTTTTTTTTTTTTTTTTTTTTTTTTTTTTTTTTTTTTTTTTTTTTTTTTTTTTTTTTTTTTTTTTTTTTTTTTTTTTTTTTTTTTTTTTTTTTTTTTTTTTTTTTTTTTTTTTTTTTTTTTTTTTTTTTTTTTTTTTTTTTTTTTTTTTTTTTTTTTTTTTTTTTTTTTTTTTTTTTTTTTTTTTTTTTTTTTTTTTTTTTTTTTTTTAAAAAAAAAAAAAAAAAAAAAAAAAAAAAAAAAAAAAAAAAAAAAAAAAAAAAAAAAAAAAAAAAAAAAAAAAAAAAAAAAAAAAAAAAAAAAAAAAAAAAAAAAAAAAAAAAAAAAAAAAAAAAAAAAAAAAAAAAAAAAAAAAAAAAAAAAAAAAAAAAAAAAAAAAAAAAAAAAAAAAAAAAAAAAAAAAAAAAAAAAAAAAAAAAAAAAAAAAAAAAAAAAAAAAAAAAAAAAAAAAAAAAAAAAAAAAAAAAAAAAAAAAAAAAAAAAAAAAAAAAAAAAAAAAAAAAAAAAAAAAAAAAAAAAAAAAAAAAAAAAAAAAAAAAAAAAAAAAAAAAAAAAAAAAAAAAAAAAAAAAAAAAAAAAAAAAAAAAAAAAAAAAAAAAAAAAAAAAAAAAAAAAAAAAAAAAAAAAAAAAAAAAAAAAAAAAAAAAAAAAAAAAAAAAAAAAAAAAAAAAAAAAAAAAAAAAAAAAAAAAAAAAAAAAAAAAAAAAAAAAAAAAAAAAAAAAAAAAAAAAAAAAAAAAAAAAAAAAAAAAAAAAAAAAAAAAAAAAAAAAAAAAAAAAAAAAAAAAAAAAAAAAAAAAAAAAAAAAAAAAAAAAAAAAAAAAAAAAAAAAAAAAAAAAAAAAAAAAAAAAAAAAAAAAAAAAAAAAAAAAAAAAAAAAAAAAAAAAAAAAAAAAAAAAAAAAAAAAAAAAAAAAAAAAAAAAAAAAAAAAAAAAAAAAATCAATTTGGGTTTAGGCGAAACGGGAACACGCAGGTTATTTTAGCTCTAAGCTAGAAAACAATAGAAAAGGGAAAGCGTATATATAGGGTTTGTAGATCTGGAAAAAGTATTCGACAATGTAACATGGACAAAAATGTTTGAAATACTCAAAAGATGGAATGAGCTTAGGATAGACGGATAGTACATAGCTTATACAAAGAGCAAACAGGTGTAATAGAATTAGAGCAGGAATGTCAGAAGTAAATGTTAGGAAACGTGTACAGGAATGTACCCTATCTCGTTAATTTGTCACTTGTACATCGAATTTTCAATGAATACTGTCAAATGCAGGAACGACATTTTGAATTGTTGTAAAGGGACTGAAATTGTTATGTTAACTTTGCAGATGATATAGAGATATTAGATATAAACTAAAAGAAGGGCTACTCTTATGGAATAGGATAGTGTCCTAACATTTAGATTCGGTACGAAAAGTAAAAAATTAATAAAGTAAAAAATTTAAAGAATGGGAAAGATTAATTAGAATATAATATAAATAGGTAACAAGAACTTACAAGAGGTTTATTCTGCTATTTAGGAAGCATTTAACGCGTGTATAGTTCAAGGATATAAAATAAATTTTAGCACAAGGCTTGGGACATTTTTCACAAAATAGGTTTACTGTTAAAAGACAAGAAACAGAATAATTGGCAAATTAAAATTTTAAAAGTTTTGGAACAGTTACGTTCCATTAATAAAAGAACGTTTAGTGGTTTTAGAGATTTTAGTGTACCAGATGTCAGCATATTTATTTTGAAGGATAGATTTTGGGACAAAGTTAGGAATAAACCAGACTATTTTTAGTAGGCAAATACACCTTTGCAAAATAAGTAAAAATAGAGAAACGGATTTTAGGCACATTAATTATCAGTAATAGGGAATATGTTAGATCAGAGTAGGAAAAAATTTGTAGATTAGTAAGGTTAGCTATTGCACATAGATAGTGAAAGATGTAAGCTGTAGCGATTCATGGAAAGGACTATAGCTCAGAATAAGAAATTATAGAAGTGCACGTTCCAACCATCAAGATTGACAATTAAGTGAGTTCAAAAAAACTGTACTTAAGCCTGATGATATTTTAGTGAAAAAAGACATTGGTTTTGCAATTTTTCAACTAATTTAAATTGGAAACAAATTAACTGAAAAGGCATAAATTCCGCCTCTCATATTGAGGATCCTTGAGCCACAGTGCGAACTTTATTCATTTACATTGAATCTCGTAATTAGGGCAAATAATAGGAAAGATTCTTAAAATGAACCGAGCTTTATATAGGCTGACGAAGTTACATTGAACATGTAGGTTAGCTTAGAATAAAAATAAGTGAAGTACGTGGTAACTAGATTGAAGACTAAAGTGTTAAGGTCCAAATTAGAATTTCACTTACCTCTGATCATTATTTTGACAACTCGTTTGGTTTTGACAAATCACCTAGAAATATTATGTAGTTTTAACGACTGAAGACTATTTAATGGCAAATGCTAAGTGGTGGGGCATTTGGTAGCCGAGGAACTTAACTTGTTCGATAATTCAAAGGTTCTTCAGTGCCCAGATAAAGTAAACATTGGCCAGAAAGCGACATCTTAAACCTGAAAAATTTGAATAATCGGAATGGCTTCTTGGTATCGTCGATTTATCGAGGATATAGTACCATTATAGCTCCATTGACCGCATTGTTGAGGAAAAATAGAAAATTTGTTTGGGAAGAGTGTTGCGAAACAGCCTTTTCCACTATAAAAATTGCCTAATTTCAGCACCAATTTTAACTTGCCCAAATTACGAATACGAATTTACAATTCAGTGTGACGCATCAGATTATGGAATTTCCGGTGTGTTGACGCAGAGTATAGATGGAAACGAACAAGTAATATGTTATATTTCAAGATCTCTAACTCAAAATGAAAGGAAATTTACCGTAACAGAGATAGGAAAAAGAGGTAGATGTAGACCTAAATCAGATAGTGATAGATGCAGACTTTGGAAATTTCAGGAAATCTGTAGGTTAGTTTAGAATAGGAAACAATGATGGTACGCGTCTAACCAGTTCCAGGACTGAAGACCTAATGATGATGAGGAAATGTAATTTTCAATTTAAGATGTAGTTATATTAATTTTTGTAATATATGTAGTTATGATATTGTATTCTTCTAGCTTTCAAACTTTGTTGTTTAGAAATGTGATGTGGTAAAATAATACTCTCTTGTTTTGTGTTTCCTTTTGTTTCGCGGCCATCTATTTTTTTATCAATATAATAAATTATTTTATTATACCAAAAACATGGAATAAATCGGCTATTTGAAAATATAATTATATTAAACTATATATTTTTGAAAAGCTGTTAAAAAGAGCTTTTAAATAAAGCGGCAACCAATTGTGGTTTTTATTTAAAAAAATGTAAGTTTATATTATAACCTCAAAAGTGTTATAAATATTAAATATTTGCGTACGCCACTATATTCTACGTAAAAAACTGTATAAAAGACTTCTACAATATTTTTAGATGTTTTTGCAAACAAACGAGTTATACGAATTAATAGAATTGTTAAAAATATCAATTTTTGGGCATAACTCGAAAACAAGAAAAGATCCCTCATTTGTGATTTCACCATTGAATTGATCTCAAAAAGTTGGCCCAACTAAGTTACCCATTTAATACATCCAATTTGGGACACACTGTACATACATATACCAATAATATTTTACATAATCAACACTTGAGTAAAACTAACAAAATAGTAGAACATTATATTTGGTATACCAAAAAGTACTTGAAATTAAGCAGAAAAGGTGTTATTGCAAAAACTGATAAAACATATTTACCTACCTAAAGTGACTATTAAATGATAAGTGATCCACAACAATATGAACCAAAGCCTTGCTGGTTTTGTTTTTTAGCTTATGGTTCTTTTCAAAATAGGAAAGAATTGATTTCCCTGCAATAGAGTTTTCCAGAGCACCTTCTAAATCAGTTTTGTTAGGCACCTTCCTTCTTCGCTTATTTGCAGGGGTACTGAATATGTGTTTGTCGGAGATTCCAAAACTACGGTTATTTATAAGTTCTTCAGGAACTCGTTGGAGAAAATTAATTATTTTAAAAAATCTATCATATATTCTTTTATAGAATTACCTAAGGTGTTTTCAACTGGCTACACTTGATGATGGTAATAATGCAGATGAAAACGACCGCATATAATAAGATGATATACGAATAAGTAGATCTTGTACATCAATACTATTAAGAGCATCTACACTTTCCGTTAATTCCGAAACAGATATAGGTGAATTTGATGTACAGAAAACCTTCTAATGTTGTATGAACTTAAATGTTGTTCGACTTTTGAAACTACTTCTTTAATGATATTCAAACTTAACAGAGGTAATGTTGCCACATCAATTTCATTATTTAGAAGGATATGATAATATGCCCAATTGACTACAGATTCGACAATAGATTTTTGGGATTTTGCATTAATTTTATTAATTACAATGGGAGTCTGCTTCGAATGAACTTGCACCTTGAAAAACTTGTAAATTACTAGAACGGGTGAAACGATTTGAGTGTTCCGATAAGCTAAACAGCCGAACCAAATATTTTACCAAATTGGAGAGGAATTTAGTGAGGAACCAGACTAAGATCGGCCTCCGAAAGAGGGCAGCAGCTCACTCAGTACTTAGATCGGCAGAGATCATAGGGGACGATATGGCATTCTAAAACACACTACTGCGATGTGGAAGGCAACGGGAAACCACCACATTATCTCCGAAGTACACAACGTACTTATATTGTTTTTAGATGATGTCATCCTCTGGGGTAAAAGATTCCGGAGTTAAAATAGTACCCTATTCGGATCTCCTGGAGGGGATTATTTCGGAGAATGTGATCAGAAACTTTAAACGAAGAGCATGGAACATTTTACGAGTTGGAGCATGTAATGTCAGAAGTACGAAGCAAGTAGGTAAGCTAAAGAACTTGAAAATTGAAATGGATTGGTTAGCACTAGACATAGTAGAGATCAGAGAAGTTCGGTGCCAGAGGCGGGGGACTTTTGGAGTGGAGACCTTAGAGTAATTCATACAGGATCAGAGGAAGGAAACATGGGTGTGGGGATAGTTATGCGAAAAAAGATAGAACACTGTGTAGAAAACTACTTACAAAAGAACGAAGGAATACTCATGGTTAGATTAGAATGTAGACCGGTAAATGCAGTAATAATACAAGTATACATGCCCACCTCTAGCTACAGTGAAGAAGAGGTAAAAGCGATATATAAAGATATCAAAGACATACTAAGATACGTAAAAGGACATTAAAATTTAATAATTACGAGGGATTTTAATGCAGCGGTGGGTGAGGGTAGGGAAGGAGCGGTAGTAGGTTTATTTGGTTTAGATACGAGAAACGACAGGGGGAAATAGGTTGGTAGAATTTTTCGACAAGAATAATTTAATCATCACAAACACATTATATCAACATCGTGCTAGAAGTCAATATACGTGTAAGATGCCAGGAAATATTGGAAGATATCAAATTGATTACATTCTTGTTAGACAATGGTGTGGAAATCAAGTAAGAGGCAACAGAAGCTACCCAGAAACAGATATAGACACTGACCACAACATCGTAACGATGAAGGCCGCTCTTAAATTTAAAAATGTGAAAAATATAAATGGAAAGAGCACTTTGAGTTTGAGAAACTAAAAGATAAAAATATTCACGAAACATTTGAAAAAATCAAATGAATTGCTGAATGATAGCGGAAATATTTCTGAAACTAAGAAAGTAGAAACAGAATGGGATAACATTAAATCCAGCTTAGACATGGGGGCCAGAAATATTCTGGGGTATACACAAAAAGAAAGTAAGAAACTGTGTCATGAATTTAATAGAAGAAAGACTAAAATGCAAGAAAAGATCAGACCAAACAGAAAAACATTGACACAAAGCCAAAAAATGGGAAATTATTTGGAAATCAGGAAAGCTAAAGAACAATGAATTGATAAAAAGTACAAAGAGATACAAACTGAGATGGAAATAGAATAGACAGACAAAGCATACAAATTATTAGAATGAATTTTAGGGATATAAAAAAATATAGCAAAAATATAAGGGCCGCGGGAGGAAACTTCATTATAAAGAATGTATAGAAAGTGGTTAGATGCAAGAATATATAGGGAATTTATATGCAAGAGAGGAACTAACAGCAGTAGAACAGGAATTAGACATTGAAAAGGATAAGATGGGATATCCTATACTTAGAGATGCGTTTGAATTAGCATTAAATGGTCTGAAAAAGGGTATGGCGCCGGGTACACAGAAGGTGCAAGCAGTAACTATAAAAGCCGTTGGACAAGCAGTAACAGAACGTCTCTTCCAACTTGTAAGCTGTATGTATGAGACAGGCGAGAAACGCAAAGATTTCAAACGTAGCATCATACCCACTATACCAAAAAAGAGAGACGCAGATAGATGTGGAAATTTTCGAACAGTAAGTTTGACAAGCACACGTGTCAAAAATATTAACTAGAATTGTACGAAGACGAATGGAAAAACGAGCTGAAGATATACTAGGAGGAAATCAATTTAGGTTTAGGCGAAACGGGAACGCGGGAGGTTATTTTAGCTCTGAGGGAGAAAACAATAGAAAAAGGGGAAAGCGTATATATAGGGTTTGAAGATCTGGAAAAATGATTCGATAATGTAAAATGGATAAAAATGTTCGAAATACTCAAAAAGATTGGAATGAGTTTTAGGGATAGTTGGATAGTACATAGCTTATACAAAGAGCAAACAGCGGTAATAGAATTAGAGCAGGAACGTAGAGAAGTAAATATTAGGAAAGGGGTGTGACAGGAATGTACCCTATTTCCGTTAATTTTTAACTTGTACATCGAAGAAGCAATAAATACTGTCAAATGCAGGAAGACATTTTGAATTGTTGTGCAGGGACAAAAAATTGATATGCTTAGATTTGCAGATGATATAGCGGTATTAGGATCTAGCAAAGAAGAATTAAAAGCTACTCTTATGGAAAGGGTAAGAGTTCTAACAGAGAGATGTGGTATGAAAAGTAATAAAAATAAAACTAAAGTACTAGTATGGAAAGAATGGGAAAATAAATCAAAACAATAATATAAATAGGTAACAAGAACTTACAAGAGGTTTCGATTTCTGCTACCTAGGAAGCTAAGTAACGCGCGATGGGAAAAGCACAAAGATATAAAATAAATATTAGCACAAGGTCGTGCTACATTTAACAAGAAAAACAACTACTGCGTTTAAAGACAACAAACATAAAAAGAAAAGATTACTTAAAACATATGTGTGAAGAAGCAGACAGGAAAGAGATAGAATTCATGACATATGGTGCTACAGACGTATGATGAAGATATCATGGACAGACAAAGTTAAAAACAAAGGGGTACTAGTAATAGTAGGGAAAAACGAAGTATGTAAAAACGGTAAAAAATAGGAGAGATAGGATGATAGGGCACATACTAAGTCATGAGGGAATAGTGCGGAATATATAAGCAGCAGAGGTAGGAAAAACGAGAGGTAGAGGTAGATATAGGTTAGGTTATTGCACACAAATAGTGAAAGATGTTAGCTGTGGGGATTTCATGGAAATGTGGAGGGTAGCTCAGAATAGAAATTAATGGAAGCACGCTTCCAACCAGTCGCAAGATGGAAAAATTAATGACAAAAATAATAACTGTACTTAACCATGATGATTATTATAAACTACAGATATTGATTTTGCAATACTTTCAACTAATGTTAATTGTGCGAAAGGATTTATTTGAAAATCATTAATACGGCAAATGTCTGAACCTTGGCAGCCATAGATTGCTTAACCACCTTCATATACCATTGAATCTCAGAAAAATAGGGCATGTAATTAGGAAACAACAGTAAAGAAACCGAGCTGTATCGAGGCTGCCTGAATTACAGTGAACAGTGTAGGCTAGCTCAGAATAAAAATAAGTGAAAATACGTGTCCAACTAGTTTCAAGACTAAAAACCTAATGACGAAAAAATAATTGCACTTACATCTGATGATTATTGTAAAACACCTAGGTGTTGGTTTTGAAATTTCTTCAACTAATGTTGATTGTGTGAAAGGATTTACTGGAAAATTATTAAATCGGCAAATGCTCAAGTGTTGAGGGATCTTGGTAGCCGCAGGCTGCTTAACCCCTTCGCATATTCTATATGTGATTTTTCCAATGCTCCACCCGAAGGTACTACATTGGCCAGGAAGCGAGTTGTTTTTTACCTGAAAAATTTTGAATTTTGCCGAACCCATGCTGTTCCAAGCAAGGTAGGAATCTTTGACGTAAGTGGCAACACTCACACACGTGACCTCTATTTTACCTTTCATCCGAATGAGGGCGTATTTTTGTGAAAAATGCTGGTCTAACATTTTTCAAGCGGGCCGTGTCGGGATTTGATTCCGGGACCTTGGGCGTAGTACCCCTTCACATACCTTTCATGTGATTATCCAATGCTCCACCCGAAGGTACTACATTGGCCAGGAAACGTTTTTTTTTGTACCTGGAAGATTTGGAATTTTGTCGAACCCTTGCTGTTCCAAGCAAGGTAAGGATCTTTAATGTGCGTAACAACACTCACACACGGATCCCCTATTTTACCTTTCATCCGAACGAGGGTGTATTTTTATGAAAAATGCTCGCCTAACATTTTTTAAGCGAACCGTGTCGGGATTTGAATCCGGGACCTTGGGCGTAGTAGTCACACACATACCACTACGCCACGGAGCCGCCTCCCCTTCACATACCACTGAATATCGGAGAAATATGGTATAAATTAGTAAACAATAGAAGGAGAACCAAATTGCAACTAACAAGTAAGAGCAACGGCTATGTTAGAAGAAAACAAACACAGAAACAATGAGAAAATTGTTGAAAGCATGTGTCAAGCACAGTACAGTACGTCTATGAATTAGGTGCAGTAGGCGAAGCAGAAAGAAAAACGGTAAAAACCTTTTGGAATGTTGTGCTTCAGATGTATGAGGATGATAGCATGGACATACAAAGTCAATAACAAAGAGGTTATTGAAATAGTAGGGAAATAAAGATATCTCTGTAAAACAAGAAATAGGAAAAATAGAAGGGCAAGATACGTTCTAAGGCGTTTTTGTGGAATAGTGCGGGATATATTATAAGCAGTGCTAGGAAAAAGGAGGTAGAGTTAGACTTAGATCAGACCATTGTACGCAGATGGTGAAAGGTGCAGACTATAGAAATTTCAGGAAAGTGTGTAGGTTAGCTCAAAATAATAAACAATGAGGGTACGCGTCTAACCAGTTCCAGAACTGAAGACCCGGTGATGATGATAATGGGAGTAAAAAGAATTACCAGTTGTCAGCAGTACAGCATACATTATTTGATTAAATCGTTTCAAATTTTGCCGACAACCTTAGTTACCCACATAATGATGCATTTATCGAGGGATATAGTACCATTATAGCTCCATTGACCGCATTGTTGAGGAAAAATAGAAAATTTGTTTGGGAAGAGTGTTGCGAAACAGCCTTTTCCACTATAAAAAATTGCCTAATTTCAGCACCAATTTTAACTTGCCCAAATTACGAATACGAATTTACAATTCAGTGTGACGCATCAGATTATGGAATTTCCGGTGTGTTGACGCAGAGTATAGATGGAAACGAACAAGTAATATGTTATATTTCAAGATCTCTAACTCAAAATGAAAGGAAATTTACCGTAACAGAGAAGGAGTGTTTAGCAGTTCTATTCAGTATAGAAAAGTTACGTCCATATATAGAAGGAACACATTTTACCGTCATAACAGATCATCATTCTTTAATTTGGTTAAACAATTTACAAAATCCAAATGGTTGACTGTGTAGATGGGCCATCAAATTACAACAATACGACTTTGACATAGTTCACAGAAAAGGCAAAGATAATGTAGTCCCAGATGCATTATCGAGGGCTGTACCAATAATTGAAACTATACAAATTAAAAATGAAAACAACTCTGAAAATTCTACGCTAATAATACCAGACATAAAAATTATAAACCAAAATACTAAAAACAATAAAGAAGAAACTCAAAAATCAAACATTCAGTATGATAATTGGTGTAAAAAGATGATTAGTAATGTTGAAAAATATCCAATAAAATATAATCGTTGGAAAGTAATAGACCACAAATTATTTAAACATGTTAAACCAAAATTTCCAAATTTAACCGAAGAGACAGACAACTGGAAAGAAGTAATTCCAAAATCACAAAGAAAAGAAATTTTAAAACGTTTTCATGATGAACCGACGGCTGGTCATTTAGGAATTTTTAAAACTTATGAAAGGATATCTCAGAAATATTTTTGGCCAAAATTACGTGCAGAAGTAGCGAGATATATAAACCAATGTAAAATTTGTATTTCACACAAACCAGAACAAAAACTTCCAGCAGGGAAAATGTCAAGACGTCCAATAATTTCCAAACCTTGGCAAATGATATCCATAGATTTAGTAGGTCCACTACCTAGAACTACTAAAGGACATACATGTATTTTATCCGTAGTTGATACATTTACAAAATTTCCCTTATTTTTTCCGTTAAGACAAGCCACTGCATCGTCCGTAGTTCAAAGATAGAAGAGTTTATAATTTTACTTTTTGGTGCACCACAATATGTTCTAGTAGATAACGGTGTACAATTTCGAAGTCATTTATTTAAAGTGCGGGATATATTAATGAAGCAAATGCTAGGAATCAAAGGAGGTAGAGTTAGACTTAGATGCATACCATTGTCACCGCAGATGGTGAAAGGTGCAGACTATAGAAATTTCAGGAAAGTCGTACCGCGTTAGCTCAAAATAATAAGACAATGTTGGCACGCGTCTAACCAGTGTCCAGAACTGAAGACCCGGTGATGATGATAATGGGAGTAAAGATATTACCCATGGTTTCGTGCAGCTGTTCAGCATACCGCAGTTCATTTGATTAAATCGTTTCAAATTTTGCCGACAACCTTAGTTACCGCACATAATGATCGCAAATTTCGGTAGAGACAATGGTAAATGGACTGGTTTCACTCCGGTGTTGCTAAGTGCGAATGGAGCTAAGTCTATGCCGATTGCAGAAAACTTAAGTTTGGCTACTCTCAACATTTCCATAGAATGATTTTCACACATAGTGCGTATTCCAGTAATTAAATATTTGTAAGTATTCTTTGGACTCGAGTAACACAAGATTAGAAATAGCATATAGATGGGATCAAAATCGAGTAACTATGACTTACAAGATTGACGAGAATTTTGTATTTAATTTCCTCATTGTTGACAATGTTGTCGATCTCGCGTTTATGGCACAAGACAGCACAAATATAGATAAAACAAAATCTTTCATAGACCTGCATTTCAAATTTAGCTTTATTTCAATGTGTTGTATTTGTGCTGTCTTGCGTCATAATATGTCGAGATTGACAATTTTACCATAATGAAGAAATTAAATTAAAACAAACACTTATACCAGTTAGCCGACTTTAACTAAGGTCAATCCAGAGGAGTTTGGCATGTTAGAAGATTTAAAAGCATTAATTTGTGCTATGTGTGATATTACCCAGAATTTGAAAGGACTAGTTATGAAAACCTTACTATTAATTAATTATCTTCAATATGTTGATGAGTTAACGTCACAAACACATTGTGGCACGAAAACGACGTTTAGATTCAGTGCTTCTATCTAAAGATTTAAGGACAAAAACTGCTGGGAGGCACACTAGCCATCAAAGTGTGAACCATAATAACTTCCCTAGTTTTGGTTGCTAGTGGTCCTGGTTCAGAAACGGATTTACAGTTAGTAAACTATTATTTCAAAGATTTGAATAACATCTTTAAGTACAAGAATTTTGGACACAAAACATCTATTGTAACGAGTGTACACCATTATTTTGTTTAATCGTTAACATTACAAAATAATGTTACAGATTTTGTATTCTAATGTTATTATAATTATATGATTTTTATTACACTGTTATGGAATGTATCGTTCGTTGTTTCTCAGTTGAACTTCCACCTGAAAAGTTAGATGATATTATCTATAAATATATAATAATGTCTTGTGTATGTTTCAAAATAATCCATGAACTGCTACCTCGTGTTAAAATAATGTAGGTTTGTCATATAATATTTTTGTATTGGTGCTTGCGGAGTGAGATATAAGGATGTTGTGGTGCATACTACAAAAAATGGTGAAAGTTCCATTTGTAACCAAGACTGAATTTTATTTGGTGAACTACATCTAACATTTTTAATTTTCCTGCCTATTTTTTATAGTTACTCCAAAAAAAGCTCAAATAAAAAATTATTATTTTATGATAATGAAGTCGTTCTTTTTTGGAAACTGCAAACTCGATGAAAATTAAACAATAAAATCATTTTTTAAAGAATGGATTTTAAAATCAGATGGTATTCCAAAAACAATCATTGCCATAATTTTTTTTAAACAGAAGAGTTTATTTACTATGTACGCCACTGGTCAGTTGCTATCAAAAGGAAAAATGAAGTTCGCAAATAAAAATTTTTCAATTATGGATTACAGTACGTCACAATTCTTTGCAGACAGCCTGTATTTTACTCAACAACGAATTATTTTGAAGCATAAATGAGATAGCCTGTGTGTACAATATATTATTGTACAATGTTTTAAACACTATCAAATGTTAATTAATACCAAAGTTTATTCTCTCAATTCCCCGCTGTAAAATAAAACCCCTTTCACAGTGATATAGACCAGGGCTGTGCTATTTAAATACTATTACTCCCGATTATACGTCTACAGTTTGTCTAAACGTTCAAAAAAAAAAATTATAAAATTAAAAAATCCCGCACAAACCTTCTCGAATGTAATATGGCGCATAGGGAAACAACTTTTTAAATAAATCACTGAGTACTTATTATTTTAAAATAAAAACTGTAGAAACAGGATGTTAGTAGTACATGTTTTAAGCACACAAAAATTTAGTAGAGAGTTGCGATATTTGAGTGTCTTTTTTTTTGCTTTTGGAATTTTAGCAACCGATTGCTCAATTTATCCATATATTATTCTATTATTTGAGGTTTGACATTTAGTTCCAGACATGCTTAATCATATAGAAAATTATAGTGGGTGCGCCCCGAGAAGACTTCTGAAAAAAATGCGGGAATGCAGAAATTCCTATAAAGTGAGAGATAATTACTCGTATATTACTGCAGTTAAAAACATCGCATTGGGTTTTAAGTGGAAACGATTAACAGCTGCCGAGATATCGTGCGAGCATAAATACTACTGCAGACTGAAACAACAACTGAAAGAATACTAACACGAATGTTTTTAGCAAGCATTTACTACGACGAGTTCAAGTTCAAATGATGCATTATGTGATCCCCTTAGGTCATGATCCCGAGGTCGTCTCGTCGCGCGCGGACATACCAAACGGACCCTAAAATGTGGTTAGTCATCACGATAAGGAAAATAACCGTCATCCGAACCTCTAATGTGCATTGCATTTCCATAAATTATTTGTCTAAGAAATTAAAGTATTTAACAAGCTTTACATGCTGACTGGGGTTGCTTCTAAACAAATGATGCTCATTACTAATTTTTTTAATTTCATAACCTACACCAGAGATCCCATTATTTTTCAAAGCAAATGTGTTTAATTAGATACTGTCGCTTAGGCCTTATAACGCTTTATTTTAACATTGCGATTATTACTTACCTTGGGTTGTATTAACTCTTTCAAATTCTAAAACGTTAATAATTCATCCATGATTTATTAATTCCGACTAAAACCACCGATTCACAAATAAGATTGATATTGAAAAAAAAGTGCTTTCCTTTCACCACCTTACTAAGATATTCTTACCTAACCTAAGTTGTACTTAGTTGTTTCCTATGTTCCTTTCACGTGCCTAGTAGTTCAAATAACTCAGATTTTTTGTTCCCCCCTTTCCGATCGTAAGTGTACCTACAAGCTGTCTTACATTTAAGTAAAATGGATTGTTTATGAGGTAATCTTTCGTTATAGCGTTGATTGAAGTATAGTAGTAAATAGTAATTACATTAATTTTGAATTTCAATTATTTACCGATTCACTACCAAAAACGGCATGTCTTATGCAATTTGCATACGCCCTAATAATAACAAAAAGCACCCACTTGTATACAGCTGCAAATGTGAGGTTAATTTGGTAAGTTTAGTATTTTGCCGGAAGTACATTCAATTCAAACAAGTTAGGTTAGCAAAGCTACTTCACTTTCATGTAAGATAATCCTTTTTACTAAGTTGTGAAAGGAAAGCGCCTAATAAAATACGTGGCTTGGGGGTCATGCGATCTTGGTACAGAATCCGAACACGTACATACCCGAAGTGGAAACAGGAAACGTTACAGAGCTCAGGTCAGAAATGGAGAGTAAACGTGGTAAGCCAGCGCATTCCGACCATTTGCACATTACGTTATGATTATAGAACATTTATTCTTAATTTAGGAATATTTAGCATTAGTAGAATGAAAAATCCCCAAGATTTACTTTTACTTCACAAGCTTAATGTTTTACTTAAGTTAAGAGTACGTAACATTTATGTTGCTTATGTTAAGAAATATTTTTGATTATGAGTAGTAAAATTACGTGAGAAAAACGTTTTATTTATAGAAAGGATTTTATTTTTTCAGTGAATACTAAAATAAAAATAGTATTGACAAACGGTATTAGTAAAATATCAATATGGCTATTCGGAACTTTAAACTCAAATCAGCGGCGGTTACTCTATGGGTGCTGCAAAGCTGCAGAACCACCCACAATCAGAAACGACCAAATACATTTAGTAGTATAAAAGATATCGATAACCAGCCACTAAAAGTTTTATGAATTCCCAAGTTGGATGTCCATAACAGTCGGTCAATAATACAGTAAACAAACAACTCTAAACAAGGAAAATCCATAAAATCACTGTCTAACTACGTTGTTCTGCAGATCTTATTTGCAAGTTCGGCTATGTGTTTCGGAACATTTCGCGCGAATACGAGCATAGTAAGAAGCGGCCTCGTTAACCCATTCTCGAGCTGCATAAATTGCAGCGTCAGTTGACTGTTGCTATTCGAATCGTCAAGTTTTATGTGCTTTCCGGTTCTTTTAGACAACGCGAGTTAAGGTTCGTGGCTTGGGAGCGGTTTTTTTAAAAAGACTTCCAACCTTCTTAACACGTTAGGAGAGTTTTTAAATATTTTAGATGAGATACTACAGAGTAACTATAGTATGAGAATTAACTCAGTAAAGACAAAGATAATGACAAGTGAGTTACAGCCTAGTTCTAAACCAAAATTAAAAATAGGTAATACCGAGTTAGAGGAGGTAGATGAATTTTGTTATTTAGGTAGTATAATTACAAAGGATGGACGTAGCAGAAGGGATATAGTAGCTAGAATAGCTCAAGCTAGAAAAATGTTTTTAAAAAAGAAAAACTTACTAATAGCTAATAGTATTAGTTTAGATAATAGAAAAAGTTTCTTAAAGTCGTACGTATGGAGCGTTCTACTATACGGTAGTGAGACTTGGACAATTAAAGAAGTAGATAAGAAAAAGATAGAAACTTTTGAAACTTGGTGTTATAGGAGAATGTTAAAGATTAGTTGGACAGATAGAGTAACAAACGAGGAAGTTTATAGAAGGATAGGTGAGGATCCCTGTATGTGGAAACAATTGAAGCTCAGGAGAGATAGAATGATAGGGCACCAGTTAAGACATGAGGGACTATTTAGTAAAGTTTTAGATTATAGACTACCAAATAAAAATAGAGTAGGAAGGCCTAGACAAAGCTATATTAGTCAAATTATTAGAGATTTAGGTTGTGAAGGCTATGTAGACCTTTTTAGACTAGCTCAGAATAGAAAAGAATTTAGAGCTGCGTCAAACCGACTTTAAGTAAGTTCGAAAACAAAACAAAAAAATAAAAATCAGTTAACTAAATGTCATCAGGACATAACTCACAATTAGTTAGCGGTCTGGCATGTTGGTAGCGTTTCGTTGCTTAAGCCTTACCATAACATATAATTTAACACTTTTCCTTTTTGGAAGCGGATAACCAGGTTATATTTCATTTCCTTATAAATGGTAATCATGTAAACATGTTAGAGTTCTTTAACAACCATCAGGTTGCTAATATCTATGTAGAGTCAGCTGGATAGGAAAAAGATAGAAGGATATAGGAAGACCTAGACCAAACTATATTAGTCAAATTATTAGAAATTTAGGTTGTGAAGGGTATGTAAAGCTTTTTAGATTAGCACCGAATAGAAAAGAAGTTAGAGCTGCGTCAAACCGACCTTAAGTAAGGTCGAAAACAAAATGATGATGACCTGGTTAGGGTACTTCAAAATTTGGTTTAACTCTATCATTATTGCGCTTACTTAATTTGTACAGCAGTGAATACACTGTGTTTAAATTGTCTATATCTGTTTTAAAATTTATTGTACTATTGTTGTTTTGGATATGAAAGGATTCTAAAAATAAATGTTTTTTTATAATTATTTTCTACTTCCAAAAGTTTGTATATCGTCAAAATCAGCATTATGTGTTTTATTGTTCAAGTAAATTGCAACAGCACCCGATTTTTTATTAATTTTTGAGTCACTTTTGTGCTGGGTGATACGATTGCATAACCATTTTTGGTCTCTCCAACATAGCATTGTTTGCATTCACAGTTGATTTTATACACTACATTACTTAGAATTTTTTTATTGGTAGGATCCTTAAGAGGAGTAAAGAGGTTTTTTAAGGTTCTGTTATAATTTACAATAATGTGCATATCTGGAGTGTTTATGTCCTTATCAGCTTTGGAGTTAAATTTCGGATATATAGAAGACTTTTGTGCACGATTTTGGTAGGTTTTTATCGATTTTACTTTTAGTAGTGCTGTTGAACAATATTTTATGTAGTAGGATTTTTGGATAACCGTTATTTATTAGAGTATTTCTTAAATTAATCAATATTTTGTTTTCGAAACTGTGGATGACAGATTTTTATAATTCTATTTTTTAGCGTTAAAACGTATTTAATTTATGTTTGAATGTCTGATCTGAATTAAAGTTGACATACGTACCAAACAATGGTTACGCAATCGTATCACCCAGCACAAAAGTGACTCAAAAATTAATAAAAAAATTGTGTGCTCTTGCAATTCACTTGAACAATAAAACACATAATGCTGATTTTGACGACATACAAACTTTGGAAGTAGAAAATAATTATAAAAAACGTTTATTTTTAGAATCCTTTCATATCCAAAACAACAATAGTACAATAAATTTTAAAACAGATAAAGACCCTAATCCTTTGAACTGCCGCTACGTGCTATTAACTAGTGACCTTGGGTTGCTTTCTGTTTAACGTCCTGATTTCGAGTCTTCCCCTTTATTATATTGGTACTTGTGGTATTGGATTTTTACGTCCGCACTTCGTTCGATTTCTTATTAAATCTGCTTAGTGAATTGTTTATTGAATCGCTTAGTAAATCTCTTAGTGGATTTATTGGTGACATTTTTCGTGGAATTCTTAGTGGATTTCTCAGTGGAATTTTTAGTGCCCTGAGTTAATAGATGTTAAAGATCATGTTTACCTTAATTAAAATTTGGACTTACGTTTTATGCAACGGCGAATTGCTATTACACTTGTGTATTTGAACATGCACTTGTACTTGAAAATTATTAACTTTCACTAATAAATTGTAATTTAATTTTAAACTTGAAATTGCCTAGTTATTTGTTCACACCGGTACAGTTCGTGCTTCAATTATGGAAAGACTAACCGTTATCAGCTTGGTGTATTATATAAAGGCAAGCCATCCCACCTGCTGTTATTGGTTTACCAACATAAGACACAAGTGTCAAGCCTCAAGTAAGCTAGGGAACGACAAACGGAAAACTGGGAAAAGTAACTAAAGGCTTCAACTGTGGTACCAAGAAGGAAAAAAAAAAGTCGTACAATACAACCAAATAAGAAAAGTAATCTGCTAATAGACCCAAAAGTCGACTAAGTCGTGATTCCTAAAGGACAGAAAGTAGGCCTAAAGAGCAACTACCACAGGGGCAGATATAACGAGTGATCGAAGTCAGTACATCAACTAACCGCAAGGAAAACCAGTAAGGAAAAAAAATGGACAGGAATGTGGAATTAAAGAAAACCCGGAAAAAGTAGAAGAAAAAAAATAAAAGTCACCACACAATACTACGAAACATGTCAAATATCACAGATAAAGCTAATGAGTTGAAGGAATCGTATAACGTAGGGAGACGAGTGGATTACGAACGAAATTTGCGGCGTTTGCGTCGCCAAAAGGACAACTAATCTAGATCGGGGACATTAGGATTATATTTAAGTGGGGTAGCGAAAGTGACGTGAAGAAAAGGAAAAAAAAAGGTGGTGTAAAGAAAACTTGGGCGCCAGTGTTTTGCCAGAACCAAATTACCAGCGAAAACACAACTCTGATAATTCACAGAAAAAAAGAATTAAAATCAAGGAATTTCTATATAGCGAGAAAAAAAATTCAAGGCTACACCAAAAAAATTAGAGTCAGCCAATATAGGTAAAAAAAAAATCGAGCCGATACACCAAAAAAAATTTAGAGCCAAAAAAATCAAGGTCATAAAAAAAATTTTTAAAAATCAAGAGCAAACCAAAAAAAAATCGAGAGCAAATCAAAAAAATCGGGCCGCTACACCAAGAAAATCAGGCCCAATTTAAAAAAATCGGACCCAATACACCAAAAAAAGCGAGCTCACGTTGGGCGCCAAAAATCTATGTTACGTAATTCGTGGCAGTCCCTGTTCGGGCGCCAAATTTATGCTACGTTGGCTCGTAGCCGTGCGTAACACCAAGAAAATCAAAAATGACCGGGCTCAATCGGTGATTAAGGGGGGTTGTAGAAAGCAGACCAACATATAATGTACGCGGCTGTAAGAAGTTAGTGACAGTACCTGTAATAAAAAAAAAAAGTTAAGCAAACCTGGAAAAAAAAGAATAAGTATAGCAGCAATGAAAAGTCTAAATTATTTAGTACTTTGTAGAATGTAAAAAAAAGAAACTGTTTGAATAATCTATATAATATAACAACGGTAAAAGCAATACAGAAAAATGTTTAGTACAAAGTGAGGTAATATTGGGGAGTAGCAAAAACGTTTCCTCACACACCAATTAAACATAAATCAGACAAAATGTTGACAAAAGATAAATAGATAAGACACAATTGGTATGAGTAATTCAGTAGTATTTATTTTTCTTTCTTTCTTTTTTTCTTCTATGTTTTAAAATAGCATGCAAGTCTATTGTAAAAGGTATCAGAACGACAAAGATATGGTAAAGCAACGGATAGATATTTAAAGTAATAACCAGTAGGAAATAGTTCAACTTACAAAAGTCCTTCAGCAACGCTTCCTTGCAACTGAAGTGTGGGATTCAACGATGTTCTGCACTAACGAAGCACTTCATCCTTGACTGTGAGGGTGTTGATGGAACTTATCACACGTTACTCTAATCACTAGTCACTGGGGTTAGCAGCAGACATTATCACGCTGATGGAACCAGGTAGAATTGATAAATTTCTTGTTAATTCTATTTCCTGAGACAATAATTCCGAAATATTTTGTAACACAATTTGTAAAGAAAAATAGTAATAAGAATTTAGAATCACGGGCTTTCGAGGCACGATGTAATGCATGTCATCTGATAAGTTCTTGCATTAAACTAACAGTAACGTGAGGTGTTTTATTTGCTACATGGTAACAGAGAAAAATCTAATGCTTTTGAATAACGAAACTTGCGCAAGCCATGATCTATTTTAGATTCTTTGTTGTTCGAAAATTCTGAAACTACCGTATCACTGTATTTAAATAATCCAAAGTATGCGCTACTTTGAAAAGAAAAGGACCGCGAAACTAGATTGCACACACAGTTTAAATATCAAAAAACGAAACAACTAAAAAAAGAACCATAAGGGGTAAAGCACGCGTATCACTACAGCAAGTCCGTCAAATGTTCTTTAAAACATTTATCTCACAAGAAAACAACTAAAAACAATTAGTAAGGCACTCGTAAGCAATAACACCGTCTGTCAATAACCTTAAAAACCCGTGCGGTCGAGTAAACACATTCTACAGTTAAAATACAACTTTTATTTCACAAGAAAAACATCTAAAATCGTGCCGTGTTTGTTCCTGATCAATTCCAGAATTAATCCCGCATTAATTCTCACTATTTTTAAAGCAAAAAGGAACAGTATTTTTAACGTACTTAATAGATAGGAACAAAGAACAGAACTCTCCACTCCTCATCGGTTTATCTTAACTCGTCACTATTACAACCGCACTTATCGCCTATTATCTAGACTTGTATATCCACATAAAGAACAACGTTTATACGAACGGCCAGACCAAAACGATGTAATCTATAATTAATTACAAGCTGTTTAACATTCATTCCTTGGAATTTATTTATTAATGGGAATCAATTTTCAATTTATCTATCTTTTAAAATTAATACACGCGAGTTAAATTACATACAATTCTGAATTATTTATTTGATACAAACAGCGATCCACTTATTATAATACGACGCATTCGCCAACGAGTTAATAAATATCACATATAGAAATAGTAGTTACAGAAATGTTTTTACGAATTGGGAAAAAGCGTAAAATGTCAAGCTGTAAAAATGCCCGTTACAATATATATATATATATATATATATATATATATATATATATTGCTGTGTAACAACCATTACTTCGTGAACTACGGTTTTCGAATCGAGCCCCAGCGTTGGGCCGTCATAATTATGCTGTGAATCCTACAAAAAGCCTCACCAGAGTAAAAAAAAATATTCGAGCCTCTCGAACGGGGCACCAAGATTTGTTGTGATTCTCGCCCTGTTGAATCTCTTCTGATAATCGCCTCTTTACTCGTTCCGCCTCGGCTGCTCACCTAGTTAAAACTTTCATCCTCATTCATAAAAAAAAACAAACACATTCCTACCACAAACATCAACGTTAACTCTATTTACATCAATATTCATAATACATTAAAAATTCAAAATTAAATTTCAGCATAAATTTCAGCATCATAAAATTTCAAGTTAAAATTTGTGATCATTTTAATTTGCATCCAGAATTAGAGTTCTTGTAGGATGCACACTAATGAAATAAACAATATTTGCAGACCGGAGTCTGAATAAAAGGGAGCATCTCCCACCCCTTTACGTTAATTTAACAGCTTCGTCTAATTGAGCTCAAAGACAGACCCAAATTTTCATCATAATCAAAAACATAAACCTGATAAATACTCCTTTCTACTTATACAAGAAAATTTTACCTTAAAATTAAAAATTAATTGTTTATACAAATTTACTACTGTCCATTTTTAATCAAACAAATTATAAAGATATTCAACACACACCAAAACAGCTAAGATCGAACAAAATTGCATAATTTACCTGAAGGTTACTGCACTCGTGGCTTCAATGAACATCGGACTTGCTCATCCCACCATTCCAGCTGGTTTACGTTTACGGTTTCAGATTCTGACCGCTTTTAAAAATTTTCTACAACACCATTCGTCTAAACGGTATCAGGATTTCTCAGGAACTCGGCTAGATATAGCGAAATCTTGTTTTGTGGATCCACTCACGTTTACGAATAACATTTGATTATTAACACCCCGAAAAATAGCACTGAAATTAATAATTCTTTCACGCTATACCCAAAACTGCCTACTTTTAATTATTTATTTATCGTTGTTAATTAGGATAATTGGTACAGTAATACCCGCAAATATAACTAGACTTTGTTACCTTGTATCTTCTCTAAGTGTACTAATAACTTTTATTGTAGCACGTAATCACCACGTATTCTACTTAAAGTATAAAAAATAAAGAGCAAAACTGTTTAAAGTATCGAATAGCATCAAAAATAGAAGAGAGCAGTGTTTAAAGTATCGAATAATGAAAAATCTAAGAAAGCACTGTTTAAAGTATCGAATAACATCAAAAATAAAGAGAGCACTGTTTAAAGTATCGAATAATCAAAAATCTAAGAGAGCGAAACTTATATCAACACGGGTTTATATATTGGGCCGCTTGGAAGTCGCATTTGTCCCGCAACGGACAATTTTTAAAATTTCGCATTTTCTTTTCCCTTTTGACAGCTCGGCAAAGCGATACAACAAAATTTTCACACGTCCAAGTTGAAAATCTAAGAAATTTCTACACGGCTCGCAATCACGACCGAGAACAACTAATTAATTTTGTATAGAAATTGTTGTTTCCACCTCTCATATCTGCATCTTATTTTCACCAATCGTAAACCTCGTGACGTTGCTCAAATCCCGCCTTTTATTATTCGTGTCTCTGCCTTGCGCGTTTTATCCGTCTTTTTCTAACCTGGTCTTAGTGGTACAAATCGATATTCTTTACTATCGGTTATTTCAATCCACTCGCGACGTGCCTTACTTGAGTTAAATAACCGCTCATCTAGCCGTTCTCGTTAATATAGGCTACGGTTTATCCGACCGTTTGCAATATACGCAGAATTTTCATGTTTATCCCAAACAAATTAAACAGAACGTGATATTTAAAAATACGCAATTGTTCAATCGTAATACTTCTACGACTTGGATATTTCACGTATTTGAACCCCCTTGATAGATTTGTATGCTAGCAACGCGTCTCATATTTGGTATTATTGGGTTTTTACAAGCTTTTATGCATATTATACCTCAATAATCGTTCAATTAACTCCAATTAAAATAATAATGAATGGCATTGACTTCTACCCTTTAATTTTTAGCGAATACTAATTAAATATTAATTATTATTTGTACACTTTGTTTAATACTCGTCACTTAAAAATTGAATTAATTAATATAAATTTCGCACGTAATTTCTCTCTAGTTTTAGTACTTGGAACAATTAAATTACATACAAGTTGAGCATTTTAATTCTGCTTCTTTTTATAGAAAGCGTCTAGTGAATAATTTAAATCCCTTATTTTTAATGAAACGAATAAATTTTTATTCTCCACGGTTTTAATAACGCGTATTATCTAATAAAATTCTATACAAACCCTACATTCTAATTGAATGATTTAAATCTTCACAGTAGGCCTTTAATTACGCGTACTTTTTCCCAAAGCTTCCTTATACACGGTGATTAAAATTGTTTGATGTCGTTAATTAATTTTCTACCCTGGTCTAAATTTGAGTAATATATATATATATATATATATATATATATATATAAAGTTGATTTTTAAATAATATATTTATTAATGCGATTAGCAAAAGGATATAGTTTGTATCGCATTTAATTATTTTATGTTGCGTATAATACTGTTTTAATTCGAATTTTAAAACTAACTGAATGTTTTGCTTAGGTCCCGTTTATTCAAGATAAATGAAATTTTGTTTACCCGTTATATTTCAGGTTATTTAAAATTATTGCTTACCTTTATTTTTTAAACTAGTCGTAAAAGTATCTGAACTACGTATAGCATTTTAAGCTTGGTTTATTACTAGGTTCCATTAGAACAAAAACGCAGTAAAACAATTCATTGAACACACACACACACACACGCACACACACACATCCACACGCACGTACGCACGCACACACATACACACACACTCACACACATACACACACACACGCACACACAGACATACACACACCCACCCACCCACACGCACTCAGACACGCACACACATACACACTCTCACATACACATACACGCACGCACACACACACACGCACGCGCGCACATACGCACACACGCACACACACACACGCGCATGTACGCACACACACGCGCACGCACGCACACACGCGCATGTACGCACACACACACCACACACACACACAGCACCACACACGCATGCACGCACGCACACACACACACACACACACCCACACACACGCACACACACGCACACACAAACAGACACGCACGCACACACGCACGCACGCACGCACGCACGCACGCACGCACGCACACACACCCACGCACACACACATACTATATATATATATATATATATATATATATAGAAAGACAAGTTATTTGTAGTCCGCAATAAGAAATTGTGTAGCACAATATATAAGATAAGATGTTTCTGTAAACAAACTCTATGAAAATAATAGAGCCTATTGACAAATACAAATTGGGCTAGTGGTTATATAGCTATGGCTATATAACTACTAGCTATGGCTATATAACTACTGATCCCGACTACCTCCAGCTTCCTCCATTTTCAAGTTGTTGTCGCACAAGGCACTATCGTCACTTCCAATTTCCACTCCTTGACTTTTTAACCACTCCTTTCTCTGCATACGCTCAAAGCACTCTCACACACTCTAAAATACTCTTAAATTTAACAAAAACAGAAACTCTCTCTCTCAGATCGCCAGTTTCCTGAAATAAAGTCACTAAAATTTTGTTTGGAACTCGAGCCTCACTTTTGGGTCGCCAAAAATTTATCTTGGAACTTGGCTCTAATTTAGTACTCTCTCAAAAAACATTCGAGCCCCAACGTTGGGCCGCAAAAATTTGCCGTGGAGCTCGGGTAAACGTCTCCGACACAAATTAATATTCGAGAATATTATTAAATTTTCAAATTCAAAAATAAAAAAATTTCCAAAAATTTAAATATATCAAAAAATATTTCTTACCCGTTTTTTTCTCTTCCTCGGTTGAATTGCCAATTTTCTGCACCTGCTTTCGGCTAGCTCATTTGGACCTCCTCTTGGGTATCTAGATTTACTCTCTTATTCTCAATCGTATGTATTTACACACTCGCAATGAAACCCCAAATTACAGCCAACATCCAATCTTTTATTTATTACTATTTACAAATGAAATTTAATATTGTCCACATTACATTGATCACGTTACACTTCAGTAAATCTTATTTTGTAATGTACTGTATTTTCATTTTAAATCATCAAACACATAAAATGTACCCGGAGTAAATGGGCCTTGAATATTACCTTCTCTAAAATTCTTTCTTTATAATTTATTTTGTTTTTTTAATCTAAGTAAACTCTGGGTTAGGGTGAGCTCATGATAACCCAGCTAATTATGCATAATGTATGCTTTTCTACTTTCCATACTCTTACAACAAATAACAAAACAAAGTTATGTACTCTTCACAAAAATTTCACGTTCTGATGGAACGTTAAAAGCTTTATAGACACCTTCAAATTTTTAGTTAAACACCATAATAAAGTTATTTACACGTATTATGTTCAATACGTAAATAATTCACACTACCTTGAAAATCACTCTCACACGTCACCCAATATTCACAGTTTATAAGAATCACAATTCAAATCGTTACCTGGAAATTTCTAGGAGATTTCTGGTCTGTGGACGATGCCATGTATTTTTTCTATCTGTTCTGCAGGCCGTTTCTAGCTGTTACTAGACGTACTCCATCTAAGCCGATCCGCCAACGCCGCCTCTACGATGTAATCCAATTCCAAATCTAATTTAAACATACGTCTTTCTCAATTAATTGCTTCAAACCACGTTACTTAATGTCCCGACACGAGTTGGTTAAAAATTATAGGTGATACCTCAATTAAAAAATGTAAACTCGGCTCACTAACCGCGTACTAATTAAGAGGCTACCACCATGCAATATAATTTAAATGATTTTATAATACTTACAACTCGTGTTATCTTTCATAAGTCGTTTTATACACTTTTATACACTTAGGCTGCCACCTCCTGGCCGCCTTTTCATCCGAACTCCCCATCTACAACAACACATTTTTACAATTTTGCACTCAACCGATATTAATCCCGCGAATTTCAGCACGTCGTTATGCTATTTTCTGAAAATTAATATACCCTATGCTTGTATTTGTCTCGCGTTCAACTAACTATATCGACCAATCGTATATTTACTGACGTCCTACAAGTCCCTCTTACACTATCGTTGCCTCTTCCTTATGCGTTTTCAACGTTTCTTTCTAACCTGGTTTGAGTGGTAGAAAATCAATATTCCAGTCCATATGCTATTTAAACCCACGTGGACTTCCTACGTGATTTAAATAACCGCTTATTAGCATTTACTACGAACGCATGCGACGGTTTACCCAATATTCTCTGTAACCGTTTGCTATCTATAAAAATTAAGTATAACTTGACATTTAGAAAATACGCAGGTGTTTAATTAACTGACGTTTTACCACAACACTTCCACGAGTTGGAGTTCGGCGTATTTCTACCCCACCGATATATTTGTATGTTAGCAACGCTTTTCACCTTGGTATTATTGGGTTTTTACACGCTTTTATGCATTTATACGTCAATAACCGGTTAATTAAATTCAATTAAATTAATAAATTAATGGCATTGGCTTCTACCATTTAATTTCTTTGCAAACCCACTAAATATTCATCATTATTTGTACAATTTGATTAATAGCCGTTACTTAAAAATGAATTAACTAATATAACTTTCGCACGTAATTCGGGTTGTTCCTTTATACAGGGTGTTTTAAAATTGCTACCATATATATATATATATATATATACATATATATATATATATATATATATAAATATATTGCTATATGCTACGCCCCTACTTTGGGTGCGATATTTAATTGCTATGATACGTGCCCTAACGTTGGTGCGTCATATTTAATTGCTATGCTATTAAATTATTGTACCACCATTTTAATATTTACGATTAAATGTAATTATCTCCTCCTCCAGCTGTTTTCTTAATATAGCTATCAACTGGACTTTATCTGTAAACAACTCTATCTACCAATGACAAAATTCGATACGTTACCGCCTTGCGGGTTATCTCTTTCCTATACAACTTGTGGCTCCGCCTTTCTACTATTCAAATCTTATGACCTCGACTAGCATTTATTTGCAATTATAAAATTCAGTAAATTTAGATTTTATATAATGAAACTAATATGTTATATACAGCTTTTAAAATTATTTGTAATGCATTTCTTATAAATTTCATTTATTAACAACCATCGCATTTGTACTCAAAAACCCCAAAGTCACCAAAGAAAATTTATTACCTTTAGGAACAAAGTGTAGAATATTCTAAACCTGTTTTCTTATTACTCATTCAATACGTATGCAACCTTTCCTGTTGACTTCTTCACAAACATATCATATTTAGCAAATTCAATATTAAAATAAAATAAAAATCCATATAGAAAAACAAATATCTTATAACTAAAAATCTGACCTGGTTTTATCTTTTTCACATCGACGCTTCCAATAAAAATGATCTTCCCCAATTCTGAATTCCATTCAAATTATTACACTATGGACCATCACCATTATATTATATACCCCAATTTACTTCAAACTTAGACTTCCATCATTCTTGCCCCAGACTTAAAATTGCAGCTTGTTTCACCCCTGTACTTCAAGATTATCATTATTCTTCTTTTCCCCTTGACATTTAAATTGCATTACTGTATTTCTTTCTTAACATCAGAATCCTAGTCTATTTCCCTCAGACCTCGAAATGTAGTTTATTTTCCCCAGACATCAGAACCCTATTATTTCTATGTCTTAGTTTACAATCAATTCATTAAGAACGTACTTACGTTTAAACGGCAATTGTAATCTTCATATTTTTACTTATTTCACTTTTATACGTATTACGTACTACTCTGTTTCATGGCAATGCACTTCGGCCTTCATTGAGTTCAAAACTGACCTTCTTATCAAGGTGCTTGCTAATATAGTTTCGAATTCCCACTCCATCCGTGGGTGTGATCTAGAAATCGTCGCTTGTCTCGGACCAATCAAATAATTTCTATACGAGCAGTTTCTGATGCAATGCTCCACGTTTTCCCATAATCACCACCTGCCCGCAGCTGTCTTTGATTGTTAACATGCTGTATTTTGATAGATTACTTGCTTTTCTATAAACAACTGATGCAACCCGACTTTAAATTTCCATGTTTACATATGATTCACGCAATCTTTAATCATTTCTCTTATCAAATGGTTAGATCTTTGTACGCATTTATATTAACTACTTGAAACTCTATTTCTATATCCGTATTAATTTAATCGTCTGGAACTCTTCTTCTTAATGCGTGTCTAATTACACTTTATCAAATATACGCGTGCTTCCACTGAAAAATATCCTTATTTGTTTTACCTAAATTAACTAAACTTTATCTACAGGGTATTTAATATTTACTATCTACTTAATACATTTATTTCTCATTCCTACGCCGATTATGCGTCTTCCTATGTTTACCTGCGTCGCCCAAAACTATCTCTACTCTATATACAGGGTGTTGACTACTTACTATCTACAAACTATGTCTATTTCTTAATTATCTCCTTAAATAAGTGTAGTTTTCTGCTGACTATCCTAATTACTAATTCCCGAACTATCTTTACTATAACGTGCACCCTTAAGCAACCCATTATCACAGCAATATATATATATATATATATATATATATATATATATTTATTACAATCATTTCGTATCATTTTTTGCATATCGCGTGTTAAAAATTATTATATATATGCATCAAACAATGCTTTAAAGTTTCTTTTTATGTGCCTGAAGCTTGAAATTATCTATTTTTCTACATTTTCGAAAATCGTTGCTAGACAAATATCTAGATGTAATATGATTTTCGTCTATGCCTTTGACATAGATATTAGAGTTTGGTTAATTTTCTATTTTAGGTATAGTGTCAAATAGACTGGCAATATACTACTTGTTGAGAAACTTTCCCGCTATTCGTTTTAAAGTTGTAACATGTTATTTTGTTTATAACAAATTGGTTCGAGCTAAACAAGCTTGTCAGTTTTACTTTAGTTATTTCTTGCATAAATATAAGTAAATATAAGATCTCAAAAGTAGCTTATATTATATTTAACTATTTAATACAACTAAATTTGCATAAACAATTTATATATTTGGCTAAGGTATATGTTGCTATAATTTCATTAGGGTGATGTTGTCGAATACATAATATATGTGGATTTGAATTCTGGCAATTTTATTTATTATTCCAGTATTTATATTATTTGATATATTTTGAAGATACTTGCTTACTGACCGGATGGTTTATTTCATCTATTTGTTTCTCTGATTTAGAATGATCTGGAAGTGACTTGTCTTTTCTAGTTCTCTAAACATGAGACCGTTTAAAGTAAATGTTTTAATAAATATGTTTATTGACTCCTTATAAAATAACGCCTAAGAATTTTATAAGAAAAGGTAGCGGTTAGCAGTGCGGCAAAAACTCATTTTGATGTGAAAACGGTAAGATGTATAGGAATTTAATTTTTTTTCGTTGAGATACGCTGTCATTTTAAATCTAATACTGTCTATTTCGGAATTTTAAGTCGAGGTTCTAGGCTGACTTTGAAGTCAGAATTTTAAAGGCAGGACTTACAGGCACCGCATCCTGCTAAGTTGTAGTTTCTTTTCTTTAAGCATTTGGTGTGATGTTAAAATCCCAGATCAAAATGTCTGCATAATGTTTGGTTAATAAAATTTTTAATTCTACTTTGTACCTAAATTTCTTGTAGTAAATACTTGAGCTCATATTTTATCGTTGAATCATAATGCGTCTTGGATGGATATGTTTTTGTACTTTCAACCACATGCTGATGTGAAACCCTGTAGTATAAGTTTTAATTTCCCGAAGAAGCAGCAATCCCTACCAGTTGATATTTATTTGCTAAAAATACCTTATGATCCCATTTTACGATATACGTTACTAGAACACTAGAAAAGAAAATTTAAGAAAAAAAGATAAAATTTGTTATTGTATATTATCTTATACTCGGGTATGTTTTGCTACTATTTTCTATCTGAGCCTAAATGTCAAGTGATAAAATAATTTTTCAGAAAATACTAGAATTAAAATGATACTCATATTTAGATAATTGTAATTAAGGTACACTTCCAGTTTTTATTGCATTTAAATGCAAGAACTTAAATTCGTAAAGGATTTAGCGTATACTTTACCAATTATTGCACACGGTTTATTTAATATCAAGATATTATAGCGCAGCATATATATGACATCATAGTTTTGGTTAATATCGAAAAAACAAAGCTAGAATTTATTTACAATTCCAGTTGATTGAAGCTCTTAATGCACAGTGATACTATTTAGTGAATTATATGACAAGTATCTTGTTCCAATTAAGAGTTTTATTTCATTTTATACCAGCTAAAAAGGGTACGGTGCACGTAACGCTCAAATTGTATTCCCTTTGTCTTTAATTTTAAATTTTCCTGCAGATCAAGATTCAAATAACGTTCAATTTTATAGTTTTCTACCTAATCACGATTTAATTGACACTAAACATATCATATTATTACAATTCTTTGGTGGATTTTTACCTACACAAGTAATTTGTCTCGTTTTATGTAAATTATATCTAAGAGGTAACAGGCGATTGCAATACGAATTCTAAGGATTTTCTTATTCCTTTGAAACATAAAATAATAGGAAATTTTTCAAATAATTTTCTAAAATGAAGAAATTATTTTAAGCAGTGTATTTATAAAAGGATGAGCTAGAGTATGAATTACTAATCCGTTCTGTGTATTCTGCAGTCTTTACTGGATAAAGGAAAAATTTTAACTCGTTTACTATCTAAAGAAGTTGCTATACCTGGTTCAAAAATTGATCTTACTATATACAATAAAACTTTTGAAGAAAAAAAGATAATATTTCTGTCACTTGTCTCAATTCTTTCTTTACTTAATGAGTTTAAAGCTAATAGGTCGCACTGGTAAGCAGAGTCGGCAGTTGCTATTCAGTATTACTGAACCCTCCACTCTTATTTTTTGCTAGTGTCATGTTGATCAGACACACTAAAGTCAACGCGATGCGTATTATTATTTAAACACTAACTTTAGTCTTAGTTTATAAATTATATTTAACGATTAATTAATTTTGAAGTCAAATCTATATCGTAGTTATTCCCATTTAAACCCAATGTAATATCTTTGGGTGGGGCATTGGGGACGTGCCGCAAGTGTAAATTATACGGTAGAGTAAATCGCTTAATCATTCCTAAAGATAATATCGATATAGATACAACTTCTAAAAAATGACAGATATGTATCTGTACTCTATTGAAAGCAGATCTTTATGAAAAGTAAACAAAACGGATTCTCCTTCTGCTACTAATGGTACTTCCTTACCGTCAGTTCCTACTATAAATGTGCATTCACCTACAGTAATTGCTAAATCTAATAATTGTTCATTATCTAGTTAACCTATTAAATTTGATGGTAACCCTAAAACAGTATAAATATGAGTTTTTAGAACGTGTATGTGAACTAGCACGGTCGAGAGAAAAAACGATATCTATATAATCGGACAATGGAATTATTTATTAATGATTGTACTATCTGGTACAGAGGTATAAAAACACCATTACTGATTGGGATTCTCTTGTCGCAAACCTTAAAACTGATTTTATACCGTCTAATACAAAATATTTGTTGTAGGATGAAAAAAAAACGGAAAGCAATTACCAACAGCATGATTAACAATGTTTGTCCTACATATGGAAAACTTGTTTAACAATTTTAATAGAAGAAAGATTAGAATCAACTCGAATAAATACAGTTAAACAAAATACACTTCTTCATTTGATTACACTTATTGCTCTCTCTGTTATAAATACAATTCCTGATTTGCTTTCTACTACAAGAAAAATTGAGAACCTATAACTTTAAAAAGTAAATTACTATCTCAAGATCTTGAAACAAAACCGAGTACTTTTACCTATACACAATATAATCTTTTTACCTCATTCAAATTATAAATTAAAATTCTCTTAAAATATAAATTCAACGAATAAATATAATTACTTTCCCCAACAAAATAGAATTAAAATTCAAATATATCTGCAGGATTTCTCAAATAAACTCTACCGTAGGTATTATACAAATAATAACAAACGATCTCAAACTTATTGTTGTAATTATTTTCAAAAAGAGCATAGCTACCCTACCTGCAAATCGAAACGAAAACTGTTTTATCAAAGGTGTGGTTTTCAAGTTTAAATTTCTTCTTGCTCAGTTTGTTTACAAAATGGTTAATAGAGCACAGAAGGCGTAATGAACATCCCGACACTCAATCCCTTTAGGCAGCAACAACTTTTTTTAAACATAAATTATATGTTAATAATAATAGATCGAAGTGGTTAACTTCTGTTAAAAACTTCTATAAATCTGTTACCTCTTTAAAGAATTCTTTTCGTTTAATTTCTAAATCAACCGATAATGAATCTGATACAGTTGTAACATGTGAAAATAAGAATTCTGAACCGATTAGAAGTATAATAAAATTTAAAAATTCAAGAGATGAAACTTTAATTGGCGTAGTCAATAGCAAATTTTTCTGAAAGGGCCGGAGGAGTTTCAAAAAGCAGAAGTTTTCCTGTTCAGGAATTTTGTCTTTTTATTTGGAACGATTCTGAAACAGGATAGAAAAATAAAAATTATGCGAGCACCTTATCTAAATTTCGGATACAATATTTTGTAATATTGTGCAATATTTTATTGTACATCTTTGGAGATTTGAGATAATTTTATATACCTATGAACATAGAGACTATTTTAATAGATCTGAGCAGTGGCGGATTTACATATTTGCCGCCAGTAGGCTATGCAAATTTTGACGCCGCTACCAGTGCCGTGCCTAGGAGGCCCCCCCCCCCGACGCCCAAAAAATTAGGTTTTTAAAACAAAAACAATACAAAAATTACAAGTTAACCGTATCCTTAGCACCTTGTTTTTAAGTACACCCCCCATATTCCGCCCAGCCCCCCCCCAAATTTCTGGGCACGCTACTGGCCCCTACCAACCTATACAATTCGATACCCTAGTCCACAATTATATTAATTGAAATTTTTATGTCATTGACGTTCAGGGCGTATACACTAATCAGACGTTTAACGAAATGTTGGTGTCGCTTTCCAGTCAATTATAGCAACACTAATCGGCGAAATTGACTTGGTGCAGTACAATTCATAGCACGGAGTAAAACCTAAAATGCTTTGTTTTCGAGGCAACCATATCCAATATCTAAACCATCATTTCACTCGTGTGCTAGTAATGTGCTCCAATACATGTCATACAGAAATTGTAGATTTTAATTGTACCTGAACCTGAACTACTATAGTATTGCTACAATTAATCTGATGGCACTGCTAACACAATTTTGCTAGTTAATATGGAACATGGAAGATTCGTATCTTATTTGTATGATCTGTGAGGACATTGTAACTTTATGATTTGTGCAATCACGTCTTAATTACACCAACTTGGTCCTGTAGTTAGTATGATTGTAAATGCCTTAATACAGTATTGCCCGAAATAAACAGTACTGAAACTAAGTTGGCGGTGTTTTTATGCGTGCGCTGTCACACTCAAGTTAGCTAGTATAGACCTGTCAAGTAAACCTCAAACAAGTAATTAGTAGGGCCTAATTGTTAAAAATGGTGTTAAGTACAGAGGAGAAAGTGTTTCTGGTAGAGCATTATTTTCGTTCATACGGAATCGGCCGACATAATGGTGCAAGTTTGCTATACGTGTCTGATCAATTCACACAAAGGTTTAATAAACGTTCTCCAAGTAATGCTGTAATTTTGAAGGTTATTGAAAAGTTTAGAAATACAGGTAGTGTATTGTGCCAACGAAAAGGAAACTCAGGGCGTCCCAGGACAGTTAACAACAACAATAACCATGAACGTGTTTTTGAGCAAATCTTAGAAAATCCGAAAGTCAGCCAGGCAAGGACAGCGTTACAACTTGATTTAAAAGAACTTCCTTTCAAAGAATCCTGAAGGAGCTGGGTACATTTTCGTATGTGATTCAGGTACATCAACAACTACATCCTCGGGATTATCGCAGTAGAGTGGAATATTGCGCCAGAATTCTCGCGTTACAGTATGAAAATCCTGAATTTTTGAAAAATGTTTGGTTTTCAGACGAAGCACATTTTCACTTGTCAGGCTATGTGAATCGTCGCACAAATCGATTTCTGGGCTTTGCCAGACCCGATGAGGTTCAAGAGGTTCCTTTACATAGTGAAAAAGTGAGTGTCTGGTGTGCTGTTTCCGGACACGGAATCATTGGTCCGTACTTTATCGAAGAGAATGGTAGGCAAGTCACACTTAATCAACAGAGGTACAGACAAATTTTAACACGATTTATCCCTGATCTACGTCAATTCTGTCGTGCACGTAACTTGGCATTTCGAAACCAATTTTTTCAGCAGGACGGGGCAACTTGCCATACTGCTGCCGCAATTCGTCAATTTCTTCAAGAACATTTTCCAAGCAAATTCATATCACGATTTACTGACTTCCTTATCCTTCACATTCTCCAGACCTCACACCTCCAGACGCATACATTTGGGGCATGGCTAAAAATGCCGTTTTCAAACGGGCACCACAAACCATCGATGAATTAAAGGATGCCGTTAGAGTCTTCTTCGCAGCCCTGAGACAACCCTTATTCAATAACATGACCAGAAACTTAGAACATCGTTATGAAGTCTGTCTCGAACGAGGAGGTGCACATTTAGAACATATAATAAAGTGTCAATAATATGTATTTTTTAAATATACAAAACAATTACAATTTCAGTACTGTTTATTTCGGGCAATACTGTACTATACTTACACAATAAAGTACACTCGGTAAACGTAATGAAATAGTTTTTATTGCGCTTACTTATAGTTTAAAAACAATATATTCAATTATTTGGTAACAAACCCGCTGATGATGACGATGGAATTGAATTAATTAAGTTATGAAAGTTTTACAATGCCCTTTTGCGCAATTTTCTATCCGCAAAATCTTCAATTACTTTTTCGAATGAAATCTTGTTCATTACTTCTGACTCCATGCACAATAGAGCTAAGGCGTTTAGCTTTTCTTGACTTAAGGTAGATCTTAGATAATTTTTCACCCGTTTTAAACAAGAAAAGCTTCTCTCACCAGAATAATTTGTCGCTAATGTACATAGAGCCATGCAAACAGCTATATCCAAGTTTTCGCAGGAACAAAGATAGACTTTTCAATGATTCAGAACCTGGTTTTACCAAAATACTTTCAGAAAAAAAATGGCATTGAAAATGTATGCATTCTTGAACTAAGTCAGTCTCTAAATCACTAGGATACATTTTTCTAAAAAAAGGGCTTTTTCCGTAAAAGTTGATGATGACAATTCACTCATTTTGGTTAGAAATGAAAACTTTTGACTGAACCTGTTGTAGGCCCTCTGCCGTTTTTCTAATTCGGATACGAGTCTATCAATGAGGAAGAGAAATGTGTTAACCCTGAAAGTATCACTCGCAGTCATTCTAAATTCTTCATCGGGTGTTTCATTATAAATCTTTTTCCTTTTTGTTTGTTTTTTTTTTGTCTTTTGTATACCGCTTCGAAACATTTAATTCTATTGCCATTTCTTCGAAAAACCTAAAATCTTTTCGTTCAGCTACAAAAAACTTGCAAAGAAATTCCTAAAGATCGACAACAGTGATCAAATCTACGGTAGAAACTTGAATTTTAACATTCACTTTGTTTATTTTTTCCAAAAAACATTCCACACAACAACCATTACCGCCGTTTCCAGTTTCTCTAAATTCAAAAGTATTGCCGCCGCTTCGTTTCGCTTACAGGCTTTTTGTCACAATCATCCTTGATTGATTCCAAAGTATTAAGGACTTTGGGCCAAGAATCTCTCAAACTTCAACACGCGTCTTCTCTAGTTAACCAACGTGTAAGATTTACTTTCTTTAGCATTTTTCCTTTCCCGATTTTAGTCATTAATTTTTGCCAGCGTTGTGTCGAATTAACAAAAAAAAACGTAGATTTCTTGAAGCAACATAAAAAAGCGACAAGATTCAGCAGCCGCAGTTGCCACTAAATTTAAAGAGTGGCCAGAGCAGGGAACGAAAAAAGCTAATGGTACCTTGCTTTGAATTTTAGCCTGTAAGCCATTGTACACACCAGACATGTTCGCGGCATTATCATATGTTTGTCCACGACAGTCTTCAATATTTATGCCCAGTGTTTTAATTTTCAAAATAATGGTAGAAAACATTTCTTCGGCTTTATGTCTTACTGAGAGTAGAAACTTGAAAGATCTTTCACACGGTTCGACTGATTCCAAAACGTATCTAATGACGAGGGTAAGTTGGTTCACATGTGCTATATCCGATGTCGAATCGATGATTAGGGAAAAATGTTTTGCCCTTCTTATCTAGTCATCAATCTGTTTTAAGACTTTATGCTTCATCATGAGAATAAACTCATCGCAAACGGTTTTTAGAAGTAACTGGTACTTCCATACCCTTTATTCCCAAATCGTTCAATATGACTGGTTAAAAAGGATCGAATTCAGTTAACAGTTCCAAAATCATACAATAATTTCCGTTATGCGGATTACCAAACTTTTCATTTTTTCCCCTGAAAGCGAGACCTCTTGAACACAATCGCTTCGCTACGGCAACTACTTTCTTCAGAACGTTTTTTCAATAAGTAATTTCTTTATCAATCTGGACATGCAGTAAATTGTCGAGTCGCCCATCAATCTCATTTCTAACTTTCAAACAAAGGATACTTGATTTATGATGCGCAGAGCTTTCATGCTGAGCTACTCGATGTTCTGTATTTTTCCAGTCATTAAATCCTTCGTATTCAAACTCAGTCTTACTCAGTCTAACAGTTTGTTATCCAAGGACTGAAATAAAAAATCTTACATTGGAAGTTTTATTTCTCGTACGTAAATAGCAGTATGTTTTGTTCAGACATTAGACATTAAATAAACCTAACTTAAGTAGGTTTAAGAAATTTATTTAAGTATGATATAACAAAAAAAAATGAAAATTCTTTGCTCCCGAAACAAAACAGCCATTTATCAAGTAAAATTACATCATAAGCTAAGTTCTCATGTCATCCGATATCTGACGTCCGATATGCGAATCGGAGAAATTTGTCGGATCTGAAAAATCTTTGTTCACATGCATCCGAATATGTTGTTTGCAAAATATTCACAATAAAATTTTTAATCCAGCAATTTAGTAAATATATAAAATACATATACTAAAAGTATCATTTATTAAAACCTTATTTCGTAATACAGTAATCAGTTTTTAACAAATTTTTAGATAGTTATACTAATTCTAATTGGTCAGATTAAATTAGGTTGCCCGAGGTCATGTAGATTTTAATGTTTATATGTGTAATTTCATCCGATGGTCGGAAAAAGTTAAAATAGTTTAACTCTATTCGATGTCGGATGATAGTTCAACACCAATTCCTGTGTTTTTCTATTTAAATATTCAAAACTTTTTAAACCAATAGCAGTACTTTCGGATGTCAGAAGTAGTAAGAACTTAGCTTTAGTCTTACACTCTTACTGATTCGTTACGGATGATTTATTTTAAATGTAATATGTTATGATTACTTACTTACTATAAGTTTGTGTTTGTACGCAATGGTGATGTTATGCTATGAAATTATTCATATACAATCCAATACAGAAATACACGAAACACTGAAAAATTACATAACACAACCAGAAAAATTTGCCAAATATATTAATACGTATTAGAAATTGCAGGACGCAATCAACCTTGGCTTCCAGCTTCTTCCTTTCTGTTGTCACTCTATTATCTATATTTCTCGAACTCAATGCCACCACAAGGCGTATGTCTTAAACAGCACGACACGCTTTGGCTCCCGCGCCAGCCGCGCCATGCTCGTGCAGTCAGTTTGGATAGACACACTTAGCGGATGGTCATGTCACTCGTTCCCGCGCCACTTTCAAACGCGATTACGCAAATTGTAGAAAAACTTATCTAAGTGGTGAAACATATTACAGATTGAATTGTTTGTGTGGACCTAATAATATTTAGATATATAAATAATAAATATGAATCTTTTTAGTTTCTGTTGGCCCCAAATTTGCCGCCCTAGGCTCCAGCCTACTCAGACTGCTGGTAAATCCGCCACTGGATTTGAGTAAACTACACATTGCTGGTATACTGGATATTCAACCACATAAACTTATGTTTGACATTGACAGTTTAGAAACAAATAATTTAGGTAATACAGTAGGAAACGATATTTAAATTTTTACAATGGCTACCAGCACAGACAATTTAAAGCTATACCTTAATACAATTCCACAGTACGATTGAAATCAGACAATCAAAGGAATATTTAAATCAGCTGCAAAACATTTTTAAACACATTTTACGATGAAAAACCCAGCTCAAAATTTTTGGCTTTTGAAACTCATTTTAAACAAACGTGTAAGGCGAGCTTTAATTTGAATAGCTAGTAGAGAAAATTTAGTTTCATGGGACGATTATAAAAGATTATCAATTTCTTATTTTGGAGAGAAGCGATATTCAAAGTGTGTATTTAAGGCAATATTAGGCCTTAGAATAAATAGAGATGAAATCTGATATCAGTTTGAAATGAGAATACAATATGTACGCAATTTAATTGTGACGAAATTGAAATTACAGGAGAAGGACCCAAATGTTAGATTAACGAAAACAGCACTGTGCGACGAACTGACACTTGACACCTTTTAACGTTTTACCAAAGAGAAAGTTTTATAAAAACTACGCTTTAGGAACCTCAACAGTTTAAAAAAACGCAATGAGTTTAGTAAAAGATGATGAAAAGTCACTTATTGCAGAAATCACATTTACAACGTAAAATCCAACAAAACCTACTAATTTATACCAAAATTTCAGCCGACTTATGAAAAAGCACCCAATGTTTAAAAACCAATAAATTTTTTACACAGACTAAAGCATTTCAACCAGAAATCAGTATCCACTTCTTTCAAACCCGTTTCTCAAGACCACTTACAATAACATTTTCTCAAACACTTCTGGTACTGACGAAAACACAGACGTTAACACAGATCAAAACTATGATTCAAATTTTCATCAGGACACGAATATACAATACCCGATTTAATAGAAATGAATACACTAAACCCTTTGATACTCCCTTATATCGAAATACCCCAAGTACACTTAAAATTTTTTAGACACAGGATAATCCAGACCTTACTTAGCACACATACAGCACAAAATTATTATTCTAAATTTATTGAAGAACAACCTTTTATAATTAAAACTGCACTCAGTACTATAACACACAAATACGAAGCCAACTTTCCGTTACTCAAAGCTTTTGACACCACCATCAAACACAAATTTTGCATTTTTAACTTTAGCGAAAAATGTGAAGTACTTATAGGCATGGATCCATTAAAGAGATTAAAAGCGACAATTGACTTAGAAATTAAACTACTAATTACGAATCTTAGCAATACACCCATTTAATTTCAGTACTGTACACCAGTAGAATACAGTTACGTAATTGAACCTAGGAGAGAACAGTTTGTAAAGATTACAACAAACCCAAAATCAGATACAGGAATAGTAAGATACACAAACTTTATACAATGTTTAGAAATGCCTTCAGCCATAGCAAAAATTAAAGACAATCATGCAATTAAGATATTTTTAAATGCAAATTATAAAACCCTCAATTCAAAATTGAGCCTACCTATAGAAATTTAAGAATTTAATTTTACAGACATGAATATTAAAGAAATTTCAAACTCGGAGAGCTATATTGGACTTAGATGACTATTCGCAGAAGAATAAAACTTTGAAAAATAATTTATCGAAAAACTTAGACTTCATCACTTAAGTGATAAAGAAAGACAACCTAATAAAAGACTGCTACGAATTTAGATACATATTCTATTGTGAGGAGATACTTTTGGCATTCACTAATCAAATTAAACACTCTATTAAGTTGACTGTCGAAACCTCAATTTACAAAGTACTATACAGGTTACCCCAATCTAGCCAACAAGAAGTAGAACGAAAAGTAAAGGACTTACCAGCACAAAACATCAATGTACCTTTAAATTCACCTTGAAATTGTTCAGTTTTGATAGTACCAAAGAAAATGGACACATCCGGAAAACAAAAATTTAGAATGGCTATTGGGCATAGACTAATCAACGAGAAGACAGTGGACGACAGACATCCTTTGCTGAGCATCCTGGAGAAGTAGAACAAATTAAGGAAATGCCAATACTTTTGGTCATAGATCTAATTCCAGGTTATTTTCAAATTCAGTTTGACGCCAAGGACAACAGTAAGACAGCATTTAGTACATCACAAGAATACTACAAATAAAAACGAATGCCATTCGGACTTAAATCGGTACCAGCCACATTTTAATGATTATTGGACAAGATAATGAGAGGTTTTAGAATGAGAAATGTACTATGTATTTGGCGGTCTGATAATTTACAGCATATATTTTAGAAACACATAGAAAGACTACAATCCCTTTTCAAGCGCCGAATTTTTAGCAGTTTTAAGACGTGAAAACACAAGATGGAATGATGCCAGACCCAGACAAAATTTCAGCAGTATGAAAAGTCCAATTTCAAAGACGAAGAAAGAAATCAAGAGCTTTTTAGGACTTTCAGTATATTACTTAATTTTTTTACCAAACTATGTAGAACTGACAAACCATTGACACAATGTTTGAAAAAAAGACGAAAGATAGAACATACTCCAGACTTTATAAGAGTAGTTGATAACATAAAAGCACTATCAACGAATTTCCCTGTGTTACAGTATTCAGAATTCAAAAACCCTTCACATTAATAACGGACCCATCAAATGTATAGATTTAGTCGTTGTTTTAAGCATGATAGAAAAGGAATTACTTGCAATACTATGGGCAGTAAATTAATTTAGATGAAACTCTAAAATCTACACAGACCATAGGCTTTTCGTATGGCTCTTTAATCTTAAAGACCCAAATTTAAAATTGTATAGATGGAAGATAACTTTAGAAGAATGCGATCACGAAATACTCTACAAGAAAAGCAAACACAACACGAACACAGGCGTTTTGAGCGGAATACAGATCGACGCAATTGAGAACAAATCAATATTGGGAAAGACAGACGACACTGGAACAAGAGACGCGGACAACCCAGTAGAAATTAGTTCCGATCATTCAACTAAATTACAGAACTTAGTCAATCTATCAAAATTTTGAATGAAGCAATCGATAGTAAACCCAATCAAGTTTTCATCAATGAAGTTTTAAACGACTGTTACGGTACGTTTACAAACCCTGCTCCATGATGCGTTTAACTAAAAACGGTATTACATTTAGTACTGATAGCGCCCTCGCCTAGCGTAAGCGAGAAGAGTGCTTGTTACCTGATAAAACTAGCTGTGTTATCTACGAGAATAAGCAAGGAAATATTAATATAGTCTTGGCAAGGCCGTCGAGTGTTGTGCACGTAAAAGTTATCCTTATAAATACAGGGTATGTATGGATACCCAAAGATTATATATTCATGTTATGAGGGTCAACAATATGTAACCTTTGTATAATTAATTATATTTGTCGTGATCATTATTGAGGAATCCGAGATAACTTCATTAATTTGTGTTATCTTGATACCGTTGTTCAAACAGCTATATCTACACCTGGTCTGGTGCGCATCCGTCTAGTGGCCTCGTTACGTATGCCGCGTTATCTTTAATAACATTAAGGGTTGCTAAGTGCGTATTGTTCACTAATATTTCGCTAAAATCGATAATTTATGGAGGTTACTTATGTTACATCGCTTATAAATTCGTATTGTGTTATCTCAATCAAAACTATTAATATATTAGTTTCTTTTATAAATGCTGCAGACAGGTTGTACGAAAAAAGGGCAAGCGCGCAAACCCCCCTCAAGGAGACACGGCAATTGGTTGAAAATCGAAAGGGGGAAGGTAATACGACTCGAATCCCGTAACTTACAAAAAGGAATCCAACAAGAAAATTTACAATGGTCAGATCACGCGAGACGATAATGACCCACAAATCATACAAAATCTAAAGAAATGCACACCTGATAAAAAACGCTATTATTTCTAATTCACGACAGAGAACTTTTACACAAAATATTTAAAACTTCACACCGTCTTAATTACTACTTCAGAACCAGAAACAATTATGTATTCCATTAAATTAATTAAGTTTGACGGACGAAGACGAAATAGATACCACCATTAGGAACCAGCGCGAAGGAAAAGCCAACCACATAGAAATAAAGGAGACTTTCAAACAACTGTAGAGAAAACAATATTTTTAAAATATAGCAGAACGAATTACAGACCACATAAACAGATGTGAACCTGTGAGTATACCAAATATGACCGCCGACCACCGAAAATCCAATCATGATCACAGAAACGCCAGACAAATCCTTTCAAAAATCAAATTTAAATACTTTCGTAGTAGAATCACAAAATTTCCTAACGCTAATATATACTTTTACAAAATTAGGCCAAACAATCTCCGCTACTTTCTAAAATAGTATAGACGTTTCCCAAGGACTTTTACAATACTTTTCATATTACGGTACACCGGAAATGATAACCTTATACAGTGAAAGCAAATTAAAAAATGAGACATTTTGGAGTTCCAGAAAATCAAAATACATTACACCAAAGAAAACATCCCAAATTCCAATTCACCTGTAAAAAAGTTACACTTAACTATATTAGAACAAATTAGACTTTTAAATTTAAAGTTCTCACCAGAACCAATTTCAATTTTAATATCTTATGCCGTTATAACATACAACAACACAATTTACACTTCAACAAACTTCACACCCTTAGAATTAACCATAAGGAAAAATTAAAAATTATATACGATAATGTTGAGCAAAAATTAGACCGCTATAAAAAAAAGCTAATTGAGAAACGACGTTTAGACACCTCAGATAAAAAACTTAAAATCGGACAAATTGTATACGAAAAACTATAAGACCAAGCGACACAAAACAGCTGCGAGAAATTTAGGACCTTGTAAAATTAAAAAAATTTCAGACAAAAATATAGCAATTATGACAATGGTACACCACGAATTACGTACCTTTAAAAAATCTAAGACACCTTTATGTTTCCGATCGACAATCATCACCCTTATCTTCAACGTCACAACAAGCAGAGCAGACAATAGATTCAGACTAGAACTAATTACTGACAATCCCGGACTAATACTTATAAAAATTGCACAAACGCAAAAAAATAGCTTGTTGGGTTTTTTTTCAGAAATTAAATTCGACTACATTAAAGTGAAAATTTTATCGTTTGGAATATAGTTACTTAAGTCCACTGACTTGGCAAACATGACTAATTTTGGCAACTCGTATTACAATGAAATGCACAATTATATTTATATTGTAGAAAATATGTTAAAATCAGCTAAGGAAGAATTTGAACATTTAATTTTCAATACAACTTCTAAAAGGAACAAATCAGTACTTATTAATCCAGTAGGATCATTAATAAATTTAATTGCAGGTAGTTTAAATTACAGGGACATAGAAAGGTATGATAGATTAATACTTCAACTTAGTGACAATCAGTAACAACTAAAGACAATTATGAAAAACAAATTTCACTAGCTACCATCACTGCAATAAAATTTAATGACTGTTTCAGAATTAACTAGCAACAAAGAAACAAGGCAAACGTATCAACAAAATACAAGAAGGTATGCTTAAAGCAAACTTGAAACAAATCAGCATAAACATTACGATCACATTTAAATTTTTTTTACACAATTAATTAGAGCGATTTCAGCAATTTAACAAATATTAGATACATTAAAAAAGGCATTTACATTTGCCAAATTAAATACTTTGCATTGCAGCATAATTGAACCAAACGACTTTTTAGTAGAATTATACTCAATATTACCGTATATTAAAAATAGCAACGAAGATGCAACACAAGCGCTTTCAGGAAATTATATTAATATCATTTCAGAAGATTGTTATTTAAAAATTGATCAGAAATTATACGAGTATTCAAGAATCCTACGATAATCAAGAAAATCGCCAGTTTACAAAGGTTACATTTTACAATGAAGTATGCGAGTTATAAAGTGACCGCGATGAAGCCTTTAAAATTAGAACATTTGAGTTGTGTAAATGCCATAGATAAACATATTAGTCAGTTAAATAAATTAAAAACATCCTTATTACATTACGACGGCATAAGCATATAGACAGTGATATTATTTATAGTGATAACGGGTTTCAAGTATGAAAACTCTACAACAAGCATTTAGAAAAAGGAAGATAGAAGCCCGAAGAAAATCAAAGAAATGTTTACGACATGAAGAATATTTTGGAAACTATCACACTTAAAAGTTGAATTGTATTGAAATGTATTTAATTGTATTTAATTGTATTATATGTCAATGAAAATTTATTTTTAAGACATGAATTCGTTAGATCATTAATTCTCTGTAAAAATAATTTTCAAATATGGAAATTCTCCTTAATAGTGCCATAGAAATTATGGAATCGCCACATTAGGAACAATTAATAACATTTTAAAAGAAATCAGCTGATGCCTTATACGTGGTTCTAATTTTAGACACCAGGAGACAGGAAAGTGTTTTTACACGGAGTGTATTAATTTTGTTGTTATACTTCATAGTGTTCCAGTTCAAGGTTTTTAAATTTGTATACTGGTTGGCATCCAGGCTTTCTTATATATAAATATTTATATTATTGTTTATTGATAGCATAAGTGAACACTTTTATAATTTTCATAAACCTCACATATATAAATTATAATTTCAAGAAATTGCAAGATTTTTTTGTATAAATATATGGAATATATGCAATTAATGAATTATATTTGGCTATCCTCAATCAAGGACACTGGAATTGGCAACATTTTGTATTGTTATAGGGTTATACTTTATTTTATTGCATAACAAACTATGAGTCGACAACCTTTTTTAACTGTTAATGAGGTTTTCGATTACGCATCTTTTGAAGAAATAGAGCCAGATATTTTGGCTCTACTCATGAAGTAGATGAACTCGCAAACGAGAAAATGTAAATGATGATGAATTGGGTGTTCTTGAGATTCTGGACATTACTGGAACTACCGAATTAGATGTACAATCTGATGGAGATGACAATGTACCTGTAGATAGAATCTTACCGTCTATACCTGGAAAGGACGGACTGCTTTAAAACGCAGAGTTGTTGAGAAATTCAATTGTCAGAATAATTCACCAATTTATAGAAAGTGGTCCGCAGAAAACAGGGCTAACCAAAAATTGGAAAATGTGCGTCAGCATATGGATGCCTATTCCCTGTTGCAAAAACTATTTACTAAAAAAATTTTTCAACGTATTGTAACTGAAACGAAGTCTTACGCAATTGATGCAAAAATAAACAAAATTTTGATGTCTCCGTGGAAGGTGTAAAGATTTTTTTGGGGTTTTTGATATTTTCCGGTGTTCATAGTTTACCTAGCGAACAAGATTATTGGCGTGAGAATGAAGACGTAGAAGCGCAGTTGGTGAAAGATGCAATCAGTCGCATTGTCTATCTTGAAATAAAACGTAATATACATTTTCAAAAGCAATTCTGATGCAAATGAGCACTAACACGACAAGGCCTTCAAAATCGATAGATAGATAAATAAGAATTTTCGAAAATGAAGAATTTTGAACAGAAGTTATCCATGGATGAAGATGGTAGGATAATATAGACCTAATAGCCTAAAAGAATGTATTCGTGGGAAACTAATAAGATTTGGATATAAGCTTTGGTCTTTGTGTGGCGATAGCGGATGTTGTTTGAACTTTTCCCTGTACTGTGGAAAAGAAATGAAACAATTAGAGGAACCTTTAAGAGCTAGAGTAGTACATAGAATGCTAGACATTAATAACACCCCCTGTAGCTATCATATTTAGTTTTATAATTATTTTGTAAGCTACAATCTTTTTTTGTCTTTAAAACAACACAGTTTTAGAGAAACGGGTACCATGTGGGATATTCGAACACAAAAGTGTCATAGAAAACTTTCAAAAGAAATTGAGAAGATTCCTAGAGGAAATTATGACCTTCAATTTGATAGTACTGAGGAAATATTGATTGTAAGGTGAAATGACAATAAAACTGCTACAATGGGAGCGAATTTGGTTAAAATTGAAAAGCATTCATCATTATGTCGATGGAGTAAAGAAAAAAAGTAAAAGTACTAGTTCTGCAACTCTCTCTCATAGCAAATTACAACAACCATATGGGTGGGCTTGACCATCATGATTGGTTACTAGAGAATCGTAGTATTGCTATTGAAAGAAGAAAATTGTAATGGCATTTATTTACCAGAATTGTGTACATGAGTATTGTTAATAGCCACATTTCGTATAATATAATGCAGACCAGTGATAAAATTTCCATAAAGTAATTTAGGAAAAGTACGACAATACCATATCTCAAATTAGGACATGCGAAACGTATATTGAAAGGAAGGCCAGTTAGTTTTCGGTCTACTTCCAAAACCAATATTCTGAATGATGTAAGACTTGATACAAAAGTACATATCTTGGAGAAACGTGAAAACCAAAACAGATTTCAGTACGTTAGATGCAAAGGAAAACCGCGGGCTTATTTTAAAACGTGCAATGTAACGCCATGTATACCATGCTTTTCTAAACACCATAATAAATATTTAAAATAAACTGTCTAAATAAATTCTTTTCGTAAACAAATATTTCTTTTCGTAAAACAAACCCAAAATAATTATTTAGTGTTTTTGTATAAATCATCAGCTAGCGTCCTCAAATTAATTCGGAAGTTTTTGTTACAATAATTTCATGGTAAATATTTTTAATTCGGTGGACGTCCACGTTGATATAATACCTACCCAAATTCCGGTCATGTGTTATTCCTTAATATTGCTCATAAATGAGTTTGTAATAAGTGAACAAATAAACAGATTAGAATACTTGTAATAAAGATTGGTTTGCTTTTTGTAGCACTAAGGTAACTTCAAACAAGTAAAACAATAATATTTCTGTACTCAAAAATAATTTATTTACCTGTGCACAAGATTTCAAATAAGGTTCTGCATATGGTTATTCTTCTGTAGTTAGTATGTATTCTTATAAAACTGAATAGCTTCCAAATACACGTCAAACTTTGATTACACTGACAACTTCCTTGGTGCTTTTGCTTCATATTTTAAGTTTCCCACATCTCACTTTAACTAGTTAGATTGCTTGTGGTTACTCTCGTTCTTAATCTTTTTGTCCGGCTAGGTTTCCAATTTTATATTAGTCAATTAATACTAGACTGCAAGAACTTCAATATATTACATATTATAAGATAACTAAAAAAAGTAGTTTTTAATTTGAGTCGTTTAATAGTGCACTCAGCGATCTAACATTTTGCACATAATGTGTTTGTTTATTCTGGATAAGATGATGGGTGTGTTCATACAGCTTATCAAGAGATCGCGCAGCCGTTTCAAGTTTTTTGTAGTCTCCAACAATATTACATCTGCAAGTATAATTACACTTATATCAATTTAGGCATCTTAGTGCGCACATTGATGTACGCGCAACCCTGTATGTAAAAATAAGTATCAAGTTAATAACTTTATGTTTATATTTCACTATTTTTACAATATTATATCGTTGAGCCTGTTGCTTACTTAAAATGATTACCAACAGTCAATTCAAATAATGCACACTTACATCGCGCGATGCTGGTGATGATTTCCCAAGCATAATTCGTGCTGGTCGATCTATATCCGTCTCGTCAAACTCCTTTGATGTACAGTCTTTTTTTGTACTTTTGGTCTGTTCACATAGGTACTGTGCGTGCCCAAAATTTCCAACAATTCCAGATTTTGGCTTCCCTTTCTTTAGGCTCCTGGTCAGAAAGTACCCGTCGAATCATCTCCTCCAGGCGTTCTAGGCACTGTTCCTGTACGGAACATTTTATCTTTCCACAACCACGATGCGATGCATGCTTTCCGTTTTGAATTCTAAAGCATCAACTAGAGTATCACTTCGAGTCTTCAACCGACCGAGCTAAATTGACCTCCCTGTCGCGTACTCCATCTACAAAGGTTTGCCTAGGAAGCTGACTAGTGCTGTTAAGTAGGCTAACTTTACCAAATACGTAATATCTGCTTCAAACGCTTGCAAATTTTTATTGATCCTTTTGTAACCACCCTTCGCTTAAGCGTGATACGCGTGTCGCTGCAAAGAATTGCGGTACCACAATTCCGGCCTCAATGTGGTTTGTTGTGACTTACAGAATATTTAAAACCTCTCGCCATCGCTCCAGTCGCTAGCTCTTGCGGTAGCCTTACATTGCTTGAATTATGTTTGCCAAGGTACATTTTCATCAAATATAGATTGCTTACTCTGATCTTGAAAGCAACGGCTCCGTGGCTCGGTTGGTATGCGTCTGACTATTGAGCCAAAGCACCCGAGTTCGAATCCCGACACGATCCGCTAGACAAATGTTAGGCGAGCATTTTTCACAAATAAGCACGCTCTCGTTTGGTCGAGAGGTAAAATGTAGGTCTCGTGTGTATATATGTGTGTGTGCGTGTGTGTGTGTTTATTATTATTATTATTATTATTATTATTATTATTATATATTTAAAACAGTATATATAAAAGTATACATTTACAATGTGACCAAGTCAATACATTAGTCAATGTTTGCACCTAATTTAAAAAAATTGTTAAGGTAATACCTTTGTACATTTATACATATATAAATAAAATAAGAAAAAAAAATAATCGTACTAAAGAAGACTATAGATGCTGCATCATAAACGGATATACTTATATGTCAACTTCTAGAGTCATCAAAATTGTTGTTAAACATTTCTACCTTTCTTTGTCTTTATGGTTGTGTGCTATCAGTATTTAGAACTGTATTATAGTGAAGCGAGTCGTCATCAGTCCAACACAATGTTTTGTTGATACACCATCGATTTATGAACTGCTTAATGTTACCTTTGCTGAGACTCCAAGCAAATTCGCATGCAATCCTAGATTTCAGACGGTTTTTGTACTTCTTAAGGTAGCATGCCTCCTTTCCTTCTTTCATATAGTCGATTGTTGACCAATATATATTGCTCTTAGCCAAAGTTATTAAATAGTTGGCTAAGTATTCTATGGGACCTTTACTGGGTAATCCACAATATAGCTCTTTGACAGGAATTGCCTTTCGTTTGGCGATTTTTTTAACAAGATATGACACAAGGCACCATAGGTTTGGGGCTTTAGCACAGGTCATTAGAATGTGCCAGGAATCACCTTCACCATTACACCACGGACATGCAGTAGAGTCTGAAACTCCGATTTGATTAAGAAACCGTGGATTTGTTAAACGATTTTTTGCGAATCTCCAGGCAATACTACCGTCATGGCCAAGAGATGGTGGCGCAAAAAAAGTATGCCATAAAACTTTATCGTTAGACCAATATCCTTCGAGTGATATATATGCGTGTGTGTGTGTTTGTGTGTGTGTGTTTGTGCGTGTGTGAGTGTGTGCGTGCGTGTGCGTGTGCATGTGCGTGTGTGTGAATGCGTGTGCGCGTGTGCGTGTGCGTGCATGTGCGTGTGCGGGTAAGTGTGCGTGCGCGTGTGTGTGTGGGTGTGCGTGCGTGCGTGCGTGCATGCGTGCTTGCGTGCGTACATGAGTGCGTGCGTGAGTGCGTGTGTGTGTGTGTTATCAGGTATCATGCTCGGGACAGCAAGGGCTCAGCAAAATAAAAAATTTCTACGTAAACAGAGAACAGCGGCTCTTTCGGTACTTAGATTGCCAGAGATCATTGGGGTCGGTACCACGATGTGGAAAGCAACGGGAAACCACCCAAGTACAAAGCATACTTAAATTGTATTTAAAATGATGGCATCCTCTAAGGTATAGGACTCCAGAAGTAACATAGTCCTTCATTCGGATCTCCGGGAGCGGACTACTTTGGAGGATGTGATCGGAAAACTTTGAAAAGGAATCAGTAATATTTTGCGAGTCGGAGCGTGGAATGTCAGAAGTATGAAGCAAGTAGTTAACCCAGAAAACTTAAAAACTGACATGGATAGGTTCGCACTAGACATAGTAGGGATCAGCGAAGTTTGATGGCCAGAAGCGGGTAATTTTTGGAGTTGAGACATTAGAGTAATTCATACAGGATCAAAGAAAGAAGATTCTGGTGTGAGGATAGTTATGCCAAAAATATAGGGCACTGTGTAGAAAACTACTTACAACAGAACGATAGAGTACCAATGGTTAGATTAGAATCAAAACCGGTAAATACAGTAATAATACAAGTACACATGCCCACCTCTAGCTACAGTGAGGAAGAGGTAAAAGCGACCTACAAAGATATCGAAGACATACTAAGATACGTAAAAGGACATACAAATTTAATAATTACGGAGGTTTTTAATGCAGTGGTAGGTGAGGGTAGGGAAGGAGCAGTGTGGGTTTGTTTGGTTTAGGCACTAGAAATGACAGGGGAATTAGTTTGGTAGAATTTTGCGACAAAAGCAATTTAATCATCACAAACACATTATTTCAATATCATTCTAGAAAACGATACACGTGGAAGATGCCAGAGGATATAGAAAGATATCAAATAGATTACATTCTTATTAGACAGCGGTTTATGAATCAAGTAAAAGACTGTAGAAGCTATCCAGAAGCAGATATAGACACCGAACACAACGTCGTAAATATAAAGGCCGCTCTTAAATTTAAAAATCTGAAAATAAGGAATGGAAAAAGGCACTTTGACTTTGAGAAACTAAAAGATAAAGATATCCACGAAAGACTTGAAAAAAAGTCAAATGAATTGCTGAAAGATGTCGGAAAAATTTATGATACTAGGAAAGTAGAAACAGAATGGAATAATATTAAATCCAGCTTAGACATGGCGGCCAGAGATATTCTGGGGTATACACAAAAAGAAAATAAGTCGCCATGGATAACAAAAAATATCCTGAGTTTAATAGAAGACAGACGAAAATACAAAAATAGAACAGACGAAACGGGAAAACAGTGATACAAAGTCATAAAATGGGAGATATTTGCAAATGCAGGAGAAATAATGAACAATAGATTAATAAAAAGTGCAAAGAGGTACAAACTAAGATAGAAATAGGAAAGACAGACAAAGCATACAAACTAACTAGCATGAATTTTAGAGATATAACCGTATAGCAAAAATATAAGGGATGCGAGAGGAAAGGTCATTACAGAAAATGTAGAGAAGGTAGTTAGATGGCAGGAATATATAGGGTATTTTATGCAGGAGAGGAACTAACAGCATTAGAACAGAAATCAGACATTAAAAATGATGAAGTGGAATATCCTATACTGCGAAATGAGTTTGAATTAACGCTAAAGTGTCTGAAAAATGGCAAGGCACCGAGTACAGATAAGGTGCAAGCAAAAAATTTAAAAGCCGCTAGACACACGGTAATAGAACGTCTCTTCCAACTTGTAAGCTATGTGTATAACACAGTCCAAATATCTAAAGATTTCAAACGTAGTATCATAGTAACTATACCAAAAAAGAAAGGCGCGGATAGATGTGAAAACTTTCGAACAATAAGTTTGATAGTAGACATGTCAAAAATGTTAACTAGAATTGTACAAAGACAAATGGAAAAACGAGCTGAAGAAATACTTGGAGAAGATCAATTTGGGTTTAAGCGAAACAGGGGAACATATGAGGCTATTTTAACTCTGAGGGTGATAATGGAGAAAACAATAGCAAAGGGGGAAAGCGTGACTATAGGGTTTGTGGATCTGAAAAAATCATTCGACAATGTAAAATGGAAAAAAATGTTCGAAATACTCAAAAAGATCGGAATGAGCTTTAGGAATAGACGGATAGTACCTAGCTTATACAAAGAGCATACAGCTGTAACAGAATTAGAGCAGGAACATAGAATAGTAAATATTAGCAAAGGGGTGAGACAGGGATGTGCTTTATTCCTATTAATGTAGGAAGACATTTGGAATTACTATGCAGGGATAAAAGATTGATATGCTTAGATTTGCAGATGGTATAGCAGAATTAGCATCTAGCAGAGAAGAGTTTGAAGCTGTTCTTAATGAAATGAAAACAGTTTTAACAGAAAATTAACAAAAATAAAACTAAAGTTCTAATATGCAAAAAAAGGGAAAATAAACCAAAAAACAAGAGTACAAATAGGTAAGGAGAACTTACAAAAGGCTAAGGATTTTTGCTACCTAGGATGCCAGGTAACGCAAGATGGGAAAAGCACAAAAGATATAAAACAAAGATTAGCACAATGTCGTGCTACACTTAACAAGAAAAAGTAACTACGGTGTTCAAAGACAACAAACATAGAAACAAGGAAAAGTTTGCTTAAAACCTAAGTGTGGAGCACAGCACTGTACGGCTGTGTAGTCTGAACAGTAGGAGAAGCGGACATGAAAGAGTAGAAGCTTTTGAAATGTGGTGCTATAGACGTCTGAAGAAGATATCATGGACAGACAAAGTTAAGGGCAAAGAGGTACTAGAAATGATAAGGAAAGAAAGAAATACGTGGAAAACAGTAAAAAATAGGGAAGATAAGATGATATGTCACATACTAAGACTTGAGGGAATAGTGCGGAATATATTAGAAGCAGAATAGGAAACAAGAAAAGTAGAGGTAGATCTAGGTTAGAATATTGCACACAGATTGTGAAAGATGTAAGATGTGGGAATTCCAGGGAAATGTGTCGGCTAGTTCAGAACAGAAATCAATTAAGGTACGCATCTAACCAGTCTCAAGATGGAAAAACTAATGACGAAAATAACATGATGATTATTATAAACAACTACAGGTATTGGTTTTGCAATATTTTCAACTAATGTTAATTGTACGAGAGTATTTATGGGAATACTATTAATTCGGCAAATGCCTAAGTGTTGAAGGATACTTGGCAGCCACAGACTGCTTAACCCCCTTTACATACCACTGAATCTCCGTGAAATAGGGCATATAATTAGAAAACAATAGAAAGGGAACCGAGCTGTATCTGGGCTGATGTGGAATTTTCAGGGAACTGTGTAGGCTAGCTCAGAACATACATAAGTGGAGGTACGCGTCCAACTAGTTTCAAGACGAAAAATCTAATGACGAAAAGATAAGTGCACTTAAATCTTATGATTATTATAAACAACTACAAGTTTGTGTTGTGAAATATTTTCAACTAATGTTGATTGTGCGGATTATAATATTTGAAAAACTATTCATTCCACAAATGTTTAAGTGCTACGGAAACTTGCAGCTACAGACTGCTTACCCCCCTTCATATACCTACATATGATTTTCCAATGCTGCACCCGAAGGTACTACATTGGCCAAGAAGCGAGTTTTTTTTTACCTGAAAAATTTTGAATTTTGCCGAACTCTTGCTGTTCCAAGCAAGGTAGGGATCTTTAACGTGCGTGACAACACCCACACACGGGACCTCCAGTTTACCTCTCATCCGAACGAGGGTGTATTTTTGTGAAAAATGCTCGCTAAACATTTTTCAAGCGGACCGTGTCGGGATTCGAACCCGGGACCTTAGGCATAATAGTCACATACCACTACGCCACGGAGCAGCCTCCTTCACATGCCTCTGAATATCGGGGAAATATGACATATAGCTGTAAAACAATAAAAGGGGACCAAACTGCATCTAACAAGAAAGAACAGCAGATATGTTCAAAGACAACAAACATAGAGACAAGAAGAAAATTGTTCAAAGCATATACGTGGAGCACAGCACAGTACGTCTATGAAATAGGGGCAGTACGAAAAGCAGACAGAAAGAGATAGAAACCTTCTGGAATGTTGTGCTTCAGATGTATAAAGATGATAACATGGACAGACAAAGGTAATTATAGGTTATAGAAATAGTAGAAGAATAAAGATATCTAAGGAAGACAAAAATAATTGGAAAAATAGATGGAAAGGATACGTTCTAAGGCATTTTTGGGGAATAGTACGGGATATATTACAAGCAGAGATAGGAAAAAGGAAGTAGAGGTAGACCGAGATCACACTTTTGCACGCAGATAGTAATAGTTGCAGACTGTGCAAATTTCAGGGAAATGTGTAGGTTAGTTCGGAATAGGAAACAATGAGGGTACGCGTCTAACCAGTACCAGGACTGAAGACCTAATGAGGTAAAGAAAAAGCTCGTTTCATTGCCAATGAAGTACCTTCGGGTGGAGCATTGGAAAACCAAATGTACTGATTTCAAAGGCAGGCCGCTATATGACTTAGTTGGTTTGCGTTTGACTACTATGCCCAAAGTCCCGAGTTCGTGTCCTGACACGGACTGTTTGAAAATTGTTAGCCCAGAATTTTTTCAAAAATACGCCCTCGTTCGAATGAGAGTTAAAATGTAGGTTTCGTGTGTAAGTGCTGTCACGCAGATTAAGGATCCCCACCTTTCTTAAAACAGCAAGGGTTCAGCAAAATTCAAAATTTCCAGATAAAAACTCGCCTTCTAGAAATTGTAGTACCTTCGGGTGGAGCAACAGAAAAAACCAGATGTAGTGCTCTGGAAGGCAGCAAATTTTTTTCGACATTCCTGGATTCTGGAGAATGGTGGTGTATCAGTGTTGTTGAGAATCCAATCCCCGCATTGTTAAAGAAATAATTATTCTGTTCATTTTCTAATACTTTTTCCTTTAGTTTTCCTACAACTTTCCGTTCTTGCAAGTTCTGTAACAAACTTTCGGAAAACTTCTTTTCTAATTTTTTTGCAAACGTCCTTAAAATTTAAATTCCAATGCTCCAGTGAACTTGCAATCTTCCTTTATAAGCTCCCACTTCAATTGGCTGCAATTTTCTAGTAACTTTTGTTCAACTTTTTCTTCTGTCTTCATTTAGTTTCTCCGTAAACCTGAACTCATTTTTCTTTAACTTCTTTGTAAAAACCGTGACAGTTTCATCTAGTTTCGTGGAATTTTTATTTAGTTTTCTCTGTTATCGAGCAATTATTCTTTTACACGTGACCTGAGCTTCTTTACGAAATAGAGAATCTTGCCCTTCTGAGCTCAGTGTTGGGGTTTATATAGGGTTTTTAACTATAAGGATTGGTCAAACTCGAGTACTCGGTGGTTGGCTGTTTACACAACTCCGTTGCGTATATACTGCTGGGGGTTGCGGTAATGAATCTTGTAATTCTTGTTATCTTCCAGCGTAGCAAGTAGCTTCGGGGTCCGGTAGTTATTGTATGGTGTAGTCTTCGTTTCGGATTAGAAAGATAAATCATTATGAGTATCGTGGAGCTTATCAAGATAGATGAATCCACTTCGAGGATGTACCCCTTATCGCAGGTAGCCGGAACGTTTAAAATATCGTTCTTCAGATGGGCAATTTTATCAGCAGCCAGCAATATAAACCCTTCTATGGAAAGATACTGACTCATTGCCCACCCGTGCAAGTTGTTCGCGTCGAGGTGGGACAAGTGTCTTGACGGGGCGGTAGGATTATAGTGATTCATATATGTGTTCTTGACACGAGCATGTCTGCCACTGCACTCGGTCAGTTCACCTATGATCCCAGCCTTCACGAAATGGCGTATGCCGACATAGGCCAGCAGCTACAGTTTGACGCTGGTGCGTTTAAGCATGTCGTCCCAGCTTAAACTTGGGGTTGTTAGGTACTGACACGGAACCAGGTCATATGTCGTCATGCACACATTTGTGAAGTTCTCGATATGGTTTGCCAACAACAGTACATCCGTCTTCACATACATACAAGTCCCTGTATTCCTCAATGGTTTGAAGATTAAAGATCTGCCACACCTTCTGTGCGCACCCGTACTCCGCAAACGAAATATCGCTAGGTGTTAATTTGTTCTGAAAACACCCTTTTGGAGACAAAAATTCTTCGTCAAAATTGAAGTTTCAGTTACATAGTTGTACGGGAACACACTATTCTGGGTAACCAGTTTAAATTTTTTACTTTCGTAGAAACATGATTGCAACTCAATGAACTGTTCCGGCTGCAAGTTCTTAGCCAATGTATCCACACAGGATGTCATAAACCGCAACGAGTATATTAAACGCAGATGGATACACGACTTATCACCTGTTTCATCGTCATCATCCTCCAACTTCTCTTCCGGCTCGTCACCGTACAGTTTCTCATCCTTGGAAAAAGAAATTAACATCTTCTTGGTTAAGGATCACGGTGACTCTCTTCCTTGCGCAACCCAACTCTTTGACGATAAAGTGAGTGTGTTAACCGCTTAAATTGTGGAACACAACTGGGATGAAGCTGGGCATCCGGTATAGGATTTGCTGTGAGCTGCAAAGCGGAATTTTCCTGTTAGATGATCAGACCTTTCACTCTATCATCACTCAGAGGTTAATTGCAAATACCGCAATTGTCGACCATATGGAACAGTAATTCGTCTAGAGGTTCCAGTGGCTCCATAGGCACATTCGTCTTAAAGATTTCGTTCTATCGTCGGGTCTAATCCACCATTTTGCGCATGAAGACTTGTGCAGCATCTGAACCTCTAAACTATTCAAACCTGCTCAGGGAATCGTCTTAACTGCAATTGATGTAGTATGTGAAACTCTACGACTCTTGGATCTGCATACTGCTGGTGAAGGATGTGCTCCTGTCAGGTGTTACTAAACTGATTGGATTTAGAATGGATTCTAAGTCGGCGTATATAACAAACGGTACACGCACCTGCTTACGTATATTTTTAAACTCGAGGACGTTATTGAAAGCGTTGGGCATCTTGGTGACAACATGATTGCAATCATGTACTGCATGTTTTGCCAACGCCTCCTCTGTTAAAAATATATCATACAACCATTGCAAATCCATTTGCGTTGTTCGTCTTCAGATAGTTGACACCCGACTAACCGCCTCAGATTCCTGATTCAGCAGTAGTGCGTCTTTTCACCATCTTGCACAAACAAGAGATTGACGTGACGATCCTTCTTCTGTTGGATGAAATGTAGCGGTCGCACGATGGATTTACATTCCACCCCAAAAACGTTAACGTTAATATCGTTCTGTTTCTCAAACTTGAGGATATCGGTGATCTTTACAGGTAAATCGATACCTGCCAAGTTGAGAACGGTGTCATAGTGAGGGTACTTGAAGACCCTCTCCGGGTGTCTTTGAACAGGATGCAGCGCGGCCACAATAGGCCATGCAAAGCGGACAGTGTCCTCGTTCTGCACATTAACTACAGCATTCCTTTTCTTGACCCATTGTGGCAGGTCCACGTAGTAGGAGCTACGCAGAGGATTATACTTGTTGGAGTTGATGTCCAAGTATAACACCTTTTTGAGGGTTCAACATAAAAAGAAATTAAAAACCTACAATGTATTTTATTTTAAAGACTTACCTGACTCTTTTTCCTGAAACTTGTCAGATTTCACAACTATCGCCTTCCATGAAAGAATTGTAGATGGCATCCAAGTAACTGGATTGCGTGATCACCTGGTTTCTAGTGTTTACGGATTTAATGTCCTCGGTACGTTATTCACCACCCATATTGTTATATAGTCCAAACATTTTGCAATTTACCTTAACAGAAAGATGGGTTGCTAGCACTTCACCGATCCATTTACAGGTGTAGAAACTCTTGCAATTCAGCAACACCATCTACGTATTTTACCCGATACTTTGCAATCCAGGTTTTGAAGGCAGTACTGATTATCTGCACCGTTGCATCCCCATCTATAGCTGTACCAGTTGCCAGTTTTTGTGCACTTGACCGTAAGTGTTTTGCGTACGTCGAGCTCAGTACATCTGCTATACACGCATCACACTTAATGTACACACGAGCTATTTTCGGGGCGGGTGCGTCTACCGATGGTGGAACTCTACGTTTAACACCACTCGATGTTGATGGGCCATGCATAGTGTCCCGGTGCCGGTTTTAATTGTTTTTCCTGTTAAACGTGAAACCGCAGACATCGCATGTAAAGATACCGACCCGACGTTGTTTGGTTGTCGGTTCACCAACTGTTGGTAAGGCACCACGTTTCTTAACCGTCCGAGGAGATAAACAGTGCAGGTTTGTACAGTGACGATGCATATTATTCCTCCTGGATACAATTTTTCTACAAACAAAGTCGGATATCAATACAAGCACTTTGAACTTGCTACAAGCAAGAGCGAATAACAACTGACGATTCTGTTGCTAGGTCGCGTCTTGTATAGCAAAATGCGTAATTAGTGAAAGTGAAAATAGAAATTAAGATGCGGAGGTGGAAGCGGATACCTTGGGCACCAATAGGTTATGAATCATACAAGTGTAAATGCTGCAATACTCGACAACTTCAAAAATTTAATCTAAAACGAAGAAGCCGGACGTCTAAACCTAAGAGTATATTTTGGACCAACAAGCTTGTTGAATGCCTGTTAAATTGCGATCGAAGTTTTGCAGTAATATTACGCTCTAAAAAGTATAAACAGAAATGCTTTTTGCAAATGAGGCTCATTTAGTTGTTAATTGAGAAAGTGGACACATTCATGATTGCGCATTCTGGTGGTGGGTTGTTTAACAAAGTTAAAAATAAGCTGTCATTTGAGGTTCACATCCCGTCTTATCACTTTGGCGGGCCAGGCACTAGGCTGGAAGAGCAGCTAGCTAGGGGTGATGAGGGAATTAACTATTTGGACCATTTATGTAGAGACCACGACATTGCTTACTCCAAGTGCCCTGACGATCTTCCGGCTTGACATCAAGCAGATATAATTTTAGAAGAAGGTGCCTGGGAGCGAGTAAAGTCAAAAAACTCAAAGTTTGGTGAAAAGACTGCAACTTGGTAGTGCAAACGCTATGAAAACCAAAAAAAAAATGGGCATTGGTAGCAAGTCAAAGAAAAAATCAGCAATTGACCAAGTCGGATTTGATATTTTGAAAAAGTTACTGAAAGTTGGCATTCATACTGGAAAAAGAATCGTGAAAGGTGCTGGAGGCGGAAAGGAGATTATAGTACAGCGTATTATACCCGTACCACAAAGGGGTGGTAGTTTACCATTGATTTCTATTTTCGCTAGACTAAGTGCTTTAGGAGCTCTGGCAGGTGGCGCTGTAGGGGTTGTAAAAGCTGTTAACGAAGCAAAAACGGTTAACGAACAAATAAAAGAGGGCGAACGTCACAACAGGACAATGTAAGCAATAGCAGTAGGGAAAAAAGGACTGCTTTTTAAAACCTTATAAGAAAGGTACCGAATTATTTTTGAAACAATACAAGGGGCGCGGATGTTCTAAAAAAGTACTAAAAACTAAGCAAGTTACCTCTAAGAACTCTAGGTTTCTCTTTTTCGCGGTGTTTTTTTAGAGATCAATTGAAGGACATTAAACCACATGTCATCGGGTCGGATGTGATAAATTTGGATACCACAAAAGAACCAGGTACTCATTGGGTGGAATACCGAAAAGTGGAAATAGTGTGTAATACTACGATTCGTTTTGGGGCTTGAGACAGCCGGAAGAAGTTATTTTTGGGTTGCAGAATTCACTACAACAGTCTCGAAGAAGACTTACAACACTTACAATTGCGGGCATTTAGTGTTAACGCTTCTTACTAAAAATGGCATAAACTGTGAGAGTAGATGGTTGATAGTAAAACCACCGCCACATTTCCTCCAGAAACCCACATTTCCTCACACATCTGGACCAATTTACATGTAAATTCCCATAAGGAGGAAATAAGGGAGATAAATCTTCTCCTGCTCTCTCCCTGTGGAACTCCTTGTGGAATTTTTTACTCCAACCATTTTGATTACGTCACACCCGCATTCTTTCCACCGGCGAGATAAATCTTTCTCCACATTTCCACCCACGAGATAAACCTATATTGTTTGGTATCAATTAATATTAGATTTTTCTCAGCTACCCAAATCTTAAGAATTTTTTAGATTGCGTCACCCCCCATGGAGCTACCCTCATTTTAAGATTTTTTTACAGCCAACATTCTGAACCAAATAGTTTTCTTCGACTAGTTATTGCATCTTTTGAGATAAACCTATCTTGTTTGGTATCAATTAATATTAGAATTTTCTCAGCTACCCGAATCTCTAGGAATTTTTTAGATAGCGCCATCCCCCAGAGAGCTACCCCAATTTTAAGATTTTTTACCGGAAGCAATTTCTGACCGTCCCTAAACATTTTTTTAGTCATGTAATACATCTTGTTAGTATAGAATTTTATCTAGAATCCGAATCTGCAAACAGATTTAAAATAGGACCACCCCTTACCATTTTACACATATGCCCTCTGCGGGATAAATCTTTCTCCACATTCCCACCCACAAGATAAACCTATCTTGTTTGGTATCAATTAATATTAGAATTTTCGCAGCTACCCGAATCTCTAGAATTTTGTAAATAGCGCCATCCCCCAGAAAGCTACCCCAATTTTAAGATTTCTTACTTGTAGCGACTTTTGAGCGTCTGCTTAGTTTTTTTAGTCATGCAATACATCTTTTTAGTCTAGAATTTTATGCAGAATCCGAATCTGCAAACAGATTTAAAATAGGACAACTCCTTACAAAGTTACACACATACCTTCGAGCGAGCATACCGCGACCGTACCACTACTCGCTTTTAATGTTACACCATACTTTCTATCTTGTTTAGCTCATCTTTCGAGATAAATGTATCTTGTTTGGTTTCAATTAATATTAGAATTTTCTCAGCTACCCGAATCTCTAGGAATTTTTTAGATAGCATCACCCCCCAGAGAGCTACCCCAATTTTAAGATTTTTTGCTGGTAGCGATTTCTAGCCGTCCTTATAAATTTTTTAGTCATGCAATACATCAAATTAGTCTAGAATTTTATGTAGAATCCGAATCTGTAAATAGATTTAAAATAGGACCACCTTATTCCATTTTACACGCACCCTCTAAATTATAACTTTCCTGCAGCTCATATCTAAAAGAAAATCTAAAAACCATTCTTAAAACTTTTTATTACAGACAATTTTTACTAATACAGTTTAAATTTTGTAAACCACATTTCTAAATACATATTCACAATCTTTTATTATTAACCTAGAACTTCTCATATCGGCTTATACTTATTAATATTTATTTCTAAGTAGAGCTCTTTTTCCAAAGACCAACCGGACTCACATGTTTCAAATTCCTCTGATTTTGTTCTTATGGTTTCGCTTAAGACCTCGTACATATTTTCCAGATTACTAGAAGACGTTATAACTACATTTTTTGTGTTAAAGGATTTCACATCGGACTTATCTTCTCCCATTTAGATGTAAACGCCGTAGAGTTCGCAGTAGACCTTTACTGCTGTATTTTGTTTTCTTTTTTCGTTAATTAATCGAATAAATCGCTCTTTCTGCTTCCAAAGAAACTCGGGCACTCCATCGTCGACACTGGCGTTCTTTATGCGATAGCTAGACATACGGTTGTTAAACGCAGTGCTAACCATTTCTACACCATCGTCGCTAGTAGCGGTAGCTGATGCATTTTTATGTCTGTTGCTCTTTAAGTGTGCGGCATACGTAGTTTTTTCCATTTTGAAATCGCATACTTTACACATAATTCGTGGTTGTTTCGTACAAGACCCTTTAACAGCTGGCGGAGCTGAACGTTTACGGCTTAATGACATACCATGCTGTTTTTCCTTGTGTCGCTGTAAGTTGTCCATTCTCGTAAAAGCGATACCGCAAGACCCACAGTTAAAGAACTTTGCTGCTGACGGATGTATAAGCTGAACCCTGGGCGATGTTACACCACGACATTTGTTCTGGTGCCGTTTGAGAGCATCCCTTCTGGTAAAGTAGACGTGACACGACTCGCATTTATAAACGTTTGCAGGTACCATTTTAGTACAAAACAAAATCCGCACTATAAGACTTGACTTGTAAGCGAACTAACTTATAACTAAAGAATTTACTCTAGCGTACCTGCTTTATGTACCCTATAGAATGCATACCGAAAGTTTCCAAAGACACCCGAACGAAGTTGAGGATTCAGCGGGGAACTAAATGACGTCATAATCCTTGCAGCTCGTCCAATACATTTAACGCCAATGCATGCACCTGGTTCGCATCGTCGATGGTGCGATTGCCGTTAGTAGAAACATCGGAAACGTCTTCCATGTTATACGGATCGCGTGCATATTAAAAATCCAAAAGGGTGATAGTACACGCACACAAATTGTGTGCGAGTCGTGCTGTAGAAGATGTAGTGCTACTATAACCAAAAACTCAATAAAAACACTTTAAATTATTACTAAGGGAATACCAAATTGTTGTCTACAGGATACTTACTAATAAAGCAATTTAATTCTAAATAACTTCTACGTCATACTTTAGGAAATGGTGGGCTTGAATATTTTCTAAACGAATCACCAAGCGAAAGTATATGCTTAGCGGTATTAAAATTAACCATTAGTTTCCCATTTTTACGAGCGTGGTTAATTATAGATTAAAATTTAATTTGTTCACATTTGAGCTACCCGTAAACTAACATATTTTATAGTAACAGTGCGCTGTATAATACATGCATACTCCTTCGCCGCGCTACTGCTATTCTTGTAATTGCTAGAAAAAGTCACTCTCCTTTTTTACTGTTAGGACCGATGCAAAGCACCATTTTTTATACTTTCTATAGCACATCGCGCACTTTTTGTCGGTTAATTAAATTTTGCTTCTGTAGGCTTTTACACTTTCGCATAGCGGTCGGCCGCACGTAATGATTTCTAGAACCCGTAAGTACTCGATATCGTCCAAATAGAGAATTTGATGCTCGATGTTTGTCAACTTCCGATTCCTTCGTAAAAGGTAGAAAAAACTCGGTCAATCATCCATCTAACTTAAACTTCGACACGCTCCTGTTCTGATAATTTCCAAACATTTTTCAAACGACAATGGGTTCAGAATTTTTTAAACCTTCGAGGGATCTATAGGTCGTAATCAATTACACGTTCGAGCTACCCGTAAACTAACAATGCGCTGTATAATACATGCATACCCCTTCTCTGCGCTACTGCTATTCTTGTAGTTGCTTGAAAAAGTCAGTCGCCCTTTTTACTGCTAGGGCCGCTAAAAAGCACCATTCCATACATTCTATAGCACATCGCGCACTTTTTTTGTCGGATAATTAAATTTTGCTTATGTAGGCTTTTACACTTTCGCATATTTAAACATCTAATACAATCGATTAACCACTTTCAATTATTCTAACGGTGAGCCACCATACATCCCGCCGCACCGTTCCTTTTGAATCCAACGATCCGATGAGCTTCCACGCACTAACACCTGACGTATCTTTCCTACTATTTGTTAAACAAAAACTACCAGTATCGCCATTGTGGACGTAAACAGATGTTTGTAGATGTGTACGAAAATATGTAACCATATACATTAATCAGTCTAAGCTATTTTATTTAGTCCACAAAAACTATTATTTTTCTAAACCACAATTAATAATCGCCTTTATAGGTTCCACATTTCTACCATTTCCCAATGACTGGTGCTACGTACATGGAAACTTTAAATTCTTATGGGAGAGAATCCTTATTCTCCCACGCACTGCTGCGTAGTTGCTTGTCCACCCCTTTTGGGAATATATGCTCGTTATAGGTTGTAGTAACCGCGGTTTTACTTAACTACACTTCGTGAGACCCCTTTAATCTTTTTAATCGCGTCTTTTTCGCCTGCAGTACAGTAGGACTTAGCCCTACTACCACAAATTCTAATACTGGACCCCCATTAAAGTTGTCTTTAAATTTTCCTACAACTTTTTTGTCGACAAGTGTTATATTGTATTTATTATAGGCGGGGTAGTCACTCTTTTAAGATAACTATATTTTGCTAGGTATCAACTAATATTAAATTTTTCTAGGGACCCCAAATCTGTAAATAGATTTTAAATAGGACCACCCCATACAAAGTTATGCCTTTTAAAGACCCAAATCACTAATTTTTGCTCATCTTTATTTAACACCATCCTTAGAACCTTTTTTTTTGCTACGCAAGACATATGCCATAGCCAACCATCTCCCGAGAAATCTAACACCGCTGTGTTCCGCGAATACCACGTAGAGATAACACGTATACTCTGTCAACTAGGATAGAAGCCGGAAGGATTTGGAAGGTGGGAGAAGATTTAAAAATTATGGAATCTTAAAACTAATATATACAATAGATTTACAAAATCAAACAACTATCTTATATCTTTACGCCCCCATGCGTAGATTGTTGTACTATTAGGAATGATATACCTTTTGTCATCTTCGCTCGATAAACTAATTTTATTAATTATCTGCGTGTACAAATCGTGTTTTTACTCCGGATACATACACCGGTAAGTACTCCACACCAAATAAAGAATTAGATGCTTGGTGACTGTTAACATCCGCTTCCCTCGTGTACGCCCAAACACATCCCAGCCCGTGTGCACCCCTGCACATGCACACCCCTGCCCATGAGCACCCCTGCGCGTATGTACACCTGCCCATGCGCACCCCTCTCTGTGCGACTGCTATTTCGGGGTAACGTCACAGCCTTTTATAAATAAAGAGCAATGTAATACTATTCTAAAATTTTTATTCTGACATTATACATAACAAAATTTAAAAAATGTAATGCCAAGCATGGAGTCATTTAAACTTAGTTTTAATACAAAGTTATACACAGAAGATAGTCCTTTCTTTATGTTTGTTTGGAGTGGCTTTAATTTTATCTAATTTTATTCGCAGCTTAAAATTTAAATCGATACCCAAGTCCTCTATCTCCTTTTCTAACCAATAGTTTGATACATAGAGACCGTCTAGGTTTTCGAATTGTAAAATGTACCGAAGTTTGCCTCTATATTTAAAGTCTTTGATTCCATCGACAACCAGATCCATTCCTTCGTGTAATTCTTGCAGCTTGTGACAATCTTTTAATCGCAGCTTTCCCACTATATCCTGCATACGTATCTTGTTAGCTTGATCGACTTCTTCTTGTCGGTATTGAAGGAAATTCTTATTCTCCCACAGACTGTTGCGTAGTTGCATGTCCACCACTTTTGGGAATATATGGTTGTTATAGGTTGTAAGAACCTTGGTTTTAAATGATCCAAAAGGTTCTTTACTAGGCAAATATACAATGTTTAACGGACCCCCTTTGCGTGTGGTGTACGCAAAGATTACGAAACCCGCATTCCTTAGTTCGTCTTTGTTATCTGCCATTTTGATAAATACGTTTTTAGCATAACCTTTTAAAAAATATACGGATTTAGTACCATCCTTTTCCGCAAGGACGCCTACATAACTAAAAGACTCTTTTTTACTAACCGCAAATGCATACAACTTGTAGAAACCAGATGTATCTAAGTCAGTCCATCGGCACATAAAATATTCTTTTAATTCTTCCTCATTTTCTCTAATAAGATGTTCTTTGTATAACACATCTTGGTATTGATCGCGTATTGTCGTAGTGTTTTCCATGTAGTCCAATTTACGCCTTTTTGCATCCATTTTCTCTAATTCCAGTTGTCTTTTCCTTCCGCTTACAGCGTATGGTATACATAATGGGGCAATTTCCTTTAGCGTAAACGGATGGAGTTTACTACCAATATTTACGCGTTGTCGTACAACCTCTGGACGAATGTTAGGCGTATCTATCAATCCCAACTCCGAAAGTACTATTTCTTTTGGAATTGTAGAATATGGTGTTGCAGATTGTGTAAAATATGTACTACCTGCTTTAATGTAGCACTTGTGAAAGATTTTTATTTTATCTTGGCTATCTTCCTCTACTATCTCCAAATAATTTACAGGTAAATAGTTAAAACTAAAAACCGAAAGCACATACTTCATCAATTTTTCTTTTTCCTCTGGTTTTTTGGTCAACTTAATTTGCAAGCCCGTCAATTTCTTTGTATTGCCATTCCCCCAATACACGTACTGTAGCAGGTTATTATACACTAAACAGCAGCTATTTTGTAGCTTGTCCGATAGCTTACTCCACATTTTGGCAAGTGGTACCGAGTACATTGGCGCATTTAGGAAGTATAACTTACTATCTTCCAATAATGTTAAACAGTCTTTTAAGGGTTTATACACCCGTTCCGCACTGACATAGCTTCCAATTGCACAGTTGTATATTGTCGCTTCCAATCGCGTAATACCATGTTCTTTGGCCAAAGTAGACGCAAATGTTTCCCTTAAACGTACATCTGGACAACGTAAAAAATCTAGTATATGATTGCCAAGTTGTTTATTAACACCAGGACTTGTTATCTGACACACAAATTTGTTGTATATCTTAATTCTTGTATTGGTTGTTAGCCATGTTAAACAATCAATCCCCGCAGTTTTATCGTTTTCAACTATAATATTACACTTTTCTTCGTATTCTCCCTTATAGCAAAAGTTATGCTTTGTAGTTAAATAATTACACATCTCCATCTTGCTAAATATGCCCGCAAAATCTTGGGTTACATCCATGTCAAAAAGATAGAAATAATCTTTTTCGAGTTCGTCTAATATATCTGGTAGTTCCTCCAATAAAGTTTCCAACTTAACATCTGCTAGTTACACTTTGTATGGAACACATATAGGATTTTGGAATTTTTTATTAACGCATTCGAGGTCTTCTTTTCCGATAATTTTTTTACTCTCTGGTCCATCTTGTTAGTGCTTTCCAGAGAAAACGGAAGCTTAGCTTTAACACCATGCCTAGCGGAAACAAATCGGTCGAACTTTCTTCGTAGATAGCTGTTAAATGCACCACAAATTTCTTTTTTTTAGGATAAACATCCTTTTGTTTGCAGAAGTTTGTTCGGCATCAGAAAAGTCGCAAATTTTAACTAACATTATATTGTCACAAAATGGTTCTGTAATTTTTGTGTGTAGTCCACCAGTCAGCATCTGTTCACCTTCGACATAACAAATATTACCAATACCTGTCACCAGATTATTGTTGCACATATTTTCTGTCAACAGCCATAATCCAAATCGCTCATTTGTCGGTTTCATTTTATTCCCAAGAAGTTGAGAAACGTTAATCACCTTGGGGACGCTCATGTTTACCGTTCTAGCTACTATCGAACACTAAATTGAATACAAAAAAAATTGTTCTCTTATGTATTCTACAGAGTGGGGTCGTATATTGCCGAAGATAGTCGAATAAGTTGTTATCCGACCTAGGCTGACAGGGATGCGCTTCGACATATGTCCGGATATATGTAGGATGTTAGGTTAGGGCGAAATTACCCCATAGAGTGAAATTGCCCTATAGGGTGAAATTGCCCCATAGGGAGAAATTGCCACCATAGGGTGAAAATGCCTCCGGTCTAGGTTGCATGTGGACTTGTCAGGAGTTAGGTTAGCTGGTGTGTTCTGGTGTTAGGTTAGGTTAGTTGGACTTGTGTGGACTTATGTTAGATAAAAGAAAAAATTGATAGGTTAGGTCAGCGTCGCGACGCTGACCTAACCTATCAATAGATACATCTGGTTTCTACATATGCATTTGTGGTTAGTAAAAAAGACTCTTTTAGTTATGTAGGCGTCCTTGTGGAAAAGGATGGTACTAAATCCGTATATTTTTTAAAAGGTTATTCTAAAAACGTATTTATCAAAATGGCAGATAACAAAGACGAACTAAGGAATGCGGGTTTCGTAATCTTTGCGTACACCACACGCAAAGGGGGTCCGTTAAACATTGTATATTTGCCCAGTAAAGAACCTTTCGGATCATTTAAAACCGAGGGTCTTACAACCTATAACAACCATATATTCCCAAAAGTGGTGGACATGCAACTACGCAACAGTCTGTGGGAGAATAAGAATTTCCTCCAATACCGACAAGAAGAAGTCGATCAAGCTAACAAGATACGTATGCAGGATATAGTGGAAAAGCTGCGATTAAAAGATTGTCACAAGCTGCAAGAATTACACGAAGGAATGGATCTGGTTGTCGATGGAATCAATGACTTTAAATATAGAGGCAAACTTCGGTACATTTTACAATTCGAAAACCTAGACGGTCTCTATGTATCAAACTATTGGTTAGAAAAGGAGATAGAGGACTTGGGTATTGATTTAAATTTTAAGCTGCGAATAAAATGAGATAAAATTAAAACCACTCCAAACAAACATAAAGAAAGGACTGTCTTCTGTGTATAACGTTGTATTAAAATTAAGTTTAAATGACTCCATGCTTGGCATTACATTTTTTAAATTTTGTTATGTATAATGTCAGAATAAAAATTTTAGAATAGTATTACATTGCTCTTTATTTATAAAAGGCTGTGACGTTACCCCGAAATAGCAGTCGCACAGAGAGGGGTGCGCATGGGCAGGGGTGCATACGCGCAGGGGTGCGCATGGGCAGGGGTGTGCATGTGCAGGGGTGCACACGGGCTGGGATGTGTTTGGGCGTACACGAGGGAAGCGGATGTTAACAGTCACCAAGCATCTAATTCTTTATTTGGTGTGGAGTACTTACCGGTGTATGTATCCGGAGTAAAAACACGATTTGTACACGCAGATAATTAATAAAATTAGTTTATCGAGCGAAGATGACAAAAGGTATATCATTCCTAATAGTACAACAATCTACGCATGGGGGCGTAAAGATATAAAATAGTTGTTTGATTTTGTAAATCTATTGTATATATTAGTTTTAAGATTCCATAATTTTTAAATCTTCTCCCACCTTCCAAATCCTTCCGGCTTCTATCCTGGTTGACAGAGTATACGTGTTATCTCCACGTGGTATTCGCGGAACACAGCGGTTTTAGATTTCTCGGGAGATGGTTGGATAAGGCATATGTCTTGCGTAGCAAAAAAAAAGGTTCTAAGGATGGAGTTAAATAAAGATGAGCAAAAATTAGTGATTTAGGTCTTTAAAAAGCATAACTTTGTATGGGGTGGTCCTATTTAAAATCTATTTACAGATTTGGGGTCCCTAGAAAAATTTAATATTAGTTGATACCTAGCAAAATATAGTTATCTTAAAAGAGTGACTACCCCGCGTATAATATATACAATATAACACTTGTCAACAAAAAAAGTTGTAGGAAAATTTAAAGAGAACTTAAATGGGGGTCCAGCATTAGAATTTGTTAGTAGTATGGCTAAGTCCTACTGTACTGCAGACGAGAAAGACGCGATTAAAAAGATTAAAGGGGTCTCACGAAGTGTAGTTAAGTAAAACCGCGGGTACTACAATCTATAACGAGCATATATTCCCAAAAGGAGTGGGCATGCAACTACGCAGCAGTGCGTGGGAGAATAAGGATTCTCTCCAATAGGAAATTAAAGTTTCCATGTACGTAGCACCAGTCATTGGGAAATGATAGAAATGTGGAACCTATAAATTCGATTATTAATTGTGGTTTAGAAAAATAGTAGTTTTCGTGGACTAAATAAAATAGCTTAGGCTGATTAATGTATATGGTTACATATTCTCGTACACATCCACAAACATCTGTTTACGTCCACAATGGCGATACCGGTAGTTTTTGTTTAACAAATAGTAGGAAAGATACGTCAGGTGTTAGTGCGTGGAAGCTCATCGGATCGTTGGATTCAAAAGGAACGGTGCGGCGGGATGTATGGTGGCTCACCGTTAGAATAATCGAAAGTGGTTAATCGATTGTATTAGATGTTTAAATATGCGAAAGTGTAAAAGCCTACATAAGCAAAATTTAATTATCCGACAAAAAAAGTGCGCGATGTGCTATAGAATGTATGGAATGGTGCTTTTTAGCGGCCCTAGCAGTAAAAAGGGCGACTGACTTTTTCAAGCAACTACAAGAATAGCAGTAGCGCAGAGAAGGGGTATGCATTGTTAGTTTACGGGTAGCTCGAACGTGTAATTGATTACGACCTATAGATCCCTCGAAGGTTTAAAAAATTCTGAACCCATTGTCGTTTGAAAAATGTTTGGAAATTATCAGAACAGGAGCGTGTCGAAGTTTAAGTTAGATGGATGATTGACCGAGTTTTTTCTACCTTTTACGAAGGAATCGGAAGTTGACAAACATCGAGCATCAAATTATCTATTTGGACGATATCGAGTACTTACGGGTTCTAGAAATCATTACGTGCGGCCGACCGCTATGCGAAAGTGTAAAAGCCTACAGAAGCAAAATTTAATTATCCGACAAAAAGTGCGCGATGTGCTATAGAAAGTTTAAAAAATGGTGCTTTGCATCGGTCCTAACAGTAAAAAAGGAGAGTGACTTTTTCTAGCAATTACAAGAATAGCAGTAGCGCGGCGAAGGAGTATGCATGTATTATACAGCGCACTGTTACTATAAAATATGTTAGTTTACGGGTAGCTCAAATGTGAACAAATTAAATTTTAATCTATAATTAACCACGCTCGTAAAAATGGGAAACTAATGGTTAATTTTAATACCGCTAAGCATATACTTTCGCTTGGTGATTCGTTTAGAAAATATTCAAGCCCACCATTTTCTAAAGTATGACGTAGAAGTTATTTAAAATTAAATTGCTTTATTAGTAAGTATCCTGTAGACAACAAGTTGGTATTTCCTTAGTAATGGTTTAAAGTGTTTTTATTAAGTTTTTGGTTATAGTAGCACTACATCTTCTACAGCACGACTCGCACACAATTTGTGTGCGTGTACATCACCCTTTTGGATTTTTAATATGCACGCGATCCGTATAACATGGAAGACGTTTCCGATGTTTCTACTAACGGCAATCGCACCATCGACGATGCGAACCAGGTGCATGCATTGGCGTTAAATGTATTGGACGAGCTGCAAGGATTATGACGTCATTTAGTTCCCCGCTGAATCCTCAACTTCGTTCGGGTGTCTTCGGAAACCTTCGGTATGCATTCTATAGGGTACATAAAGCAGGTACGCTAGAGTAAATTCTTTAGTTATAAGTTAGTTCGCTTACAAGTCAAGTCTTATAGTGCGGATTTTGTTTTGTACTAAAATGGTACCTGCAAACGTTTATTAATGCGAGCCGTGTCACGTCTACTTTACTAGAAGGGATGCTCTCAAACGGCACCAGAACAAATGTCGTGGTGTAACATCGCCCAGGGTTAAGCTTATACATCCGTCAGCAGCAAAGTTCTTTAACTGTGGGTCTTGCGGTATCGCTTTTACGAGAATGGACAACTTACAGCGACACAAGAAAAACAGCATGGTATGTCATTAATCCGTAAACGTTCAGCTCCGCCAGCTGTTAAAGGGTCTTGTACGAAACAACCACGAATTATGTGTAAAGTATGCGATTTCGAAATGGAAAAAACTACGTATGCCGCACACTTAAGGAGCAACAGACATAAAAATGCATCAGTTACCGCTACTAGCGACGATGGTGTAGAAATGGTTAGCACTGCGTTTAACAACCGTATGGCTAGCTATCGCATAAAGAACGCCAGTGTCGACGATGGAGTGTCCGAGTTTTTTTGGAAGCAGGAAGAGCGATTTATTCGATTAATTAATAAAAAAAGAATACAACATACAGAAGTAAAAGTCTACTGCGAACTCTACGGCGTCTACATCAAAATGGGAGAAGAGAAGTCCGATGTGAAATCCTTTAACACAAAAAATGTGGTTATAACGTCTTCTAGTAATCTGGAAAATATGTACGAGGTCTTAAGCGAAACCATAAGAACAAAATCAGAAGAATTTGAAACATGTGAGTCCGGTTGGTCTTTGGAAAAAGTGCTCTATTTAGAAATAAATATTAATAAGTATAAGCCGATATGAGAAGTTCTAGGTTAAGAATAAAAGATTGTGAATATGTATTTAGAAATGTGGTTTACAAAATTTAAACTGTATTAGTAAAAATTGTCTGTAATAAAAAGCTTTAAGAATGGTTTTTAGATTTTCTTTTAGATATGAGCTGCAGGAAAGTTATAATTTAGAGGGTGCGTGTAAAATGGTATGGGGTGGTCCTATTTTAAATCTATTTACAGATTCGGATTCTACATAAAATTTTAGACTAATTTGATGTATTGCATGACTAATAAATTTATAAGGACGGATAGAAATCGCTACCAGCAAAAAATCTTAAAATTGGGGTAGCTCTCTGGGGGTTGGAGCTATCTAAAAAATTCCTAGAGATTCGGGTAGCTGAGAAAATTCTAATATTAATTGAAACCAAACAAGGTACATTTATCTCGAAAGATGAGCTAAACAAGATAGAAAGTATGGTGTAACATTAAAAGCGAGTAGTGGTACGGTCGCGGTATGCTCGCTAGAAGGTATGTGTGTAACTTTGTAAGGAGTAGTCCTATTTTAAATCTGTTTGCAGATTCGGATTCTGCATAAAATTCTAAACTAAAAAGATGTATTGCATGACTAAAAAAATTATGCAGACGCTCAAAAGTCGCTACAAGTAAGAAATCTTAAAATTGGGGTAGCTCTCTGGGGGATGGCGCTATCTAAAAAATTCCTAGAGATTCGGGTAGCTGAGAAAATTCTAATATTAATTGATATCAAACAAGATAGGTTTATCTTGTGGGTGGGAATGTGGAGAAAGATTTATCTCGCAGAGGGCATATGTGTAAAACGGTAAGGGGTGGTCCTATTTTAAATCTGTTTGCAAATTCGGGTTCTACATAAAATTCTATACTAAAAAGATGTATTGCATGACTAAAAAAATGTTTAAGGACGGTCAGAAATTGCTTCCGGTAAAAAATCTTAAAATTGGGGTAGCTCTCTGAAAGATGGCGCTGTCTAAAAAATTCCTAGAGATTCGGGTAGCTGAGAAAATTCTAATATTAATTGATACCAAACAAGATAGGTTTATCTCAAAAGATGCAATAACTAGTCGAAGAAAACTATTTGGTTCAGAATGTTGGCTGTAAAAAAATCTTAAAATGAGGGTAGCTCCATGGGGGGTGACGCAATCTAAAAAATTCTTAAAGATTTGGGTAGCTGAGAAAAATCTAATATTAATTGATACCAAACAATATAGGTTTATCTCGAGGGTGGAAATGTGGAGAAAGATTTATCTCGCAGGTGGAAAGAATGCGGGTGTGACGTAATCAAAATGGTTGGGGTAAAAAATTCCACAAGGAGTTCCACAGGGAGAAAGCAGAAGGAGATTCATCTCCCTTATTTCCTCCTTATGGGAATTTACATGTAAATTGGTCCAGATGTGTGAGGAAATGTGGGATTCTGGAGGAAATGTTGCGGTGGTTTTGCTATCAACCATCTACTTGTGAGCGTGTTTGGGTACGGTAACGTTATATCGACGGGACCTATTTAACCACCAATTAAATTAAGGCAAGACGAAGAGTACGCCTTGGGGTTACTAGGACTTTATACATGCAACACTGTGCAAAACATACAGTCTGGGAATAATGTGTTATATTTTGACGATTTAGAGCAGCATAAAATAATTATTGAACTGGGCTCGTACGAATTGGAAAAAGTAAATACATTTACACAGGAGGTTCCAGACATTAACGAAAACATTGATAATATTTTCAAAGTAAGTGCTAACAATAACACGTTAAAGTGTTCTATACGAAGCAGTATATCAATCGATTTTGGAGCAAGTTGTAAAAACAGTATTGGACGCATTTTGGGTTTTACAAACCGAAAACTTTCTACAAACGTTGTGTATATCGCAGACCAGCAAGTGGACATAATATCAGTCTCAAACATTATTGTGGAAACCAATATCACCACTGGATCGTTTAGAAATAATACTCTGACTCACAGTATATTCGAGTTCAGTCTTTCTGTACCACCTGGGTATAATCTAGAAAAGGAACCTAACCACATTATATATTACCCGTTGAGTGTGTCAGAAATTGATAGATAATATCACAATCAGAATAGTCTCTCACTGGGGAAAACTTGTCAACTTTTCACAGGAAACCTATACATGCGTTAGGTTGGAAATAAAAAGCATCTAAGTACATGCCCATCGATTTTGTATATAAAACACACCACTACGCACCTTAGCGAGTAAAAGTGATAACATTGTCAAAGCGCCATGTTGTTGAAAGATTCACAGTGGAAGAAGTTCATTTTTTGAGATTCTTGGGCTTAAAAGTGAAAAGTAATGGTAGGCACGAATAAATGCGGTTTAGACTCCTACAGCAAAAACAAAATCAAACTAGGAAGGCTTAAATATGAGGATGTACCTAAATTGGACGTGTTTGGATGTTACAAATTAGATGAAACCATAATAAAGGAAGATTATAATACATTGAATGCAAATAACAATGATCGGATTTATAGAAATTCAGAGCAGTGATAACATAACATACCCGCACGAAAGTTATATATTTATTAAGAGAGTCTATACAGCTGTAGATCCAACCAAGGTATACGTATTTACTGCAAATGCACCATACTTTCTGTTTGAAGAAATCCAGTATAAGTTGGGTAATAATCACATAATCGATGTGTGTCGAACACCAGAAATCACACGAACCCAAAAGGAATTGAGGAATCAGAGACCAGGTCCATCGTACACACCGGCTGGAAATCTAAATCAATATTTAAAGATGGTCGTTTTGTTTGCGTTATTCCGCTTAAGACTATTTTTAGGTTTTTCGAAGATTACAAAAAAGGTATTATAAACATGCCTCAAGAACTAATTTTAATCAGATCCAAGTCCGATGGAACTGCTACAAGTCACCCGAAAATACTGTGAGCTATAGCATACAACGTATTACATGGGAGGTCCCGCATATAACATTAAGCGATTATGCCAAGGCTTATCTGCTATCCTGAAAGCAAAATCAATCGTCTATAATGGCTGCATTCAGAAAATGAGAACTCACGAACTACCAGCACTAACGCAATCTAAGTCGTGGAGAATTAAGGTATTGATCGATATAGAAAAGGCTTGGTGGATATTACTGGCGTTGCAAAATGGAAAAAATGACAAGAAAGAAGAAAATGCTACTAGATTTACACATGCCTATGTGACCAATGTGAAAGTGTATGTAAACTCTCAAACTTTTCTCCAAAGTTGCACGAACCTGGATTTTGAACAGAACGAATATTTACCGGCGTACTTGCCTGATGCAACTTTTATGGAAAATACTTCCCGGACAAGACATCTATTAATATTTATTGGACTACAGCAAGTTTAAAGAATCACCTGGATTTGTGTTTGATTATCGTCACCAGCTTGAAAGTCTCAAGGATACATCAGTAGATGTAAGAATGGAATTGAAAGCTTGAAAACTGTCGAACCGTCAACGAAGGCTTATGCTTTAATTATACACGACTCTATGTTTGAATATAATCCGTTCCCGAAAATTGTTAATAGATTTATTCATAATTAAATAGTCTATATAGTTTGTACCTGTTTTTAAATAAAATTTTATAAAAAACTGTTTTGTTTTAAAAATAGGTTTTGCGTGGTCCGGTGCGCGGCCCACATCGGCCCGGCGCGCGTCCCACCTTAGCCCGTTTCGGCCCGCCGCGCAGCCCGGGGCGCGATCCACCTCGATCTAGTAGTATTAGTATATAAGTGACACACTTTTTACTTTGGTTTAGTCTTACCCGAATTTTTGAAAGATGTACACTAATAAAAGTTTTGCGAAAGCAATTAATGAACTCGAGCAGGGTGCTCTAACAACACGCTCTGCAAGCAGGCTGTACAAAATTTCTAGAAGGACGCTACAAAGGCATCTCGAGCAACATTATTCCAAAAAGAATGATGTTCCGAGAGAAGTAAAGATTATAAAGACTTTGAAACATGAAGTTAGAATACCTTTACAAAACTTTGATGCATAGGAAGTTAGTAAACATGGAACTATGTTTCCATCCAATATAAATTCAATATTTGCCGGACCATCGAGTTATGGGAAGACCAATGCTCTAATATCTTTGATTTTACACGAGAACGGTCATAAATTCCAAAGCGTCTATGTGTTTTCTAATAGCCTATATCAACCAAAGTATGAAATGTTAAGATTTGAACCTTTAAAAGATGAAATTGGGTACTATAAGTTTAAAAATTACGACGACGTGATTGGGTCAGAGATGCTAGAGAAGATTCAATTATAGTATTTGACGATATTCCTGCGAACGAACAAAGCACAATAACACAGTTTTTCTCGTATGGTAGACATAATAATATTGCTTGTTTTTACTTATGTAAAACTTATGCTGGCACCTTAAAACACAGGCTTAGAGATAACGTCAATGCAATTGCATTACAGTCTACAAAAGTATTTACCAAAATACTTGGACATAATCAGAACAGCTTCGATTATTAGAATAAAGTTTAATCCATACGCACTACAAGATTTAACAGGATTCCCAACAAATAACAAGAAGTTTGAAAAATATGTGTTAAAAAATTCCCCAGATCTTCGAAAAATGTCTAAACGGGTGCTACGTGAATAGAGGTTGGGTTTCCGTGAACGGTTTTACAAAAAATTGAATGCGAGTCCTGTTGAGTAAATATTTTGGAACAACATTCACAAATTAATCGACCGGTTAAAATTATTGAATGCATCCAACAAGGCTAGAAATACAAACGAGAAAAACATAAACGAAATGGTGTCTATAATAGAAAAATTAAGGGAGGAGGGTATGATAGTATAAACGTAATAAAACAGTTATTTAGTTTTAAAATGTCTATGGATTGCTTTGGACGTTTTGAACGTAGGCGCTTGTTTGGCCAGTGAGGACCCCCCTGAACGTGGTTTTGTAATAACTGCAGATGGCGTGGGTACGGCATGCAGTAGAAACCCCTTATCAATGTATCGGAGCCGAAAGATGATAGTGAATGTGTTTCTAAAAAGTTTGCTGTTGATCTCGTAAATCAAGCCTTTACCCCAAGCCTAAAAAGTTCAGATGATGTTCGACGTAAAGCTAAAATATACAATGCAAGAAACCAGTGTATAGCCATGATTGGGTATCCTGTGGAAGGGTCAGAAGTAGCAAGTAAACAGTATGTGGACGTCGAATTAAAGAGACATTTTAGTTCCTTATTCAAAGGCATTCTGGATCTAATCGTTAAATTTACGAGTATGCATGGTATAGTATTGAAAAATCTTGAAGAATTGGAAAAGGCATATAAACACTTTCTATGCGTGTAGTGCAGCGGACCGCTAAAAATTATGTATACCTAATACAAATATTCAAACTTCAACATTCAAAATATCCCAAGCTGTTACGGATTATCTTAGTAGCGTTGAAAGCTTGACAAAAAAACAAACTAGTTGGTTCTACCCCGACATGAGTAGGGAAATCATCGTGAAAGAATTGTTTAAATCGGCTCGCAAAAATTTTCTGCCCCGGCATAGTATCCTTAAGCCTATAAAAAGAGATATTGTGCAATTTGATTTGGCAGAATTTCAACCTTACGCTCACGTTAATAAAGGTTACAAATATGTTCTAACTGGTTTGGATTGCTCTACAAAATACGCTTTCGCTAGACCTTTAAGAAATAAAACTGCACGGGAAGTTACCAATGCGATGAAGAATATTTTGAAAACGCTGTTTCAAGAGGAGAGGAGTATTGCAGCGAAGTCAATTTGCAAACAGCTATGTCCAAGGAATTTTACAATAAATCCTTTAAAAAACTTATGCAAAATTATAAGATAAAATATTAATCTACATATTCTGTAACTAATGCCATTATAGCAGAACGACTTATCACAACAATTAAAGGTATGTTGTACAGGAGATTTTATTTACAAGGAAGTTATAAATGGCTCAAAGTTTTACAAAAAGTAATGGGGGGAACACAATAACAGTAAACACCGGTCGATAGGGATGACACCCGAGGAAGCAGAAAAACGCCCAGAAAAAATTAAATCTTTTGCAGACATTGGTGCTATAAGTCAAAAGAACTTGCTTAAAATTAGAGATGTAGTGCATATATCTAAGTATAAGCAGTTTTTACCCAATTGGACTACGGAATTATGTAAGTTGTGCAAATTCAAATTACAAGACCTGTTACTTACTTGCTTTATGATTTATATAATATACCAATCTTGGGTAACTTTTACAAAGATGAGTTGCAGGTTACGAATTCTCCAGACACTTAAAAGTGCTTAGGAAGAGAAACAAAGGACGAGAATTGTTTATTAAATGGTATGAAGTCAAGCACGCAACGTGAGAAACTAAGGATGGCATGCTTATATGAGGCTTTATTCTAAAGTTTGATAATTTATAAATCAGGTCTGGAAGGGGAAACATGTATGTCTTGGATATACAGGGTTTCCAATTCAAGTCAGGCACATTTTTTGTGAAAGAAATAGCTGTATCGAATGTTGGAATAGACGAATTATGGCACGAAATTCTGAATATATCGTTAAGAAGTGAAAACTTGAATGAGGATCTCCGAACACATCACGATTTTTGTAAAAGTCACCTACACGGGTTAGATTGGAACATCCCTGCGACCAATGAATTGTCAGCTCAACATTTAAGTTTATTTTTGCAAGAAATAGTATCTGTAAATGGAAGCGTTCATGTAAAAGGGTTGTTAAAGGAAAACATCATCAGCCGTTATCTCCTAGCTAACGACGTTGTGAAAATTGAACATTTTGGTATTCCAAATTTGAAGCAGTTACGAAAAAATAACCAATCCAACCATTGTTTATTGCATTCCAAAAACTCTTTGAACTGCGCCAAGCAGAACATGTGTTTAGTTAAGAACAGTATTTTTTAAATAAATGTTTATATTGATTTGATTCTTTTAATTAAAATGGTTTTACTAAAATATGTAATAAGAGCGGGCATGTACATAAAAATTAGAAAAGAGTCTTGCAGGTAAATCCAGCAAATAACAATAAAAAATCGCAGTTTAATCCTGTAAATTTTAAAAAAGTATTGTACTTAACAAAAGATTTGGATGTTTGAAAATTTGCATAAATAAGTACTTTGAACCACTAAAAATAGGACGTTTGAAAATTCTGCGAACATTACATTTTGAACAATTTCGCGATTTACAAAAAACAAATTCAAAATAAGCTTCCAGTATCACTTTCCTCATATTTATGTACATAGAGAAATCGGTGAATGGGTATTCACACATTTGGAATCAAATTATTAAACTTTACTTACATTCTTCAACTAGTTTTGTAGGAAAGCACAGTAATTTACTAAAAAATGCAAGACTAACGATTATATTCATGCATATGCATGCATGTACTTTCTATGTGATTCATTTATTTGCCTGGTAACTAGTCAAGTCTTAGATTCCACAGAATATGAGGTATTTAAAAATGTAAATTTACACTCGCACGTTAATGTTTTTTACTTGAAATCGTTAGGTAGCTCCCAGTTTCAAAAAGCAGGGTTTTAAGATGTATACAAATTTAAATTGTACATGAGGGTTCCAATTTAGATAGTCTAGATAAATCTATGTATACGTAATTCGAGTCTCTAGCACTTATAAGAGGGATCCTACTTGAAAAAATACTGTTGCACGACGGAGTTATATTATAAATATTGATGAAAGTACCTTTTGGCAAACATTCTAAAATTGACGCTGGTGGCTAGAGGTCCGGTCCGATTTAAAACATTCTTTCAAATTCGGGTAGCTGAGCAAATTCTAATATAATTTGATGGACCACAAGACATATTTATTTCAAAAGACAGCAATGCTGTTTAGAAGGAGAATAAAGATAAACACTGTATGGTTTATAAAGGATTATTTTTTAATTTAGTAAGGAATGCTCCGATTAAAAAAATTCCAAAAAATTAAGTAGCTGAGAAAAAGCAATATTAATTGATACCTTAAACCGCAGGCTGATATTAAAAACACCGCTAGAAGTAACTTTTGGCAAATATTCTTAAAATAGCTGCAGTGGCTAGATGACCGGTCCGATTAAAAAAATTCTTTCAAATTCGGGTACTTGAGAAAAGAACAATATTAACGGGCACCTTACACGGGAGGTTTATATTAAAAACACCGCAAGAAGCACCTTTTAGCAAAAATCTAAATTAGCGATGGTGGCTAGAGGGATGGTTTGAGTTAAAAAATTACTTCAGATTCGGGTAGCTGAAAAAATTTTAATATAATTTGATAGGTCACGTGACATATTTATCTTGAAAAATATCCCCCAGGTTGTGAATGGTTAGTCGAAGAAAACTTTTATCTAGGTCGGGGGGGACTAATTGAGGGTAATTAAAAGAAAGTTGAACCTCAAGTTGTTTAGTTTAAGGACGTCTGTCGACCGAAGTAGATGTCTATTGTATGTGGTGCTCGTTCAAAAAAATACGGGGTAAGTCTTTATACATTTTTCAGGCGTGCTAAAAGCCGTTTCTTAATCATCAAGAATTTTTTTTATGTTTTTTTCTAAGTTCATCTCTAAATTAAAATGGAGCCTGATCATTAAACAATAATACGAGATATGCAGGTAATTGATTTCGATTGACTCGATAGTGTAGTGGTTAAGTTCCAAGCTTTGCACGAGGGCAGCACGGGTTTGAATCCCGCTCGAGTCGATTTTGGTCTCTAAGAACTAACGGTATAATGCATATAGAATGGAGCATAAGTGGATATTTATACAGAGTAAGTCGAATATCGTGATGTTGAAAAATGGTAGATTGACGTAATAAAAATGGCGGATGACATATGTGACGAAATAAAAATGGTGGATGACAGATGTGACGTAAGAAAAATAGTGGATGACAAAATGTGTCAAAGTCACAGATGTGACGCCAGAGAGGGTGGGCGTGGCCTTGTGACGTTAGAGGGCAGATGGTTGACGTAATGAGGGTGGTGGAGAAAAGAGGCGCCTCGTCCCTCAAGCGGTACAAATGATCTACTGTTGTTCCTTGAAAATTTTAGTAGTAAAAAATTATTTCGGTGAAACACTTACAAATTTAACGATAGGTTTGAGAATAATATTATCTTTCTCAGTAACGGTTGTTGAAGGCAAACGATAATTTTTTGTATTAAAATTAATAAAGAATTATTTATAGTCAACAATAACACAAGAAATATTGAACAATTTGGCGTTAGTTTCAATCGAGCAAGATGTGTGTGATGGTTTGCTAAATATACAAGATTTAATAAAAGATTTTGCTGAAAATAAGGCAAGACAAGCAACTTTTTTGTAAAAAATGTTATAGCTACATTATTGTTTTGTCTAGTTTGTTCATTCTCAATATTGTGTTTTTTTGTGTACTTCTTCATTGTAAACATTTTTAGTCTATATTTTTTGTTTTCTTTTTGTAATATACCGTGCTTCTAATAAAAAAATATATCTATTCAAATGTGCATTATTTTCCAATTAAAATATTAATTGCCTTTGGAGGGCGACAAAATTCTTACTGCATCCCGGTGGCAGTACAACCTAGCATGGCCTTGAAGATTTCAGTGTAAACGATAAGGTACAAAACGAAAAGTAATCATTACCTGAAGCTTCTCTTTGCCTCGGGTTTTCCTGTTTTTTAAAACTTTCATTTATATAACAAAATAATAAATGCATTTATTTTACCCATTTTCTGCAAGCGGTAAGTAAATACTATCATTCAACCATTTTACAGGAGTGTGATACATAAATTAGTTCAAATGGGTTCATATCGTAAACTTTTATCATTATCGTCATCATCAGACTCATCCCCTGGTGATAAGTAATCGTCTGAATAATCACTGTTATCATCAAGCCGTATAACTAAATTTTGAACCTCCTTTATTAAAGTTTCTCATCCAACATATTCCTTTTCAGTTTCCTCAACATGCAAAAATATTTTACTTCATTCTTTAACTCCAATACTTTTTATATGTCCCTCTGCCAACTTCCTTATTGCACCTATTTCAAAAGTTACATTACATGCAGACACATGATTTTTAAGTAACGTGCATATCTTTTCAATGGGGTTTAGTTCTGGATAATGTGTAGGTAAATGTAATACTACCAAAACCTGATGAACAGGTTTATTTGCTTTAATTTTGGAATATAATACTGGTTTGGTATCGCTACGTTCAAAGAAGATATTTTGTTTCTTCAATCACTTCTGCATATTTGTTTTCTTCCAACTTAAAGTAGGGTTGGGGTACAAAAGAACATTGTGATTTAATCCATTGTCTATTAACAACACTGAACTTGATTCTAAATTTGTTAATAACTTTACATGCAGCTACTTTTGATAATTGCAGTAATTCACATTATCATGATAATTCAAAATTTACCAATCAGACAAATATCAATGCCGCATTTTTCTCAGCTGCGTGAAGAAATCAAATGTTTCTTCTTTGAGACTGGAGATAGTAAACCCTTTGTGATGTTCCATCAGTTTGATAAAGTCTGAGAACTGTGCACGATTTTCCTGCATTTTTCTTTATACTCATTAGAATCATTTAAAATATAGTATGTTTTGCCTTTATATTGCATTGCTCATCATTAGTATTTCTGTTTCCACAGTTATCTTCCAACGAAATCCTGCTTTTAGAACTATATTTCTGAACGAACCTTTAGCGTGTAATGAGAGAAATTGTTTTTAATTCGTCAAACACCGTTTTTAAAACCGAAGGTCAATCCACATTTATGTATTGCTGTAACAGATACGTAATGGTTCTAAGATCTATTCCTTAAACCCATTCACTGTCGAATTTAAACTTGGTTGCTTTAAGTTTTTCCTTGGTGAACTGAATTTTCTGCAGTCAGGTTTAATTGTGTCATCGTTTACAATTCTTTGCACGGTCCGCAATAAAACACCTACTGCTTTGGCCACACGGTTTTGCAAATTGCTCAGGTTAGAGACTCTTGAAACTTGTTTGCGTTTCAAAACTTGAAACTCGTTAAAAACAATCAGTTGTTCTTGATTGCGAATCACTTCTCTCTTATTAATATTACTCTATAAAAAAATATCAAAACAGTCAACTATTAAATGCGCATTCTTTTAAGTACTTACAATGATGAAGAAATTAACTATCAGTTAGTTTTGAAACTAAATTGTTTTGATGACCAAGACTTGATAACGGCTATTAAACTGAAAATCTGGAAACTGAATTGTGACTAAAGCGATACTGACATTAACATGTACACATACTACGGCGATCAGATGCGTATCTACAATGTTTACCGAAAATGAAACTGTGAAACTGTAATTATTTATCGGTGCAAACAAGTATAAGTACTGATGTTATACGATGGCCTGAATTTATGCATTTCTAGATATTGTCAGCGTAAATGGACACCTTCTAAACAGTGTTTTATTTTATGCAATAAATGGGGTATTCGTGACGATGAATTAAAATATAATGCTATTATGATGTTTGTAGATCGTGCTATAGTATGCAGAATCTTGACGTTCAAAGTCTATTTCAACCTATTACGCATATAACGTCACCCGCCGCCCGATAATAATCATTAGGTCTTCAGTCCTGGAACTGTTTAGACGCGTACCCTAATTGTTTCCTATTCCGAACTAACATACACATTTCCATGAAATTTGCAGTCTGCATCTATCACTATCTGCGTGCAAAAGTCTGATCTTGGTCTACTTCTATTTGTTTTCGTATCTCTGCTTGTAATATTGTAGCAATTTTATTTTCCACCTAATATATATCCGTATAATCAATCCTTTTATTAAATATTAAATAATATAATACATTATAATGTTATCCAATCCACTTAATTTAATAACATCTATTGTCCAATAAAGAACTAGTATTTAGTTCATGTTAAAAGTTAAATTCTACGGTGACAATATATAAGCTCTTGTTTGGTATCCTTCCTAAAGCCCCCTCTACTCAGGAACCGCAAGGTAACGCTGTTACCGGGCAGCGACAAGCTCGGCCCGCACTTCTAACACAGCTGGGGTTAAAGCAGGTCGAAAATTGTTCTTAGGAACGATGTCCTTCATTGATTTTCGGTGTTGGAAGCATGCACGATGGAAGATTGCAAGTGTAAGCCATCTTCAAAAATTGTTTTGGATGGTCCATTTTTTTGTTGAAACCAGTCGTGGAGAACGATGAAGTTTTTGTTAAAGGACCGTTAGGAACAGTAAGTGAATTTGTTTCTATAACAATATTAATTAAAATTTTCAGTGTAACTTTGGGAATAATTTAATTTAAAATATATTGCAACGTAAATTATAAATAAGCAACTTTTCTGAATGGTATTCATGCGAAATTGATGAAAACAATTCTATTCGTGTATAATATGGAATCACATATATAATTTATTCAAGTTAATTACAAACAACATTTGCTTTCTTGTGGTGTGAATTACTCCTGGAACATCTGTAAATTGAAACGCAGATAATGGAGGCCAAGTGACGTGTTTTCAGAATGCAGCACAACTATTTGTTTAAAATGGAATATTCCGTTGTCAATACATACGTCAGCTTTCAAGCAGGTATTTAGGTGCAATTTGGAGTTCTGGTATGTACAAAAAAATTATGTTCGTATGTTGTTTGAACTGTCGACGTAGAAACGAGATAAATTTTACTTTAACCGACTTGTGTTAACTTTGAACAGGTCAAGGACAGACCTCAATTATATTTTTCGTTGTTATACGATATGAATCTGTAATTTGTTCCTACATAATTCTTTTATTAACTCAATGAAACATCAGAAGATGTCACTACTAGTTAGATAAAGTAAATTCTTATAACTTTGAACCTTTAGAAATTAAATTTCTACATTTGATATTTTATGAACAATTATCTGTAATTATCTACTGTAAAATTAGGGTAGATCTACCATAATTAACTCTTTCTATAAATAAGCAATTTTATGCTTTGTCAATTTGTTATATAAACCTCATTAAATAGTAATTGGTACGGATATATTCAGTACCATTGTAATTAACTCTTTCTAATTTAAATTAACTTATAAAGGAAGACATATTTTTTGTAGAAAATTACTTTATTGGATACCAAAAAGAATAGATTCTTATTTTCGGACTAAAGACTATCTTTTATTTAAGAGGAATGAAAGTCGATTCTGATTGTATTTAATTATTTTTGAGTTTGAATGCACAAACAGTGCTTTTCTTTGTTTAATTTGTTCACAGGTACAATGGAGGATTGCTAAGGTCAAAGTCGAGCCATAAGGTAAGATACTTCAAAGATTAGGTGGTCTTTAAAATTATATAGCGGTTATAGGAGAAAGGTTTCCGCATTAGCCTTGTACAAGGGACTTGTATTAGGTCTCCCCAGTATAAAAAAATACGGTGGCGCCTTATTCTTATTACTAGTGGCCGCAATTACACCCCGACCCACAGCTCATTCTCTACCCAGAGCATATAGTTCGACTAGCCGCTATACCTTCGAGATTTCCTCAACATAGAGCCACATTCCATCCGAACTTGCCGTGGGCTCCTTTTTAATTATCGGAAATTCTCTTTAAACTAAGTTTAAATTATTCGAAAAGGTTATAAATAGCGCCCAGCGTGTAGGCCTCGATTGCTGTACCAATTGTATAAACACATAAAGTATAGGCTTCGATTGACTTTGGTTGTTTACACTTGTGATTCGTAACTCATTTACCCTCAGATTGGTTTAGTCTATTGATGTTGTTGTTTAATTGAGTTTAATTTGTAATTAGTTAGTTAGTCTATCCCATGATGGCTGAGACGTATCAAGTAGTTTATTTGCATAAAGATGAGTTGGATTATGAATTGAGAATTCGTGGAGTTGTTAGCAGCAGACCGATGCAGAATAAGAGGAAAATGTTAGGCCGATTATTAGCCAAAGAAACAACATTACCTGGTCGTTTAATTGATCCTTCCTCATATGTCGTAGATTATTCAGATGAACGAGATGAAATTGAGGCTTCGATAGAGTCAGTAAGAAATGTTTTATTAGAATTTGAAGGTGAATTAGCAGACCCTACATTTAAGAGGATACAGTCGAGATTGATACATCTTGATGGTCGAGTTAGGAGAATAAAAATCCCTTTAGATAATTCAGATGAAGTAACTTTATTTAAGAATGAATCGTTAGCAACTATTCTTACCATGGAGGCAGAGCTACATGAAAAGCTTAAGAAGAATGAAGATGTAAACGCATATGGTGAATTTTCTATGAGAGAAACCATTCCAGCTGTTGTCAGTGCTCCTATTCATACTGTTTCATATTTAGTACCCCCTATTCCAATTGGTTCGTGGTCAGTAAAATTTTCTGGAGATCCAAAACAGGTTCATCAATTTTTAGATAGAGTAGCTGAGTTGGCACACTCGCGTAAAGTATCTGAAGAAGATTTATTTAATGCTTCTGTAGAATTGTTTACAGGTAACGGTTTAGAATGGTATCGTTGTGTTCGAAATTCTTTAACAAACTGGAATTCATTAGTGATTCGATTAAAGGAAGATTTCTTACCATCACACTCAGAGGACGAAATTTGGGAAAAGATTAGGTTGCGTCATCAACAAAAAGGAGAGTCTGTAGTCATTTATATAGCTCATATGGAGAATTTGTTTAGTAGGTTACCACAATCACCTGCGGAATGTACAAAAGTTAGAATGGTAAAAAAGAATCTATTACCTGATTTTATTTGTCAATTAGCTCTAACGGAAATTGATAGTATGTCTACATTAATAAAGTTGTGTAAGAAATTGGAAGAAGCTTATGCATCCAAGCATAAATTAGTACAAAGTCCAGTAAAATATGTTCCGAAAGCATTAGGAAATTCAAAATTTCAAGTTGAAAATAAGTGGTCAGCTCCTGTAAAAACTTTTCAGCGCGAACTGGTCGTAGTTTTATAATCAATCATTTCCCCTCAAATACAATCTCTTGGCAACAGTAATAGTAATAATAATAATCCTTCTAATAGGGTCCCCGTAAATAAATATAAATTAAATAAACTTACATGTTGGAATTGTTTGGATGAAGGTCATACTTTTGGAGGTGTAAGATTCCTCGTAAAATATTTTGTTATAGCTGCGGATATAGTGGAGTTAAGTCGATAAATTGTCCGTCGTGTTCAAAAACGAGTAGGTAGGCAGATGCAGAGTGGCCGGCATCATGCTTTTATGCAAAAGGCTACGGTTATGTTGTGTAAGCAGGAAAATTTTTGATATAGATGATTGGTCAAAATGGCTAGGCATCGTTAAAGATTTTTGTCAAGGGAACGTCAAGCCAAAAGCTGACGCGTTATTTTTAAGGAAACCTCAGGACAATCGTCCGTACATTATGGTAAAATTGTTAGATAGAGACGTCACAGGTTTGTTTGACTCTGGTTGTACTACTACCGTTGTTGGTTCATTAGCGTTTTCTGTTCTTGAAGAATTAAAATTGAAGGTTTTTAAAACTGAGAAGAGAATAGTTTCCACTGCTGATGGTACTCTTCAGGAAGTTATTGGTTCAGTTGATTTACCTATTAGAATTGGAAGACAATATCGTATTGTTAACGCTTTGGTTGTACCATCTCTTCCTCACACATTTATTTTTGGTAGCGATTTCGCAAAATCCTTTGGTTTAATAGCAGATTTCAAAAACAATACATGGCACATTCAAGATTATGATAACAATAGTATTTCGTATATTGGTCATTCGTCAGTACCCTTAAGTTGTAGTAATCAATTACTTAGTTTGGATGATTTGTTAGAAACACAACAAGAAAAGGTACGAATAGCAATAGAATCTTTCAATGAAATTAGCAGTGAAGAGAGACTAGGGCGTACCGATAAAATTGTTTTAGATATTGATACTGGTGAAGCAAAACCATTTCGCAAAAAACCATATGTCATGTCCCCCTTTATGAGCAGGATGTTAGATAAAGAATTAGATGAGATGCTGAGATTGGGAGTAGTGGAAGAATGTCAGAGTCCATGGTCATCCCCTGTACTGTTGGTTAAAAAACAAGAAAGTGAGTACAGATTTTGTTTTGACGGAAGAGCGCTCAATGATATTACTAAACATGATAGCTACCCATTGCCAAATATCGATAGGATTATAAATTTACTTAGAGGTGCAAATTACATTTCTAGTTTAGACCTTAGAAAGAGTTTTGGCAAATCCCACTTTCCGAAACATCTAAGGATAAAACAGCGTTTAGTGTTATTTCGAGAGGACAATATAGGTTTGTCACCATGCCATTCGGATTAAAGAATGCTGCTCAGACGCAACAGCGTTTGGTTGATTCAATTTTGGACCGAAGTTTGAGCCACATGTTTTTGTTATTTAGATGACATTATTTTGTGTTCATCATCTTCTGAGGAACATCTGAAGTTATTAGAAACGGTGAAGGAACGTCTTAAGGAAGCAAACCTTACGATTAATTTGAAAAAGTGTGAATTCTTTAAGAAATCGTTAAAATTTCTTGGTTATATTGTTGGATCGAACTCTCTTCGTACAGACCCCGAAAAGGTTTCTGCGATGGTAAATTTCCCCAGACCTAAGACAACTACTGAGGTCAAACGTTTTTTAGGAATGTGTAGTTGGTATCGTCGTTTTATAAAAAACTTTTCATCTTTAGTGTCACCGATCAGTGATTTGGTAAAAGGAAGAAAAAAGGGTCAATCTATTGTTTGGACATCTGAGGCTGAGAACTCATTTGTACAGATTAAACAGGCTTTAGTTTCCGCTCCATTGTTATCGCAACCGGACTATTCAGTTCCATTTATTGTCGAATGCGATGCTAGTGATACAGGACTCGGAGCAGTTTTAGTTCAAAAATCGATGATGTAGAGCACGTTATCTCTTATGCCAGTAAATCACTTACCCGAACTGAGCGAAACTATTCAGTCACGGAGAAAGAATGTCTCGCTGTAATTTTCGCTATAGAAAAATTTCGACCTTGGGTAGAAGGTACCCGTTTTACTGTTATCACAGATCACTTTTCTCTGTTATGGCTTAATAATATACAAAACCCAACCGGAAAATTAGCTAGATGGGCTGTCCGTTTACGACAGCATACTTTTGAGTTGGTTCATCGAAAAGGGAAGTTTAATGTAGTTCCAGATTGTCTTAGTCGCGCAGTTCCAGTCGTGAGTCATGTTGATAATTTAGTTGAGATCAAGTTAGATAATGTGGATCCCTGGTATATGTCTCTTCGAGAAAAATTTTAGCTTCACCTGATGATTACCCACAATGGAAGGTAGAAGATAATTATGTATTTAAATTTCTTTCATCAAATTTACCACTCTCGTCGAATGTAAGGAATGGAAATATTTAGTCCCTAGATCACAGAAGGAAGAGGTTATTCGGATAAATCATGACCCTTCAGTGGCCGGTCATTTTGGTTTTTTAAAACATTGGCACGCATACAAGAGAGTTTTATTGGCCAAAATGCGTATTGATGTGTTGAAATTTTGTAAAATTGTTTAACGTGTGGTGCACAGAAGGCATCGAATAGAGGACCCCTTGGTTTAATGGGAAAGGAAAAGAAGTGAAGTTCCCTTTCAGATTATCGCTATAGACCTTATGGGCCCATTTCCACGGTCCAAGGTTGGACACAAATGGTTATTAGTTATTGGTGATTGGTTCTCAAAATTCACGTTAATGTTTCCGTTACGTAGTGCAAAAGCGCATATAATAGAACGTGTATTGGAGGAAAAAGTTTTTAGTTTATGGCGTTCCCAAATATATTATTTGTGACAATGGCTCACAATTTAGTGGTAGAAGTTTCAAGGCAGTATGTAAAAATATGACGTTCAAAAATTTGGTTTAATGCAGTTTACTCTCCCCAATGTAATTTTGTAGAGAGGATAAATAGAACAGTCGGAACAGCTATACGTTCGTATATTAAAGAACATGATACTTGGGACATAGAGTTACCCCAAATTCAGTATGCGATTAATTCTGCAAAACATCATGCCACTGGTTATTCGTCAAATTTCTTAGTTTTGGTAGACATGTTCCTGTGTCTGGAAGATTTTATGGTCTTGATGTGGAACCCTCAGTTGATATTGATTTTATTTCTAGTGATAGACCTTCGTATGTGTCAGATCATCAAGGACTATTTGATATTTTTATAGACGTACAGAAAAGGTTACATTTAGCTTACATGCAGTCTAGTGATTCATATAATTTAAGGAGACGTAACATTTCTTTCGAAGTAGGTGACAAAGTTTGGAGGTCAAATAAAGTTCTTTCGAAAGCAAGTGATAAGTTCACAGCTAAGCTTGCGCCAAAATATGTTTTGAGTATTGTTAAAAGAAGGTTTCGAATTTAATTTATGAATTGATTAATGAAAATGGTTCAAGGGCAGGCAGATGGCATGTTAAGGACTTAAAACCTTATTCAGAGTTTAGTGGTGATATTGAAAAAGAGAACGTTCTGAACATTAATTAGTGTTGTTGATATATTTAATGGTTGATAGTAGGAATTATTTCTGTCTTATCTTTTAGTAAAGGATTTAATTATTGTATTGGAATACTGTTTGGTAGTCTAAAATTTAGACGTTGGATAAGAAGTATAAAAGAATTTTGTAGTGCAGTAAGGTTGATACTAGACTGTGCTGATATTGTTAGTTGCAAGTTATTCATTTGAGTCAAGATAAAAAGTTACATGTTTCCGTTTGTCAAATGATTTCATTTGTCGTATGATTCTCTAGTTCAAGGTTATAAAGGAATATATAGGTATTCTTATGATTAAAGTGTTTGATAAATAAAGTTGTATATATTTGGTTATTATTTTCTTTTGGATTTATGATTAAAGTGTTTGATAATTATATTGGGAATCAAGTAGTTTGAGTCCATATTAAATATTGGTTGGAGGTCAATATTGTTAGTAACTATGATAGTTATGTTTAGTATGAATGTTGTGTAAGCTGACAATGTTCTATGTTTAGTATGAATATTGTGTAAGGTAGCAATGTTCTATGTTTAGTATGAATATTGCGTGAGATAGCAATGTTCTATTTTGTTCATTCATGCGTGAGTGAGATTTTTGAGGAGTAAGACGTGGTGGCGTTTTATTTGTCTCTTCAGAGATAGAGATGTTTCTACATTTTGGTTGCATATACATGCGGTAGATTGTTGAACGTTAGTGATTTCAAGACGTGTTTGCTGTTTTGAAGTTATGTTTGGAGTGGATCTCAAAGATAGTGAGAGTCCTTTTCTTCTTTTGTAAATATGTAAATTAAGGTTAATAAAGTAAAAATATGTTTGTCATGATAATTTGATATTTCTATTAAAGAATCATAATACGGCAGTATTATATATTTTGTTGTTTAAGTTTCGAGTATAAATGAGTGATATAATAACCCCGAATATGTATTAAATAAAAATGAAACCCTACCGATTAAGACTTCCCGAATTTGTCCTCTTGTGGCGTATAGTACGCGTAGTTACTCATCACTCATTTTCAATTATGTTGTATCTTAAGTGGTAATTTTTGTTTTAGTTTGTAAAAATTAATAATAATAAGTTGTGAATATGTAACAATAAATTCAAAAAAAAAATTCTTCGCATTTATTCCAGAATTTTTTCTCTTAGAAAGAGGCAGTGTAGCAATTTTATTTTCCACCTAATATATATCCGTATAATCAATCCTTTTATTAAATATTAAATAATATAATACATTATAATGTTATCCAATCCACTTAATTTAATAACATCTATTGTCCAATAAAGAACTAGTATTTAGTTCATGTTAAAAGTTAAATTCTACGGTGACAATATATAAACTCTTGTTTGGTATCCTTCCTAAAGCCCCCTCTACTCAGGAACCGCAAGGTAACGCTGTTACCGGGCAGCGACAAGCTCGGCCCGCACTTCTAACACAGCTGGGGTTAAAGCAGGTCGAAAATTGTTCTTAGGAACAATGTCCTTCATTGATTTTCGGTGTTGGAAGCATGCACGATGGAAGATTGCAAGTGTAAGCCATCTTCAAAAATTGTTTTGGATGGTCCATTTTTTTGTTGAAACCAGTCGTGGAGAACGATGAAGTTTTTGTTAAAGGACCGTTAGGAACAGTAAGTGAATTTGTTTCTATAACAATATTAATTAAAATTTTCAGTGTAACTTTGGGAATAATTTAATTTAAAATATATTGCAACGTAAATTATAAATAAGCAACTTTTCTGAATGGTATTCATGCGAAATTGATGAAAACAATTCTATTCGTGTATAATATGGAATCACATATATAATTTATTCAAGTTAATTACAAACAACATTTGCTTTCTTGTGGTGTGAATTACTCCTGGAACATCTGTAAATTGAAACGCAGATAATGGAGGCCAAGTGACGTGTTTTTCAGAATGCAGCACAACTATTTGTTTAAAATGGAATATTCCGTTGTCAATACATACGTCAGCTTTCAAGCAGGTATTTAGGTGCAATTTGGAGTTCTGGTATGTACAAAAAATTATGTTCGTATGTTGTTTGAACTGTCGACGTAGAAACGAGATAAATTTTACTTTAACCGACTTGTGTTAACTTTGAACAGGTCAAGGACAGACCTCAATTATATTTTCGTTGTTATACGATATGAATCTGTAATTTGTTCCTACATAATTCTTTTATTAACTCAATGAAACATCAGAAGATGTCACTACTAATTAGATAAAGTAAATTCTTATAACTTTGAACCTTTAGAAATTAAATTTCTACATTTGATATTTTATGAACAATTATCTGTAATTATCTACTGTAAAATTAGGGTAGATCTACCATAATTAACTCTTTCTATAAATAAGCAATTTTATGCTTTGTCAATTTGTTATATAAACCTCATTAAATAGTAATTGGTACGGATATATTCAGTACCATTGTAATTAACTCTTTCTAATTTAAATTAACTTATAAAGGAAGACATATTTTTGTAGAAAATTACTTTATTGGATACCAAAAGAATAGATTCTTATTTTCGGACTAAAGACTATCTTTTATTTAAGAGGAATGAAAGTCGATTCTGATTGTATTTAATTATTTTTGAGTTTGAATGCACAAACAGTGCTTTTCTTTGTTTAATTTGTTCACAGGTACAATGGAGGATTGCTAAGGTCAAAGTCGAGCCATAAGGTAAGATACTTCAAAGATGAGGTGGTCTTTAAAAATTATATAGCGGTTATAGGAGAAAGGTTTCCGCATTAGCCTTGTACAAGGGACTTGTATTAGGTCTCCCCAGTATAAAAAAATACGGTGGCGCCTTATTCTTATTACTAGTGGCCGCAATTACACCCCGACCCACAGCTCATTCTCTACCCAGAGCATATAGTTCGACTAGCCGCTATACCTTCGAGATTTCCTCAACATAGAGCCACATTCCATCCGAACTTGCCGTGGGCTCCTTTTTAATTATCGGAAATTCTCTTTAAACTAAGTTTAAATTATTCGAAAAGGTTATAAATAGCGCCCAGCGTGTAATCCTCGATTGCTGTACCAATTGTATAAACACATAAAGTATAGGCTTCGATTGACTTTGGTTGTTTGCACTTGTGGTTTGTAATTCATTTACCTTCAGGTTGGTTTAGTCTATTGATGTTGTTGTTTAATTGAGTTTAATTTGTAATTAGTTAGTTAGTCTATCCCATGATGGCTGAGACGTATCAAGTAGTTTATTTGCATAAAGATGAGTTGGATTATGAATTGAGAATTCGTGGAGTTGTTAGCAGCAGACCGATGCAGGATAAGAGGAAAATGTTAGGCCGATTATTAGCCAAAGAAACAACATTACCTGGTCGTTTAATTGATCCTTCCTCATATGTCGTAGATTATTCAGATGAACGAGATGAAATTGAGGCTTCGATAGAGTCAGTAAGAAATGTTTTATTAGAATTTGAAGGTGAATTAGCAGACCCTACATTTAAGAGGATACAGTCGAGATTGATACATCTTGATGGTCGAGTTAGGAGAATAAAAATCCTTTAGATAATTCAGATGAAGTAACTTTATTTAAGAATGAATCGTCAGCAACTATTCTTACCATGGAGGCAGAGCTACATGAAAAGCTTAAGAAGAATGAAGATGTAAACGCATATGGTGAATTTTCTATGAGAGAAACCATTCCAGCTGTTGTCAGTGCTCCTATTCATACTGTTTCATATTTAGTACCCCTATTCCAATTGGTTCGTGGTCAGTAAAATTTTCTGGAGATCCAAAACAGGTTCATCAATTTTTAGATAGAGTAGCTGAGTTGGCACACTCGCGTAAAGTATCTGAAGAAGATTTATTTAATGCTTCTGTAGAATTGTTTACAGGTAACGGTTTAGAATGGTATCGTTGTGTTCGAAATTCTTTAACAAACTGGAATTCATTAGTTATTCGATTAAAGGAAGATTTCTTACCATCACACTCAGAGGACGAAATTTGGGAAAAGATTAGGTTGCGTCATCAACAAAAAGGAGAGTCTGTAGTCATTTATATAGCTCATATGGAGAATTTGTTTAGTAGGTTACCACAATCACCTGCGGAATGTACAAAAGTTAGAATGGTAAAAAAGAATCTATTACCTGATTTTATTTGTCAATTAGCTCTAACGGAAATTGATAGTATGTCTACATTAATAAAGTTGTGTAAGAAATTGGAAGAAGCTTATGCATCCAAGCATAAATTAGTACAAAGTCCAGTAAAATATGTTCCGAAAGCATTAGGAAATTCAAAATTTCAAGTTGAAAATAAGTGGTCAGCTCCTGTAAAAAACTTTTCAGCGCGAACTGGTCGTAGTTTTATAATCAATCATTTCCCCCTCAAATACAATCTCTTGGCAACAGTAATAGTAATAATAATAATCCTTCTAATAGGGTCTCCGTAAATAAATATAAATTAAATAAACTTACATGTTGGAATTGTTTGGATGAAGGTCATACTTTTTGGAGGTGTAAGATTCCTCGTAAAATATTTTGTTATAGCTGCGGATATAGTGGAGTTAAGTCGATAAATTGTCCGTCGTGTTCAAAAACGAGTAGGTAGGCAGATGCAGAGTGGCCGGCATCATGCTTTTATGCAAAAGGCTACGGTTATGTTGTGTAAGCAGGAAAATTTTTTGATATAGATGATTGGTCAAAATGGCTAGGCATCGTTAAAGATTTTGTCAAGGGAACGTCAAGCCAAAAGCTGACGCGTTATTTTTAAGGAAACCTCAGGACAATCGTCCGTACATTATGGTAAAATTGTTAGATAGAGACGTCACAGGTTTGTTTGACTCTGGTTGTACTACTACCGTTGTTGGTTCATTAGCGTTTTCTGTTCTTGAAGAATTAAAATTGAAGGTTTTAAAACTGAGAAGAGAATAGTTTCCACTGCTGATGGTACTCTTCAGGAAGTTATTGGTTCAGTTGATTTACCTATTAGAATTGGAAGACAATATCGTATTGTTAACGCTTTGGTTGTACCATCTCTTCCTCACACATTTATTTTTGGTAGCGATTTCGCAAAATCCTTTGGTTTAATAGCAGATTTCAAAAACAATACATGGCACATTCAAGATTATGATAACAATAGTATTTCGTATATTGGTCATTCGTCAGTACCCTTAAGTTGTAGTAATCAATTACTTAGTTTGGATGATTTGTTAGAAACACAACAAGAAAAGGCACGAATAGCAATAGAATCTTTCAATGAAATTAGCAGTGAAGAGAGACTAGGGCGTACCGATAAAATTGTTTTAGATATTGATACTGGTGAAGCAAAACCATTTCGCAAAAAACCATATGTCATGTCCCCCTTTATGAGCAGGACGTTAGATAAAGAATTAGATGAGATGCTGAGATTGGGAGTAGTGGAAGAATGTCAGAGTCCATGGTCATCCCCTGTACTGTTGGTTAAAAAACAAGAAAGTGAGTACAGATTTTGTTTTGACGGAAGAGCGCTCAATGATATTACTAAACATGATAGCTACCCATTGCCAAATATCGATAGGATTATAAATTTACTTAGAGGTGCAAATTACATTTCTAGTTTAGACCTTAGAAAGAGTTTTTGGCAAATCCCACTTTCCAAAACATCTAAGGATAAAACAGCGTTTAGTGTTATTTCGAGAGGACAATATAGGTTTGTCACCATGCCATTCGGATTAAAGAATGCTGCTCAGACGCAACAGCGTTTGGTTGATTCAATTTTTGGACCGAAGTTTGAGCCACATGTTTTTTGTTATTTAGATGACATTATTTTGTGTTCATCATCTTTTGAGGAACATCTGAAGTTATTAGAAACGGTGAAGGAACGTCTTAAGGAAGCAAACCTTACGATTAATTTGAAAAAGTGTGAATTCTTTAAGAAATCGTTAAAATTTCTTGGTTATATTGTTGGATCGAACTCTCTTCGTACAGACCCCGAAAAGGTTTCTGCGATGGTAAATTTCCCCAGACCTAAGACAACTACTGAGGTCAAACGTTTTTTAGGAATGTGTAGTTGGTATCGTCGTTTTATAAAAAACTTTTCATCTTTAGTGTCACCGATCAGTGATTTGGTAAAAGGAAGAAAAAAGGGTCAATCTATTGTTTGGACATCTGAGGCTGAGAACTCATTTGTACAGATTAAACAGGCTTTAGTTTCCGCTCCATTGTTATCGCAACCGGACTATTCAGTTCCATTTATTGTCGAATGCGATGCTAGTGATACAGGACTCGGAGCAGTTTTAGTTCAAAAATCGATGATGTAGAGCACGTTATCTCTTATGCCAGTAAATCACTTACCCGAACTGAGCGAAACTATTCAGTCACGGAGAAAGAATGTCTCGCTGTAATTTTCGCTATAGAAAAATTTCGACCTTGGGTAGAAGGTACCCGTTTTACTGTTATCACAGATCACTTTTCTCTGTTATGGCTTAATAATATACAAAACCCAACCGGAAAATTAGCTAGATGGGCTGTCCGTTTACGACAGCATACTTTTGAGTTGGTTCATCGAAAAGGGAAGTTTAATGTAGTTCCAGATTGTCTTAGTCGCGCAGTTCCAGTCGTGAGTCATGTTGATAATTTAGTTGAGATCAAGTTAGATAATGTGGATCCCTGGTATATGTCTCTTCGAGAAAAATTTTAGCTTCACCTGATGATTACCCACAATGGAAGGTAGAAGATAATTATGTATTTAAATTTCTTTCATCAAATTTACCACTCTCGTCGAATGTAAGGAATGGAAATATTTAGTCCCTAGATCACAGAAGGAAGAGGTTATTCGGATAAATCATGACCCTTCAGTGGCCGGTCATTTTGGTTTTTAAAACATTGGCACGCATACAAGAGAGTTTTATTGGCCAAAATGCGTATTGATGTGTTGAAATTTTGTAAAATTGTTTAACGTGTGGTGCACAGAAGGCATCGAATAGAGGACCCCTTGGTTTAATGGGAAAGGAAAAAGAAGTGAAGTTCCCCTTTCAGATTATCGCTATAGACCTTATGGGCCCATTTCCACGGTCCAAGGTTGGACACAAATGGTTATTAGTTATTGGTGATTGGTTCTCAAAATTCACGTTAATGTTTCCGTTACGTAGTGCAAAAGCGCATATAATAGAACGTGTATTGGAGGAAAAAGTTTTTTTAGTTTATGGCGTTCCCAAATATATTATTTGTGACAATGGCTCACAATTTAGTGGTAGAAGTTTCAAGGCAGTATGTAAAAAATATGACGTTCAAAAAATTTGGTTTAATGCAGTTTACTCTCCCCAATGTAATTTTGTAGAGAGGATAAATAGAACAGTCGGAACAGCTATACGTTCGTATATTAAAGAACATGATACTTGGGACATAGAGTTACCCCAAATTCAGTATGCGATTAATTCTGCAAAACATCATGCCACTGGTTATTCGTCAAATTTCTTAGTTTTTGGTAGACATGTTCCTGTGTCTGGAAGATTTTATGGTCTTGATGTGGAACCCTCAGTTGATATTGATTTTATTTCTAGTGATAGACCTTCGTATGTGTCAGATCATCAAGGACTATTTGATATTTTTATAGACGTACAGAAAAGGTTACATTTAGCTTACATGCAGTCTAGTGATTCATATAATTTAAGGAGACGTAACATTTCTTTCGAAGTAGGTGACAAAGTTTGGAGGTCAAATAAAGTTCTTTCGAAAGCAAGTGATAAGTTCACAGCTAAGCTTGCGCCAAAATATGTTTTGAGTATTGTTAAAAGAAGGTTTCGAATTTAATTTATGAATTGATTAATGAAAATGGTTCAAGGGCAGGCAGATGGCATGTTAAGGACTTAAAACCTTATTCAGAGTTTAGTGGTGATATTGAAAAAGAGAACGTTCTGAACATTAATTAGTGTTGTTGATATATTTAATGGTTGATAGTAGGAATTATTTCTGTCTTATCTTTTAGTAAAGGATTTAATTATTGTATTGGAATACTGTTTGGTAGTCTAAAATTTAGACGTTGGATAAGAAGTATAAAAGAATTTTTGTAGTGCAGTAAGGTTGATACTAGACTGTGCTGATATTGTTAGTTGCAAGTTATTCATTTGAGTCAAGATAAAAAGTTACATGTTTCCGTTTGTCAAATGATTTCATTTGTCGTATGATTCTCTAGTTCAAGGTTATAAAGGAATATATAGGTATTCTTATGATTAAAGTGTTTGATAAATAAAGTTGTATATATTTGGTTATTATTTTCTTTTGGATTTATGATTAAAGTGTTTGATAATTATATTGGGAATCAAGTAGTTTGAGTCCATATTAAATATTGGTTGGAGGTCAATATTGTTAGTAACTATGATAGTTATGTTTAGTATGAATGTTGTGTAAGCTGACAATGTTCTATGTTTAGTATGAATATTGTGTAAGGTAGCAATGTTCTATGTTTAGTATGAATATTGCGTGAGATAGCAATGTTCTATTTTGTTCATTCATGCGTGAGTGAGATTTTTGAGGAGTAAGACGTGGTGGCGTTTTATTTGTCTCTTCAGAGATAGAGATGTTTCTACATTTTGGTTGCATATACATGCGGTAGATTGTTGAACGTTAGTGATTTCAAGACGTGTTTGCTGTTTTGAAGTTATGTTTGGAGTGGATCTCAAAGATAGTGAGAGTCCTTTTCTTCTTTTGTAAATATGTAAATTAAGGTTAATAAAGTAAAAATATGTTTGTCATGATAATTTGATATTTCTATTAAAGAATCATAATACGGCAGTATTATATATTTTGTTGTTTAAGTTTCGAGTATAAATGAGTGATATAATAACCCCGAATATGTATTAAATAAAATGAAACCCTACCGATTAAGACTTCCGAATTTGTCCTCTTGTGGCGTATAGTACGCGTAGTTACTCATCACTCATTTTCAATTATGTTGTATCTTAAGTGGTAATTTTGTTTTAGTTTGTAAAATTAATAATAATAAGTTGTGAATATGTAACAATAAATTCAAAAAAAATTCTTCGCATTTATTCCAGAATTTTTTCTCTTAGAAAGAGGCAGTGTAGCAATTTTATTTTCCACCTAATATATATCCGTATAATCAATCCTTTTATTAAATATTAAATAATATAATACATTATAATGTTATCCAATCCACTTAATTTAATAACATCTATTGTCCAATAAAGAACTAGTATTTAGTTCATGTTAAAAGTTAAATTCTACGGTGACAATATATAAGCTCTTGTTTGGTATCCTTCCTAAAGCCCCCTCTACTCAGGAACCGCAAGGTAACGCTGTTACCGGGCAGCGACAAGCTCGGCCCGCACTTCTAACACAGCTGGGGTTAAAGCAGGTCGAAAATTGTTCTTAGGAACGATGTCCTTCATTGATTTTCGGTGTTGGAAGCATGCACGATGGAAGATTGCAAGTGTAAGCCATCTTCAAAAATTGTTTTGGATGGTCCATTTTTGTTGAAACCAGTCGTGGAGAACGATGAAGTTTTTGTTAAAGGACCGTTAGGAACAGTAAGTGAATTTGTTTCTATAACAATATTAATTAAAATTTTCAGTGTAACTTTGGGAATAATTTAATTTAAAATATATTGCAACGTAAATTATAAATAAGCAACTTTTCTGAATGGTATTCATGCGAAATTGATGAAAACAATTCTATTCTTGTATAATATGGAATCACATATATAATTTATTCAAGTTAATTACAAACAACATTTGCTTTCTTGTGGTGTGAATTACTCCTGGAACATCTGTAAATTGAAACGCAGATAATGGAGGCCAAGTGACGTGTTTTCAGAATGCAGCACAACTATTTGTTTAAAATGGAATATTCCGTTGTCAATACATACGTCAGCTTTCAAGCAGGTATTTAGGTGCAATTTGGAGTTCTGGTATGTACAAAAAATTATGTTCGTATGTTGTTTGAACTGTCGACGTAGAAACGAGATAAATTTTACTTTAACCGACTTGTGTTAACTTTGAACAGGTCAAGGACAGACCTCAATTATATTTTTCGTTGTTATACGATATGAATCTGTAATTTGTTCCTACATAATTCTTTTATTAACTCAATGAAACATCAGAAGATGTCACTACTAATTAGATAAAGTAAATTCTTATAACTTTGAACCTTTAGAAATTAAATTTCTACATTTGATATTTTATGAACAATTATCTGTAATTATCTACTGTAAAATTAGGGTAGATCTACCATAATTAACTCTTTCTATAAATAAGCAATTTTATGCTTTGTCAATTTGTTATATAAACCTCATTAAATAGTAATTGGTACGGATATATTCAGTACCATTGTAATTAACTCTTTCTAATTTAAATTAACTTATAAAGGAAGACATATTTTTGTAGAAAATTACTTTATTGGATACCAAAAGAATAGATTCTTATTTTCGGACTAAAGACTATCTTTTATTTAAGAGGAATGAAAGTCGATTCTGATTGTATTTAATTATTTTTGAGTTTGAATGCACAAACAGTGCTTTTCTTTGTTTAATTTGTTCACAGGTACAATGGAGGATTGCTAAGGTCAAAGTCGAGCCATAAGGTAAGATACTTCAAAGATTAGGTGGTCTTTAAAAATTATATAGCGGTTATAGGAGAAAGGTTTCCGCATTAGCCTTGTACAAGGGACTTGTATTAGGTCTCCCCAGTATAAAAAAATACGGTGGCGCCTTATTCTTATTACTAGTGGCCGCAATTACACCCCGACCCACAGCTCATTCTCTACCCAGAGCATATAGTTCGACTAGCCGCTATACCTTCGAGATTTCCTCAACATAGAGCCACCTTCCATCCGAACTTGCCGTGGGCTCCTTTTTAATTATCGGAAATTCTCTTTAAACTAAGTTTAAATTATTCGAAAAGGTTATAATATATCCCGTACTATTTCCCAAAAATGCCTTAGAACGTACCTACCGTTCTATTTCTCCAATTCTTTTTATTCTCCACAGATATCTTTGTTTCTCAACTATTTCTATAACCTATTTGTTATTAACCTTGTCTGTCCATGCTATCATCCTTATACATCTGAAGCACAACATTCCAGAAGGCTTCTATCTCTTTCTGTCTGCTTTTCCTCCTGCCCCTATTTCATGCTGTGCTCCACACATATGCTTTAAACAATTTTCTTCTGGTCTTTATGTTTGTTGTCTTTGAGCATATCCGCTGTTCTTTTTTTTAGATGTAGTTCGGTCACCTTCTATTGTTTTACAGTTATACACCCTATTTTCCTATATTTAGTGGTATTTGAAGGGGGGTAATTAGCCTGTGACTGCCAAGTTCCCCCTGCACTTGAACATTTCCAATATATCATTTCGCAAAGCAACAATAGGTGAAAATGATAATAATTCTACTCTACTTTGTTTAGTTTATTTTAGCAGGAATTTATGGTATAATATAAAGCGGTTGCAGATTTACAAAACATTTTAGATATAACATATAAAATACTAAGAAACTACTAGATGCATTTTAACCGTTTGTGAGGCCGGCCCTTTCCCGCCACTCTCCAACCTCGTATTTGTTACTGATTTACAATATCCTGTAAAACAAACAGGGATGGAAAGAAAACTTCAATTCAACATTTCGTCACATCCATAGTCTCAAGAAGCGAGATCATGTAACTCCATTCTACATAGATATGCGATGACAACTTGGTGATAGAAGGAAACTTTATATGGCTGCTTTTCTCTATAAGCCCTTCTCTGCTAAAAGTCCTTGTTATTTATTTACTAAATTTTTTCCACCATCTAACTGCAGTCATAATACGAGACGTGATGATCTGCTGGTCATCCCTTTGCATCATACGCACATTTTTCACCAATCTTTTCAGGTTGCTGGCACTCTCTTTTGGAACTCAATACCGCTAAACATTCGACATGCCTCCACAATTTTTAGTTTTCGCAGACTCTTCCTTGAACATTTTTTATCGATCGATACATAATAAAACGTATATTTTGCTACAGCCTTTACTTCTATTATTGGCTCTACTCCCAGTATGTCTGAATGTATGATTTAGTAGGCGATTGAAATATTGTTTATCCACATTACAAATTATTATGTTTTGTTATAAAATTTACTATGTGCTGTCACTCTCAAGTTAGGTAGTAGACTGAGCCTAATGGCTTCAATCTCGCTTGAGGATGTCACTGTATTTTGAACTTAATTTAATTTATTTTAAGTTATAGTCCTAATTTTTTTCTGTAAGTTCTTAATATAATAAAGTCGAACATACATACATACATACATTTGTGATTATGGGTATTGTTAGTACTAATATAATAATATTTACTGTTTTGTGTTTAAAAGTGTAGTGAAAACTGAAAGGTTTACGATTGCGTTACAGATAAATATCTACTAGTAATTGTACCCAAAATAGTTATTATTGAAACCCGTAATTCATACAAAATATTACTGTTGTACAACAATACTTTTACTTTACTAAAAACTAAAACATTGTGGATGTTTTGCAAATTACAATCGTTCAAGTTTAAAAATGTGATGTATTAACTTAATCGTTTGCCACTTACATGGTTTTATTATCATCATTAGATCTTCAGTCCTGGAACTGGTTAGACGCGTACCACCATTCTTTCCTATTTTGAACTAACCTACAGGTTTTACTGAAATTTCCACAGTCTTCATCTATCACTATCTGATCTAGGTCTACATCTACCTCTTTTTTCCTATCTCTGCTTGTAATATATCCCACACTAGTCCCCAAAAATGCATTAGAACGTATTCTGCCCTTGTATTTCACCTATTTTTTTCACCAGATTTCCTTGTTCCCCTACTATTTCTAAAACCTATTTGTTATTAACTTTGTCTGTCCATACTATCATCCTCATCCTCTGCTCCTGTATGAATTACCCTGAAGTCTCCACTCCAAAAATCCCCCGCCTCTGGCCACCGAACTTCGCTGATTCTTACTATGTCTAGTGATAACCTATTCATTTCGATTTTAGGTTCTCTAGCTTACCTACTTGCTTCATAGTTTTAACATTCTACGCTCCGACTCGCAAAAATGTTTCCGACTCTTATTTTTAACTTTCCGATCGCATCCTCTGAAGTAGTCCCCTCCTGGAGATCCGAATTTTAACTCCTGAATCTTTTACCCCAGAGAATGCCATCATTTTATTATAATTTACGTACGCTGTGTACTTGGGAGGTAATATGGTGGTTTCCCGTTGCCTTCCACATCGCGGTAGCGTGTCTTAGACTGCCATACCGATTCCTATAGTCTCTGCCAATCTAAGTACCGAAAGAGCCGCTGCCCTCTTTCGGCGACCTGTCTTAGTCTGGTTCCTCATTAACGACCCTACTAATATGGTTGGACCTGTAGTTTGACTCTAGCTCACTAGAACACGTAAGCCATTTCACCTGTTCTAGTAATCTAGAACTTCGGCAAGGTGCAGGTCCATTCGAAATGGGATTTAATTATAAAAAATAAAAAATTGGTAGCACGCAGTCCGTCTACTTTTGTCACTAAAATAAATAAATAGGTGATATAGAAAATATTATTTAAATTTCTTTAAAATTAAATGTGTAAATACCGTTACAAATATCCAAAATCTTAAAATAAAAATTCTCGATCTTCAAGTGAACAGTATTGCTATCGAAATTTTATTTACAGAACGTCTGACGGAAGCGACTCTCTGAGTATGAATATAAAGAAATTAAATTAAAAAAGAAAGCAGAACTGCAAAATTAAGTGGGAGTTTTAGATTCTTTCCTAATAAGAAATAAAAAATCTCAAATATCTGAAACTCTTGACATCTTCAAAGCACATGTAACTTATCAGCTACCATTGTCGGAAGCATTTGATTCTTCAGTCGTTTCAACATCAAGAGCGCAAACCACCATAGTCTCTCCTCAAACGGCTTCTAGTTCTAAATTCTACACCTACTACCTTAAAAACATGTTGGCTCCGATTCAGCTACCTGGCCTCATAATTTAAGAGATCAAGAAAGAATGTTTCTAGTTAAAGCAGCTCCACTAAGTCCTCTGTGTGATTATGATTTTCGGTGTGACGATACAGGGCGCAGGTTTATTTCAGAAAACTATAAACGAAACCGCAATAACAAGGAATTATTTCTAAGAAATTGGCTTGTATATTCCCAAGTAAAAACTGTAGTTTCTTGTTTTTGTTGCAAAATTTTTAACATGAATGCATCTAATCCATAAAGAAGTTACAATAGGAAGCACCTTGTGACATTTTCAAATTACATGAAACTTCAAAAAACCAAATAAAGAGTAAAGTCATAGTTTGAGCTTAGCCAGAGGTTGAAATTATTTCCAACCATAGATGCAGGCTCAAAAACTCGAGAATCCGAAGTAAACCACTGGATTTCTGTTTTATGGCGTATGGGGTCTATCAACAAAACGTTTGGAGAAAATTGCTTGCGCTGCAGGATAAATTCAGTTCTTTTATATTTTTATATAATAACTATGCAACGTTTTATATATTTTTTGTTATTGTCTTTATATTTTGGAAAATAAAATTTATATCCCTTGAAATCACATTTTTATTCAAAGTGCGTGAAAGTGAAATATGTGTACCCACAAAGCCTATTTTTCAAAACCGTTATAATGTAACACAAATCTTTAACGTTAATTTAAGATTGTTTGACCATGAATTTAAAAAATTTTGGCCTGCCACGCATTTTGAAGGGCGGCAAATATTCATCTTGCCCAGAGCGTGATAAAAACTAGATCGCTCCTTGTACCTACTACCTGGGAAATAAACAAATGCAAGTAATAGTGTTTGAAAAGTTCACTACAAGCCGGAAATTATGTGACACTTTTGATTAGATAACTCTTTTTAGTGGGAGTAATTATGATCTCCGTTTAGATAATATTTAATTTTTAATTGCCAATAAGAATGCTTTTTAGGTATAAACGTGAGTTACGTTTCGGGCCTTGGGAGTGGTGTTTTTAAAAAACTTCTTCAAAACTTCGTAACAATTTATTTGGTTTATACAGATATTAATATGGAATTTTGACAATTTTGATTAAAAAAACTCTTAAGTCGAAAAATAATTAATAATTGAACTAATATGAGTGAGTAGCCTAAGCAAACTGCTATGTTAAAGCTGAAATACTTGAGACTGACTGACTGGTCTATGGCTCCCGGGGTATTTATGTTGTCCCTGGCCCTCGCATGTTTGTGGGAACTTGCAGAGCTCATGTCTGCTTATTTCTTAATTCTATTCATTATACAATGTAACAACCTTAATTTCTAGATAATCACGGTTCTTAACCGTCTGTGACCTGCCACCTGCAGTATCACTATCGTTTGGAATACAATGTATTGCATCCGTTCTCACTACTGTTAATAACCTTTATTTAATTATCCTTTGAATTACATTGTTGCACTTGACCTAATAATTTCTTTAACAATTTCTAATGATTCCTAATAACTTCCATTTTGTTATACATACATAGATTAGGGAATGCATAACTCCTCCCGACGCAAGTAAAAAATTAAAGTTTTCTTTGCTTAATTTTTAAAATTCATAAAATTCTTTGTTAAAAATTCATTGTTTAAAATTCATTGTTCCTAAGGGTACATTTGTTTCTTTATTTACCTCCGTTTCCTTAAGTTTAAAATTGTTTTCTTTATTCTTATATTTAAGATACATTTTGTAAAATACATATATAATTAGAAAAATTAGTGAAATGATTAATAAAATTGTTCCAAACGCTTATATTTCCGTAGTGTAACTTGGGTACTTTTAATTCACTTGAGTGTTCTTTATAATTGTCCATTAATTTCATGTCGTGGTTGAGTTCGTCTAAGTCTAGGTGTTCTAGTTGCATGGGTTTCTTGATTAACTCTTATGATTTTGTTTTTCAATGTTTAAATAACAGTCTTCTTTAAGGGTGATTAATTTGCTTCCGGTTAGTGCCAGATTATTCTCGTTTTGATTGCAGTGGACGGTTGCTATTACTTCGGTTGGGAACATGGTAATCCATTTGTTTTCTTTAACTTTTTGAATCTTCACTTTGGTGATTTGTACGGTTTTTGTTTCACAGTTGTCGTATTGGTTCAAAAATTTTAGTAATTGTACTTCGCAAGGGCTGTCTTCTTGAATAGTTGTTGTTGTTAATGATTGGCATAAATATTGATTTGGTGTTACTAGGGTACATTTTTTGTTTGTATAACCATAGCTTAGTTCATATAAGGATAGGAACTTGGTTATGGGTATGAGAACTTGATACATACTAGTAATTTTCATTGGAAAAGCAAATAAATGATAATAATTATAATTGTTACTTTCAACTATTGAGATTTCTATTAATAATGTTATTTTGTTATTATTTACATAGCCTCTTACTATAACTATTTTTTCAAATATTAGAATGTTTGATTCTATTACATCAAAGGGTAATTTACTATTAGTTATAAATGATCTAATTCGTAATAATTCTTTTAATAAGTCAATTGGTTCTATAATACTAAAGTGTAATATATTTAATTTTGCAAATGTTACGGCATCTTCTAAAGTGGCTAAAATTTGTTGGATTAAAGTAAGGGTCGATATTATTTGAGTAAATATTGCATTGAATCGAATTTAATCTCGCATTCCTAATATGGTGGTTTGGATGTTAGTTTCAAGAGTTTGTATTCTATTGGCTATACTATCTTGATTTCTTACTAGTTTTCTTAATGTTTTGTTGAATTTTATAATAGTTGATTGGGTTAGAGGTATTTGGTTTCTAATAATGGTTTTTATATCGTTTTGATTTTCAATAAGCTGTTGTATTTCGTTGTCATAACGTTCTGCGTCTTGGTTATCTAAATTGTCTGTAATAGATTTTATTATGTTACCTAGTCTGTTAATTAGTCCCCTCTTTCGTCTTGTAATTTGCTCTGTGGGTATTAATCTGTTAAATTTATCTTCTATATTTCTTAAAATGCTTTCTATTATGCTGTTATAATTTATCATTTCCAAGGCGCATTCCTTTCTAAATTTGGCTGTGTCCATTTATTGTTTTAGTCTATAATAATTGTCTTTAATTATTTGAAATTCTTGTTTTGATTTCGTTAAATCGAATTTTTATGCGAACGTCCAATAGTTTATTGTATTTTGCATTCTTCCCAATTTTATTGGTAGTATACCGAGGTTGTTTTTATTTCTTCAATTAATATTTTGTTGTCCGTTCTACCTGGGCGGAAGTTGACGGCAAGAGTAATGATTGTCCATCTGAAATTACAGGGTGTCTTAGGTTTTTCAAGTAAATGTATTTTATTATCTTGCCGTTGCCTACCACGGCTATATTTTAGTTTGATATTCACTTAATTTTAAAAGGGCCTAAATTTTTGGGTTCCGTTTTGTAACGTTTACTTTGGAATTTTTTCTCGTACACGGTTCGTCCTATTGAAAATTTGTTTGCGTCTGTATTCTTATTGCGGGTTGTGGTGATACGTTCTTTATCGTTATCTAGTTTATCTTTTACTTTATCATAAGTTATTTTTAGTTTCTGTTTGTGATCTTTAGCGTATTGCTGATATACTTCCTTGTTATAATGTATGTTGTAAGGGTTGCGGGAATCTGAATGTCCTAATGTTAATTCTAGGGGTGTAAAATTTGTCGATGAGAGGATTATATTAATGTAAGCGATAAGTGCGTATGATATTAGGTTCATGATGTGTTCCTTCTTGTAAGTTAATTTTAATAATCTGATTTGTTCTAACAGGGTTGAATGTAGTCTTTCGATTAATCCGTTCGATTCAGGGTTGCTTTCAGTTTTAAAATGAATTTTTATTTTGTGGAGTTCTAAAGTGTTTTGTATCGTTTCATTTTTAAATTCGCTGCCGTTATCTAAGGTTATTGTTTCGGGTGTTCTATAAAATGTAAAGTATTGTAAAAATCCTTGTGTTACGTCAATGCTATTTTTTGAAGTGATGGGTATTGCTTGGCCTATTTTGGTGAATGCGTCTACAATGGTTAAAAAGTTTTGTGCTTCTACTACTAAAGTATCGACATGTAATTTTTGAAAAGGTTTGGCGGGTGTTTTAGTTAACATTAAGGGTATTTTCGGGGTGTTCTGTCGTATTTTGCTTTTTCGCGTAGTTCACATTGGTTAATAAATTCTGTGGTTAACTCTTTCATATCCTTAAAATAATATCGTTTTATAAGTTGTTTTAACGTTTCATTAATTCCACGATGGTTGGCTTTGCCTTTGTGTTGGTTTCTAATTACGTCGTTTATTTCAACAGGGACGTCTTAGAGTATAAATTTTCTTGTGCATTTTATAAGTTCAAGGCCTGAGTTATTAAATAATTTAACGTATAATTCTGAATATTGTTTATACAAATGTTCAGTGTTGAAGTAAAGGTAAACTTGTTTTTTCTCGGGGATGTATTTCTTTAGAATTTTAATTATTTGTTCCTCGTTGTCATATTTAGTTATTTAAATTTGGTCTATTTTTTTGTTATCTACTTTTGTATATTTTACGGGATTGGGGTTAATTAAAACTTCGGTAATTATAAATTGATTGGGTTTTATATTGATGGCTTCGTTTAAAATTTTAATCGCGGTTTTTAGCTTTTTATTTTTTGTCAAATGTATTGTGTCTATCTCTTCTGGGTCTTCTCTTATTTCCGTTTCGTTTACGTTTCTTATAATTGATTCATTTCTAGTGCGTTGAGTTGTATTCTACTTAGAGTGTCTGCGTTATTGTTATAAATTCATTTTTGTATATAATTTCTTAATCGTATTCCTCTAGTTTGATTCTCCATCGTTGTAATTTTGAGTTTGGTTCTTTAAGTTTGCATAGCCACACTAATGGTCTATGGTCGGTGTATATATAAAATTTTCGTTCGTAAGGTATGGTCTAAAATATTTTGTTGCCGAAATTATGGCTAATAATTTTTTCTCTATTGTACTGTATTTCTGTTCAGTCTCGTTTAGGGTTCTGGATGCGTAGCTGATGGGTTTATCGCTACCTACTTTTTTTGGCTTAGTACTGCGCTTAATGCTACATTTGATGCGTTTGTTGTCAATATAAATTGTTTTGAGAAGTCTGGGAATTCTAATACAGAGTGATTCGTGAGTATACTTTTAACTTTGTCCACGGCTTTAATGAATTCTAAGGTGTGTTCAATTTTATTTCCTTTTTTTAAACAATTTGTCAGGGGTTTGGTTATCTGTGCGTAACCTTTAATCAATTTGCGGTAGTAACCACTAAGTCCTAAAAATCCTTTAATCTCTTTGTTCGTTTTTGTTAGGGGGTAATTTAGTACTGCGTTTGTTTTATCGGGGTTTAGCATGACTCCTTGGGGTGTTATTATAGTTCTAAAAATGATACTTCTTTTTGTAAAAATTCGCTTTTATCTAGTTGTGCTTTAAAATGTGCTTTTCTTATTCTTTCGAATACTTCTCTTAGTCTTTCTATGTGCTCTACTAATGATGTTGAATAAACTATGATGTCATCTAGGTACACAAGACATTTTTTGTTGTGTAATCTTCGTAATATATTGTCCATGACTCGTTGAAAAGTAACGGGTGCGTTCTTTAGTCCAAATGACATTCGTTTATATTTATAATGTCCTCTAGGTGTGCTAAATGCGGTTTTCGATGTATCTTTCTTGTCCATTTCTACTTGGTGGTATCCTGATGCGAGGTCTAATGTTGAAAAATATTGACATTTACTTAGTTTGTCTAAAATTTCGATGATATTGGGTAGTAGATATTTGTCATCTACCGTTTTTTCGTTTAGCTTTCTGTAATCTATTACCGTTCGATATTTTCTCTTGCCTGAGGTGTCTAATTTCTTGGGTACTATTAATACGGGGCTGCTCTATGGCGAGTTGGAGTGTTGTATGATATCGTGTTCTAATAAGTCTGCTATTTGTCTGTCGGCTTCTTCTTGCTTACCTGAGGTAGTCTGTATGCCTTTGTAAAAATTGGATTGTTGTCTGTTAGTTCTATATTATGTTTAACTGTATTGGTAAAGGTTAGGGGTATTCCTTCACAATAGAATATGTCGCTTTTCTTTGTTAATGTCAGTATTGAAGCGAATGTTACTTAAATTTTCTCTTAACATTTTGTCGTGTTCTACGGGGTTGTAATCGTTTTCTAAATTTTCATCTATTTCCATTTCGTTAAAATTTAATTCTTCTACGTTAATTGGGTTTGTTAATGATAGTTCTACAGGGTAATTATTTGAGTTTAGAATCGTCGTAGTGGCGTAATTACTTTTATTTGTACTAATGCGGTGGGGGTTTCTACTCCTTGTTGAAATGTTATGTGGTTTATGATTCCTACTTGATTTTTTTAATTTACTGGAATTTTTATTTTTTTCTCTGTTCGGGGTTCTATCGTGTATTTGTGCTCGGTTTGGGTATTTTGAAATTTAATGGGGATTTGCCCGTGTTCTTAATAAACGGTTTTTTATATCAATGTTGACTCCTAATCTTCTTAAAAGGTACATTCTTATTAGTCCATTGCATATTTATTGTTGAATTCAAAAATACAAAATTTGTGTTTCATTTTTACATTGAAGGTTTCGTATAAAAGTACCTTTAGAGCTATGGAGATTTGGCTATTTGGATATTTGGGGAATTAGATATTTTCGTTTTTGATCATCTAGGGTATTTTTGGCTTCGGGTATTTGGAGAAAATAGTTTAACAGATGACATTTGTTATTTTGTATTGCTGCATGTTAAATTTTCAATGTTTGTTACTAAGCTATGAGTATCTAAAGATAAAACAGATTTCCTATACATTTCCAATATGTTTAATATGCAAAACGCAAACTATATAACGTCGAACGAAAAGGTAAGGTTAAGATTGTAACAAAACAAACAAATCACGTGCTTTTCTAAACAAACACGCATGCTCCGATCTCAAAATAGCCAGAAAAGTTGAACTTCAACCAACTTTTGGGAGATTGGAGATTCGGTGTTTTTGACGTTTCTCGGCGGTGTCACGTGATCAATTTAACCAATAGGATCATTCTTCAAATATCCAAATCCCCAAATCTCCATAGCACTAAAGGTACCTTGACGGTATATTAGCTATGAATTTGTGTAGGGTCGTTTGATGGGCTGTTTTAATTTTAAAGGTTTCCCTCTCTATAAAATCTAAAAAAGGTTTTTTACGGTTCGGGGACTAATTAGTGTTTTTGAGGATCCGGTATCCATTAGTAACTCAAGTTCTGCATGGTGTATTTCTATGTATGGTAGTATTAGATGATTAATATTATTTAAATTTATTAGGTTTGGTCGTTTATAATTCGGTCTATCTGAAAATTTAAGCACGCGTTTTCTTCGTCGTCCTCTTAGTAATTTTCGCATGGTTCGACGCGTTCGTAATTTTGTAATTGGTTTAATTCATTGTTTGTACTGGGGTGAATGTAATTATTCTGGTCATCGTCAAATTCTTCTACTTCTTGGTAAAATAGTTTTTTCGATGTAAAGTTTCTTTTTTGGTTATGGCTCGATCTGATGTGCGTTATTTTTGTATTTTGTCTGGTGTTACTAGATGAGGTATCCATAGGGGTTTGCTTGTAGTAATTGTTAGGGTTGTTATTATTGATATTATTCATTGGTGTATTTCTAATAGGGTTCGCACTGAATTCTGGTCTTTGTTGGTTTATATTTTGGTTGAATCTTGGTGTGAATGTGGGCTTCGTAAAATGTGAGTTAAACGTTGGTCTTGGAAATTGCTTGAATTGATTATTAAAATTTGTGTTATTAAAATTGTAGTTATTACTTCGCGGTTGATATGTTTGTGCGTTAAATGAAGTAAATGTTGCTTAGGTGGTTGTTTGTCTCGCGGCTTGTATAATCTTTATTGGTGAATAGCTTTTATACGCGTTAGGGTTACATAGTCTGTTTCGGTAGTATGTAACGTTTTCTTCTTCTATTATCATATTCATGACTTTTTCTAAATTTTGGGGATGTTTTAATCTGATTTTATCTAATAGTCGTTCTGGTAATGCGTTTATATAGGTGTCTAGTGCCATTTCATCGACCATTTTTGTAGTTAAAAATCGAATATTTTGACCGAGTTTTTTGATTTTTAATTTTTTAATATTAAACTTCTTACGTCTTGGCATTTGAATCCGAATTGATACGGAGATTGGTTATTTTCCATTATTAGGTTTATTATTTCGCGGATAAGACATTTTATGTTGCGTTGATCGCCAAAATATGCAATTAATATGCGTTTAAAGTCCTCCCATTGTTCTTAGTCAGCTCGGCTGGCTATTGGTGTTAGTGCCGGTCCGGTCAGTTTACTTATTTTCAGGCGTAATAGTAATACATTTTTTTCGTTGTCTCCGGGTTTGGAAAAGGTTTTTAAAAATATTTTAAACGTTGTAATGAAATTTCCTGGCAAAGCTTGATCTCCGTTGAATTTAGGGAATTTTCGGGATAAATTTTTATATTTGAACTCATGATTGTTAAGGGTTGCTTTCGCTTTTAATTAGTTTTAAATTTTTGTAAAAATTGAGATTTATTTTGCGGTTTGTACGGTTACTTTTTAGTTTGATTTGTTAATTTTTAGTTTGGATTATGTCGGGTTATTTAAAAAAATCGCTTTAATTAAATTGCGGAGTTTTGTGTTCGGTAAGTCTGATTAATTGCTGTTGCCTTAAATTCGTTTATTTATACTTTGCGGATGTTAAAGTTGTCACGGGTTTTAATTTTCTGAAAGGCTTTTTACGTGAATTAATATTCTTGCAATAATTTGCGCTATACTTTGTATGTTTCTGCGTTAGGTACGATCTTATTTTGTTCCTGCTAATTAATTGAGTCTGATTTAATTATTTCTTCTCCGTGGGTATTGTAATTGATAAGTGTATAAGATGCTTCTCTGTAATTAAATTATCTCGTCTAAATATAGGGCTTGCAACTTTTCAGTCTACCGTTTCGTTACAGTATTTGCATCAAAATTTTCAGTATAATTTATACAATAAGTTGTTTAATTATAGGTTTTAAGTCTCTTGAAAGATTTTGTTTTCAGTCGGTGATAAATTAAATAAATCGCGTCTTTTACAATTGATTGCTTCGTACTAAAATATTTAATCATAAAAGTCATAGTTGAATAAACCTTTTCAATAATGTAGATATTTATAAAGTTGCGATGCGCGTTTTTGAATAAATCTTTTTAGTAGTTCTTTCGTTATAATTAGATATATTCGTACCGATTGGTTTTTATTCAATTCTGTTTGTCAGTAATAAGTTGTATCAAAGTCGTGTTTTAGATTTGCGCTTTGTTTCAATTTGTAGTAAGTTAATTTAATAATAATAATTACAAAGTGTTTCTATAATTTATACACTGGGTGTGTTTAATTTATAGAAATGCCATGAAAGTTACGTTTGAATAAATCGTTTCTATAATTAATTGTTATTGCGTTTGTACATTAAACTTTCATTGATAAATTGATATAAATTAATTGCGTTCTATTTTTGAATTTTAAAATCGTTTTAGTTTTCTTTCAATAATTCCTGCGCCAGTTACGTTTTGTATTAATTAATAATTTGTAATAATTGTACTTTTCAGTTTTCTCGTTTAGAATTCTCTTGCTTTTAAAATAAATTTTCTTGAAATAGATCTCGAGATTGTAAATAATTTCTATTAGTAAATTATTTTCATGAAATGGCATACATTGTAATAATAAAATAATAAAACATATTTTGTACATACATAAAATAATAATTTTTTTTTTATTACTAGCTAATATCAAATAATTTGTCAAAAATCAATTTTGTTTTCTGGCTGTGAGCTCGGTCGATTTTTTACTTGTGCCTCTTCCAAATTTGTCTCGTTGGTTTTAGTCGATGCTTGTACCTCTTTCAACTTTGTTTGGGTTCTTCCAGAATTGTGAATTGAAATTCTTGGTCACTGGTCTTCCGATTTTTAGATTCGTAGTGCCCTTCTGGATCCTACCGACTGCGTCAGTTACCTTTCGGGTCTTGGCAGCGGTGTTTTCAAAAAACTTCTTCCTAAATTTCGTAACAATTTATTTGGTTTATACAGATATTAATATGGAATTTTGACAATCTTGTTTAAAAAAACTTTAAGTCAAAAAATAATTAATTAATATTAGTGAGTAGCCTAAGCAAACTGCTATGTTAAAGCTGAAATACTTCAGACTGACTGACTGGTCTAGGGCTCCCGGGGTATTTATGTTGTCCCTGCCTCTCACATGTCTGTGGGAACGTGCAAAGCTCATGTCTGCTTTTTTCTTAATTCCATTCATTATACAATGTAACAAACTTAATTTCTAGGTAATCAAGGTTTTTAACCGTCTGTGACCTGCCACCTGCAGTATCACTATCGTCTGGAATACAGTGTATTGCATCCGTTCTCATAACTGTTAATAACCTTTATTTAATTATCTTTGAACTACATTGTTGTACTTGACTTAATAATTTCGTTAACAATTTCTAATGATTCCTAATAACTTCTATTTTGTTATACATACATAGATTAAAAGATACATAACTCGTGTAAAATAAATATCAATTTTAGCTTTGAAGACGATGGGCCGGAAAGCAAAAATACGAAGAAAGAATAGAGGCGCTTTACTACTACTACGGAATCTGAGGGACCCTTTTGTAACACTAGATACTGGAACCATCGTCTGGGCGATGTTTAATAACAAATACTGGCATCCTGGAATAATCGTAGACCCCGATAGTGTCAATCAATGTGCTACCGATGGAACCAAAATCATTATGTGGTTCGATGGGTTCTTAATAAATAAGGTATGTTTTAATTATAATAAATATATTCTAAATACATTATTTTCTAGATTCCTGATTCTAGAATACTAACCTTTAATACGTTTTTTGAACAAGTTGCTCGCACTTCTGAATGTCGCTTGAGCTGGAAAGAAGGTACAAGAAGGGCATTAGTGGTAGGTTAACGTTTTAGTAATATAGAATAATAAACCATATATTTCTAGGAGCTCTATGGAGCAGACATTGGTGTAGATGAGTTATTTAGGTGGGCCCAAAACGGTTTCAAAGATTATAAACCAAGGGAAAATGGTAAGTGCAATTAATCACTTGAATGTTTCTCAAGTCGGTTATAATTAATTGCTGAATGTTTCTAAAATACAGTCTTGTAAATTGTCGACTATAAAAAGGTTTAAGAACTTTCGAACTACGTTTAAAAATAGACTCAAACTAAATTACGTTGGTCTTTCCGGATTCGTTGCCTTAATACCGTACTCGTATAGTACTTGACAATATATACTGCTGTGAAATGTAGTGAATAAAAAAAATTAATTGAAATGAGCCTTTTATGTTGGGTATCAATAAAACTGGTGGTAATTATTGCCTGAAGATGCTCGTATTATCTTGCAAACATAGGGTAAATGAAACAATGAAAATCCAACATTAAACATGAATTAAAATCAAATATTCATTAACAAATAATCCCTCAAATAATAATAATGGCTACAACCACAAACATATTTCTTCAACACACAATATCCAAAAACATTACTTACATACAAGCATTAAAATATACAAATGAAGAGTACATTTGAAGTCTAAAAACACTTCGTAACTACTAAATACTAATATAGAGTTTATACAACCTCTCATTGTAGTTAGTACTTCCAAACCTTTACTTATGTAAGTCACGCTATGTACAAATTTTTAGAAATATACATGGATAATTTTAATACTCTTTCTTACCTCCGTAAATAAACGTAGCTGATCAGGTACCATAAAATAAATCTTTTATAATAGTTCAATTAAATCGAATTCGAATTCAATTAAAAAGATAAGTTATCTATTTACATAAAATCTACATGCCAAATTCTTACGTAATTTAACCTATTCTAAACAAAATAGAGCAAACAAATTGTTGCTTAAAGAATTTTAAAACAATGATATATTTGCGTTTGCCATTAAATTATTCTGGGATTCATAAATTTGTCCATGATCAAATCGTTGACTAAATTTTCATGCCGTTCTATTTTTAAACGTAATTTACCAATAAATACATTTGAAAATCCATGTCGTGTTCTTGTATTTATATTTAAATTTATCTTACAGAAATTTACATTAACTTTACTTTCAATTTGAGTTGTTTATATTTTAATAAAAATTACGTTGGACGTCGATAGCTATACTTTATAATTCTAAAATACATTGTTCTTGACAGATATTTTAACCGTCTACTACCACTAACGTGAACTTAACTTTATTCATTGTTAACAAGATCATTCGTAGTTGACAACACAAAAATAATCAGCAATTAACCTTCGTTCTGATTCTTTACCGTCTTATATAGTATCAAGGTTCTTACGTAATAAAATCTGGAAAAATCGGTATACTTCTGGTTGAGCATGATTCATAAGATAATACAATCTCTTCTAAAATGGCTTTAATTAACATATTATGTTATCTAAGTAGGCTGTCATACTTAACTTATTACGTCGTAAATATCTCACTATAGTTCCTTAACTGGTAAAACTTTAAGAATGAATGTAAGAGTAGCTTGTTATCTTATCTGATTTATGTGTCGCTAAAACGTCTTATCGCACGTTATAGTCTATTGATTGTAATGTTCATTTATGTTGTTCCTTCTAATTATTTGTTACGATAGTTGTTTAACTTGATTTCTAGATTCTATTGGTGTCCCCGTTACTTGTAAATGAACCTTAGTCATTCGAAAAATCTAGAAAATGAAGTACTTTTGATTTAAAATAAACGACATCTGGTTGTGCATTAAAATGCTATTAATGGAAAGAAATTTTTAATCTTGTTATGAACGAACTGAACGGAATTTTAATAATGTTTTCAAGGAGTAGTATTTCTAGAAACCCGGATATTTACGTTTTAATTAATAATAATTAGTGGACGATTTCAACAGATTTTTAACTTATATATTATACTATTTAAAGATGTTATTATGCAAAGCTTATTGTATCACGGGAACAATGTACAGAGTGTTTTACATCCATCAAATTTAATGTTTTTTTAAACTGCTTAATTACATTGATAAAATAAAAATGCTTCACCAGTCTATTCAAAGTTTCTGTTGTAGAAATTGAATGCCCCGTGTAGTAACGTTCAATGAGATATATTATACACATACGTACCCTTCAGTATATATGTATTTATATGTTATACATTTCTGTTATTTCGTTGACATTTTCTTTTTTTCTAGTGGTTCCTAAAGCCATGATAGACGAGCACCTACAGAAGGTGAAAAATATTGAATTACGAATGGAGAAAAAAATTGTTCGGAAAGGAAACACTAGGCGTGCCTCAGCCAGCAGATTAAGAGGTTTGTATTTACCTTAGATATTATATAATTTTAAGGGTAGTGATAATAAGTAAACATATCACTAACGTCTTTAAAAAGTATAAAAATGTTGATCAAGACATATTTGTTCAACTATAGGCTTCTATTCTATTTTAAAATTAAGGCTTTCATTTCTTTACACCACCGTCCATTGACAGCAATCTTGTGTAGCATGTATCATTCAATAAACTTTTAATTTAAGTCAATATTTTCTCAAATGATGTGCATATACACACAGATACGCAAGCGAGGACACATGCACGCACGCATACTCGTGCGCACTCATGTACATATACATGCTCGCACGCAAGTGCGTTTGTTCTTACACAAGCGCTCACACACATACGCATGCACGGACGCATGTACGCACGCACACAGGCACTCACACACATATATACAAACAAACACACAGAGACGCGCATGCACACGCACAACATTATCACTCACACCCACACGCAAAATCACGCGCACGTATGCACGTGCTCACGTACGTATGCGCGCACGTCCGTACGCATCCACGGACACTTGTAGTCACTTACGCGCTCGCGCTCACTCTCGAATGCACTCACTCGTTCGATCGCACTCACATACGTATTTATTCTCACACACAAATACACAAGTGTCCGCGCAAGTACTCGCGCATTTACTTTTGCACGCAAGCTCGCACCCAGCACGCACAAGAGTATGCAAGCACGCACTTTCACACACACAAACGCACGCACAAAACGCACACACAAAAACGCACACAAAAGAATACACACACACGTAGACACACCTACGTTTCCACACTTGCAAATGCACACACGCACGAATTCACGTACGAACATATGCACGTACGCGCGTGTGCACGCACGCACACACCCGCACCTTTACAAACACGCGCAGGCACTCGCATATTCACACACGTACGAGTACGCTCTCACGCACGTACCTGTGTATGCACGCATGTATGCTCGCACGCACTTCCATAAACAAAACACAGCACAAACACGATTACGCATGCGAGAGCCAACGGGAATTTGAACACAATCACCAGCGTTAACGCGAACACGAAAACAAACGCGTACATGAACGCTAACGCAAAGGTGAGCCAAGCGCGAGCGCAAGCGTATGTGCAAGCTCGAGCGCAAACACAAGCGCAAACGCAATAACAAACGCGAACGCGATAACGAAAGCGAACGCGAACACGAACACGAGCACGAACACGAACTCAAACACAATAAATGTTGTTATGTATGACTGCGAGTTGGGAGTAGATAATAGTGCTGTGGATCATTGTATCTCACGGGTTTGGAGTGAGTTAAAATGCTATGATGAATGTTTCTAATTATCCGTTGTCTAATAATTTTGCTAGCTCTCTAATTCTTACCTTGTAGAATTAATGAAACCCCTGTAATCATAAAAGTATAATAATACGAAATAATCCTCCCACAAACAATTTTTCAAGTACAAATTAGCGTATTCACAACTCTCTTACAAACAATATCCTAAATACAAAATTAATGATAAATAACTTCCTCACAATATATACTCTACGTATATACTAAAATACACTGTCGAGAGCATCTCCTTAAACGTAAGATTATCACTCATCAACAACTTCTTAATATGTAGAACAATTACCTTCAGAGCATCAGAAGTCATATAATTTAATATCTCTCCCCTTAAAAGATGTACTAAACGTATCTGAATTAAGTTATGTTCAATTTATACCTTGTGCTATGAACAAAATTGCGCGTAAATATGCAAGAAAGCCTTAAACCTAACTAAATTGACTTGTACACAAAAGTCTTAGTCTGAAACTTGAACTAAAAATTTGAGTTTTATAAATCACTTATATTATCTTAACAAATTGATTAAAATTTTATTCTTACCGATCTTATTGTTTTTGGATTTAATATACCAGTTTTATCCAAAGGGTTCGGCAAAGTACCAGTTATACAGAAAACTATACCAAATAATGAGTGGCAAATAACAGACCATAAACACAAGATATCAATGTATAAACAATTAACCTTTATTAATTACAAGGTGCAGCTAAACGCTTCAAAACCAACATTCACAACTGGGTTAATACACTAACAATTCGATAATATGTAAACACTCAAACTAATATATTCAACAATAGTTAATACTCTTAACAGTAACATATAAATTAATAGGCATGTATGGCGATAACTAATGAGTTATCTTTTTAATTAATTATTACGCTTGCATCGTCTAGTTAGTTGCATGAAATTAAAAAGTTCTTTTTATTATTTAAGGGTCCTGCTACGGTTATTTCCATAGTCGGCCATAATTCCTATGAAGTAGTAGATGATACCACGGGTCAACCGTTGGGTATTCAAAATGTGTATAATCTTAAACGATATGTTCAAAGTAATGTTTAGTTGTTAAGTTGCGCCTATCATTATTAGTTTAAAATCTCGTAATTGTTCCATTTACTCAATTTAAAAGGGGGGTCATGTGACAGGCCCAACTCTTATAAATATAAATATGTAATTTACGTTAAGGTTAAGGTAGTGGAGACGTAGGGTGAGCGCCCGTACCAAGAAGGGAGACGCGTGAGTGCTACGGTACTAGTTAGACGTGCTCTCTAAGCTAAACTCACAGTGCGTGATACAGTTATTGTAGCTGAAGCGGTGAGCTTGTTCTAATTTAAGGGTTTATTTGTAGTGATGGTTATTTTAATATCACTACTATTTAATATTTCTATATGTATTGCTTTGACCACTGAATTATAACCATAAAAACGCATGTTGTTGTTTGTATTCTGCATATAACTACTTACAAGAACCCCTGATTAATTAATCATCCTGTTGATAACAGTCTACATTCTCAAAGTTTGATCTCGATCTACCTTTACCTCTCCTTTCCTATCTCTGCTTCCGTACTGTTGCCTAAAAATGCCTTAGAACGTATCCTGCCTTCCTATTTCTCCTTTTGTTTTTGTTGTCCACATATATTTTTATTCCTATATTATTTCTATAAACTCTTTGTTATTAACTTGCTCCATGCTATCATTTTCATACATTTAAAGCAAAACATTGCAAAAGATTTCTATCTCTTTCAGTCTGCTTTCCCTACTGGCCCTATTTCATAGACGTACTGTGCTATGCTCCACACATATGCTTTTAATAATTTTCTTCTGGTTTCCATGTTTGTTATCTTTACACATAGCCGCTGTTCTTTCTTGTTAGATGCAGTTCGGTCACCTTCTATTGTTTTATAATTATATCCCCTATTTGCTCGATATTCAGTGGAATGTGAAGTAGAGTAATCAGCCTGTGACTGCCAAGTTCCTCCAGCACTTGAACATTTGTCGAATTAATAGCTTTTACAATATATCATTTCGCAAAGCAACAATAGCTGAAAATACTGCTACCAAGTTTTCCCAACACTTGAGGATTTGTCGAATTAATAGTTTTTCTAATATATTCTTTCGCATAATCCACAATAGTTGAAAATATTTCTCAACCAACACCTGTAGTTGTGTATAGTAATTATAAGATTTAAGTGCACTTATTTTTTCGTTATTAAGTTTTCCGTCTTAAAAACTGGTTGGACCCGTACCTTCATTTATTTATGTTCTGAACTAGCGAACACAGTTTCCTGAAATTCTTACAACAGCCTATATACAGCTCGGTTCCCCTTCTATTGTTTTCTAATTATATATGCCCTATTACTCCGAGATACAGTGGTATGTGAAGGGGTACTACGCCCAAGGTCCCGGGTTCGAATCCAGACACGGTCCCCTTGAAAAATGTTAAGCGAGCATTTTTCACAAAAAATACACCCTCGTTCGAATGAGAGGTAAAATGGAAGTCCCGTGTGTGAATGTTGTCACGCACGTTAAAGATCCCTACCTTGCTTGGAACAGACAGGGGTTCGGCAAATTTCCAAATTTTCCAGGTAAAAAGAAACTCGCTTCCTGGCCAATGTAGTACCTTCGGGTGGAGCATTGGAAAATCACATGTAAGATATGTGAAGGGAGATCCCGACACTTGAAAAATGTTAGGCGAGCATTTTTCACAAAAATTCGACCTTGTTCGGATAAGAGGTAAAATGGAGGTTCCGTGTGCGAGTGTTGTCACGCACGTTAAAGATCTCTACCTTGCTTGCAACAGCAAGGGTTCGGCAAAATTCAAAATTTCCAAGTAAAGAAAAAACTCGCTTCCTGGCTAATGTAGTATCTTCGGGTGAAGCATTGGATAAATCAAATGTAGGGTATGTGAAGGGTGTTAAGCAGCCTGTGGCTGCCAAGAATCCCCCAACACTTAGACATTTGCCGAATTAATAGTTTCTTTTCGCACAATTAACATTAGTTGAGAATATTGCAAGACCAATACCTGTAGTTGTTTATAATAATCATAATGTTTAAGTACAGTTATTTTTTTCATAATTAGTTTTTCTATCTTGGAACTGGTTGGATGCGTACCTCCATTAATTTCTATTCTGACCTAGCCTATACATTTTCCTGATATTCCCACATCCTACATCTTTCACCATCGGTGTGCAATAGTCTAACCTAGGTCTCTCTCTACCTCTCTTTTCCATATCTCTGTTTCCAAAATGTTCCGCACTTGCACTATTCATTCCCTTATGCCTTAGTATGTGGCCTATTATCCTATCGCTCCTATATTTTACTATTTTCCAGGTATTTCTTTCTTTCCCTACCATTTATGGTACCTCTTTGTTCTTAACTTTCACTGTACATGATATCTTCATCATACTTCTGTAGCACCACATTTCAAAGGCTTCTACTTTTTTCTTGTACGCTTCTTCTTCTGTTCAGTCTTCACAGCCGTGCAGTGCTGTGCTGCACACATATGTTTTAAGCAATCTTTTCCTTGTTTCTGTTTATTGTCTTTGAACACAGTAGTTGCTTTTACTTGTTAAATGTACGATTTTGTGCTAATCTATGTTTTAAATCTTTTGTGTTCTTCGCATTTTGCGTTATTTGGCTTCCTATATAGCAGAATTCCTTAACCTCTTGTAAGTTCTCGTTTCCTATTTGTATTCTTGTTTTTGATTTATTTTCCCCTTCATTGTATACTAAAACTTTAGTTTTATTTTCGTTAATTTTCATATCGCATCTCTCTGTTAGAACTGTTTCCATTTCATTAAGAGCAGTTTTTAACTGCCTCGCTCCTTGCCTAATATTTACTTCTCTACGTTCCTACTCTAATTCTGTTACCGCTGTTTGCTCTTTAGATAAGCTATGTACTGTACGTCTGTCCCTAAAATGTGATAAACAAATGTAATTGTAGTCGAATTTGTTGTTTTTGTTACTCAAAAAGCAGTGCACACTTTTTTGGACAGGCTATATCCCTTGTGTATTGGTGAGTCCTTACGCGCTTATTAGTACTAATAAGATTCTCTTTTTACCTCTTCTACGTTTGTTTTTTATATAGGCCCAATTGTTCTTCGACGTAGGCCCAACTGTTCTTTTATGTATCGCTGTTGCAGTTTGAATGATTTATCTCCGATGGCTTAGTTGAAAGATAGCTATCCCGGGACGTGAATGTATGCGATCTTGCTTTCTTTTCCTTCGTGTAGTGATGGGTAAATTCAAGTAACATGACTCCGACAGGCAAAAACAGTGTAAAACCTGTTTAAAAACTAGCTTCGCTAGTGCTTTCTGTCGCTTTTTAAAATATTTATTAGCAATGGTTCTACATTTAATATACTTTTAACTCAACACGCTTACTATTAAGAAAGTATATTAGCTTTTGTTACATGTTACGTTACCAAATGCGCACTTCGTGGATCAAATATTGAATTTGTCCATAGAGTATAATTGTTTTTTAAATAGTAACCCGTTATTTCTTTTTTGCTTGTTTAAATACAAATTTATATTTTCTTAGTAAATAAAAACTCCAACGCGATGTCCTTTCTTGCTTATGAAAACCACTCCACTTTCCGCTTTAGTAGTTAGTCCGGTATGTCTACGTTTCTTTTGTCTGTTTATGCGTAATCGTGATGCGTGCGAGTTCTTATTTTACTGTGCTTTCTGTTTCTGCTTTTTAAAAAGAGCATGCAATGCTTCTACTATGTTTTATAACTAAAATAGAACTAATCCATTTACCTTTTTGTTAAAATGATTTGGAATAAAATTACAGATTTAATTACCAATCTTGATTTGTAAATACTGTTAATTGTGAAATAAAGATTCTACAGGATGTTCCCAGACAAATTTGTCCGTTCAAAATTAGGTACAATGTGTTTCCCATTTAATTGATACTATGTAAAGCCCCGCGGTAAAATATTTTAGACGAATTCCAACAATGTGTTCTTGTATTGTCAAAAAACAGACGCTTTTCAGTTTCAGCATAAATTATTTTTGTTTAAAAATGTGTTGAATCTAAAAATCTGTGTAGCCTTACGAGATATTTGATTGTATACATTAAACACTAAAGAACTGTGTGTGTGTGTGTGTGTGTGCCTGTGCGTGTTTGTGTGCGTGTGCATGAGTGTGAGTGAGCGTACGTGTTATATTCATATGAGCGTTTATGTATGTTTATCTGTTTGTTCGTTAGTACGTAAATCTGTGCGTACATGTATATATGAATGTGATGAGTTGTGTATGTCTGTAATGTTAATCACTGCAACATTAATTATTGCATTAGGTACAGGTTACTTCTAAAGCAAGCATGTGTAAATCGAACTTAAACCACCAATATACGTTTCTTTATTTGACAATTTTTTTGAAAAAAATATGATTTATTTCCAGGTATAGTCTTTTTGTGTATCTTTTTGTAGTTCCAAAACTTTAGAATGTTTAAAATCAATTACAAACTATTTCAGGGAATTTATACATGCGGTTTTAGAAAATATTTCACGCACTTCTACATCGAGGGAAATTTTTATGCAGGACGATTTTTGACACGTACTTATTGATCTAGTTAAGCTTGTATAGTTTGAGAAAAATATAAAAAAAGTCTACATTGGTGTTTTCAGGAGGCGCTTAATTAAAGTAGTTGCAAATTAATGCAGAATCACTCTATTTCAAAAATTAACGTATCAACATACTTACTAAAGTCTTCAGAAGTAACCTATGCCTAATGCAGTAATTGATATTGTTGTGATTAACATCACACACATTCACACCCCATCATATTCATATATACAGATGTACACACACATACACGTACTAATAAACAAGCAGGTTAACATACATAATATAAATATAACATGTACACACACACGCGCGCACACACGTATACACGCATACTGACATACGTCAAAAATTTGATCATGTCGGATTTGATTGGCAAAATTGCTAAACGTAATTGACAATTAGGTTTATGTATAGTGTACTCAATTTAGATTTGTAAATTTTCCGATAGTTGTCATCGGTCTCGATGGCATAACTGGTAAACACTTGGTCCCGGAAAGACTAAGATGCAGGTTCAAGTCTTGTCCAAGACCGTATAATATATGTATATATATATATATATATATATATATTATGTATATATATATATATATATATATATATATATATATATATATATATATATATATATATATATATATATATATATATATGCGCGCGAGGGATTAATTTCTTTATAACCGCGCATATTGAAATTTAACAAATTGAAGAATTTCTTATTCTATGTTCAATCTGTTCCTGACATTTACAACTTTATGGGTGTACTAGTGTATTTTCGAGAAACTGCATAATTTATTTTGCGTATGTAAAGTCAGCGTTCTTGTATAAATGCAAGCGCTCGTTATCCGTGCATGCGAAAGCTGTTGCGTGTCTGTTTATGTGCGTATATGCTTTGGTTCATGCCAACCTAGGCGAATGCAATTGTGAATGTATTCGTTTTGCGTGCGCAATTGAGTTCGTGCGCGTCTGCGTAAGTGTCTGATTGCGTACGTGTTTTCATGCGTTAGTATCTGCTTACGTATGCGGATCGGTTTTTATGTGTGTATGTATTTGTGCATGCGTGGATCCATGCGTTTGTGCGTACGAGTGTACATTACTTATTAGGGAATGCGTGTTTAGAAATATTTAATTCGGCAAATGGTCAGGCATATTCAATATGATTCAAGCTGATTTGGTGCAGAAAACAACCAGGCAGGTCGCGCTCCGACGGTGTTATTAATTTCAATAAGAGATTCATTTGTTTTATTGGAGAGGTATTCTCAGTTTGTTGCAAGGTAGAATTACATACATATTCAGCTTCATGTTGATTAACACCAAAACTAATACAATAAAGTAGGCATACTTAGTACCTTTTCTGAATAATCCTCAGTCACGCTGTCGGAGGAATATTCAATACCTGAATTATTCCATTATGTCATTGAAGCACGTAACACATCGTTTACTCTTGGAAAATTACAATTAAAAGTGCTGCGGCACTTAGAGAATTGCAATTTAGAATGTTACTCCATGCGGATTACAATTGAAATGTGAACCGTTCCCGCTGGTTTGATACACACCGCAGATGACACATCTTTGTTTATTGAAAACTGCAATTCAAAGAGATCACCTTTAAGCTTGGATTACATTTAAAAACGACCCGTTACTGGTGGTTTAGTTCACACTGGCGGACAACGCAACTTTTCATTTCGAGGTTTGTGATTCAAAGAGATTACGAAGAAACTAAACAACCATTCACTACAATTGTTAATTATACTTAATCTCGTTGAATTATAAAATAAAATATATAGACGGCTCAGTTTTGGTAATAATAATCGAGCATGAAAAACAAATAAGAATACACAGTTTCAGACATGGAGGATGTGTGCATCCACACAACAACAAGACACACACTTTAAACAAATCACCGTTCAAGGCTTCTAGATGATAGGACCTATTATAGAATTAACTACTCTAGCGAAGTAAAGACGTCTTTGGTTGTCTTCTTTACGCAATCAGCTCTACCGAACAGTATGTGATTAATCACCTGTCGAACTAATATTTATTAAAAATTGCACATGAAAAATAATTTTGGATGAAAAGAAAATAATCGCATAACAAATCAAAAAGGAAGAAAGTTAAATTGTAGTATTTCGTAAACTTTTGTTAAACTTGAAAAGACATATTGACATACAAAACGCAATCTGACTATAATCATGCCTAAAACCAACCAAACAGTACCTGAATATTTATCTAAAAACAATCACTTTCTTTAAGCTAAATTATTTGGTGAGATTATTTATTGTCTAAGTATGATTTAAGAACCACGTAGCTTAGAAATTGTTAAATAACACTGTAACAACTGACAATGAACCCTGTTAACTGCGACATTTGTAACCTCAACTTTGGAATGTTTTGATAAGCAGTCAGTAATTATAGTTTCAGATGTGAGTGCGATAAATTGATTTCCTTGGCCCAGTCATTGCTATATGAGACTGCACGGAGCAAAATATGCAATCATAGATTTTGAGTATTATAACATGGTATAAATTTTAACTCCTTATAAGTTGCACTTTATCTACAAAAATTTACCAACCTTCCCTAAAAGGGTTCAAGGTAGGCGATACACATTTTCCTTGTTGCTAGTAGTTTTGTTCTTAACGCCATTGGTACCTAAAATTCGATAAATCCACCCCAAAGGCGTTCAAAGTATCTGATGTAAATGTTCTTAAAATCCAAAAGCGTAATTGCTTAATTATTTAATCTGGTAGAATTATTAAGCTAGGGTCGCTTTTTAAACCAGAAAATTGTAAAACCCTCAACAACAAAGCTGCAAGCAAATAACATATCATTTCCGTACTGGTAATGCAAACTTGGGGTACGTTTCACTACGGATCCTAAGGTCCTGGGTTCGAATCGCGACACGGCAGACAGCTTGAAAAATGGCAGATGAGCATTTTTCACAAAAATTACGCTCTCGTTCGGATAAAAGATTAAACGGAGGTCCCGTGTGTTAGTGTTGTCACGCACGTTAAAGATCCCTAACTTTCCTGCAACGACAATGAATCGGCAAAAATTCTAAATTTTCAGGCAACAAAAAACTTGCCTCCTGGCCAATGTAGTACCTTTGGGTGGAGCATTGAAAAATCACATGTAAGGTCAACGTTTCACTCCGGAAAATTGGTAAACATACACCGAATTGTTCCAACGCGCGAAGTTAGAATTTCGTAAAAATAGATGCTTCAAAAACATTTGAAATATGGAACTCATTTTTCAAAAACCAAAACCATAAGCTTTTATTTACGGCTGCATTAATATGTATACGTTGGGGTCAACATCATATCACCAAAATTTAACCTTTATTCAAAAAATTTTCCGGGTATGTGACATAAGGTTTATATCAACCACGAGTTAGATTTTGTTCTTAGTGAAGGTTGTAACGTACCCAATGTGACATCAGGTCCGCTGACCTATCTAGAACCTATTATCTTTAAGGTGAATGTGGTTCTGTTTGCTTGATTAATTTCAGATAAGTTTGCTGCGGGTGAAATTTACTGTTACGGGTGAAATAGGCGTTAAGACAATTTAAATTTTGATTTTCCCTGAAGGGAAATGGGTACCCAAGGGTGCGATGGCTACCTGCAGTGGTGCGAGGTGGGTTGCCATGGATAAATGAGAAAGGAATATAGAACAATAAAGAATTAAAATAATGATAAATAACACGACTTTAAATTAAAAATTCATTCTATATTACATTAATACTTACCCTAAAAGGTCTCATCTTTGTCAAAATCGAGAAATGCCAAACAGTCTGCTACCACAAGTTTTGATTTCATTTTTATGTAGGATATTGTTATTCCGTATACAACTCCCTTGCCTTGGTTTCCTAAGGTTAATCCCCATCAAACTTCTCCCTCAAATTAAAATATTCTTTCCAGACATTACTAGCTCTGGGGAAGCTGGATAGCCTTTATAAATCCTAATTACTTTATTTTTAAATAAGTTAAAATCAAAATTTACCTAAACTATACCTTTATTAATATGAAACTAATTTCATTACACATGCACAAATAAATATAGTTTTCTAACAATAAATTATCTGCAATCTAGCCAGGTTTTTCTGAACTCAATCCTAAAGAAAAATTTAAAAAACTTAAACTTAAACTATCAACAAAACTATTCGAAGCTTCACACTCACTGCCTTCCTATTTAATTGTTGCGTCAACGAATCTCAAATTCTTGGTAATGTTGTTCGTCACCATATCATTAAGTGTTCAGTCCTGGAACTGGTTATACGCGTACCTCGCTTGTTTCCTATTCTGAGCTAACCTACACATTTCTCTAAAATTCTCAGTCTGCTTCTTTCATTATTCGAGTGCAATAATCTAATCTATGTCTACATCTACCGCTCTTTTTTCCTACCTCCAATGATTTCTATTCCGAGCCAGCCTACACATTTCTCTGAGATTACCACTGCCTGGATACAACTCGGTTCCCCTTCTATTGTTAGGTAAATATATACCCTATTTTACCGATATTCAGTGGTATGTGAAGGGGTTAAGCAGCCTGTGGCTACCAAGATCTACAACTCTTGAAGATTTGCAGAATTAATAGTTTTCCAATAAATCCTTTCGCACAATCAGGATTAGTTGAAAAATTGCAAAATCAACACCTGTATTTGTTTTTAGTACTCATCAGGTTTAAGTGCAGTTAGTTTTTCGTCATTAGGTTTTCCGTCTTGGAACATGTTGAACGTATACCTCTGTGCTAGCCTATACAGTTCCCTGATATTCTTACAGCCTAGATACAGCTCGGTTCCACTTCTATTGTTTTCTAAGTATGTGCTCTATTTCAACGATATTCAGGTGTGTGAAGGCGGTTGAGCAGCCTGTGGCAAACAAGATCCTTCAACAGGCATTTACCGAATTAATAGTTATCCAGTAAATTCAATTACACAATTAATATTAGTTGAGAATATTGCAAAACCACCTTTGTAGTTGCTTAATGATCATAAGGTTTAAGTACAATTATATTTTTTTCGTCATAAGGTTTTTCGTCTTGGAACTGGTTGGACGCGTACCGCTGTTCATTTCTATTCTGAGTTAGCATTAACAGTTGCCTGAAATTCCCACAGCTTACATCTTTGACTATCTGTGGGCAATAGTCTAACCTAGGCTTATCTCTACCTCTATTTTTTCTATCTCTGCTTCTAATATATTCCGCAGTATTCCCACATGCCTTAGCATCCTATCTATCCTATTTTTTACTACTTTCCACATATTTTTTTCTTCCCCTACCATTTCTACAACCTCTTTGTTCTAAACTTTGTCTGTCCATGATAGCTTCATCATACGTGTGTAGCACCACATTTCAAAGGTTGCAATCTTTTTCCTGTCCACTTCTTCTGTTGTCCAAGCTTCACAACCGTAGAGTTCTGTGCTTCACACATTATTTCAGCATTTTTTCCTGGTTTCTATGTTTGTGGTCTTTGAGCACAGTAGTTGCTTTTTCTTGTTAAATGTAGCACGACCTTGTGCTAATCTTTGTTTTATATCTTTTGTGCTTTTTCCATCATGCGTTATTTGGCTTCCTAGGTAGCAGAAATCCTTAACCTCTTGTAAGTTCTCGTTGCCTATTTGTATTCTAGTTTTTGATTTATTTTCCCATTCTTTACATACTAGTACGTTAGTTTTATCTTTGTTAATTTTCATACCGTATCTTTTTGTTGGAACACTTTCCATTTCATTAATAGCTGCTTCTAACTCTTCCTTGCTAGATGCTAAAACCACTATATCATTAATATTGTTCATAAAATAAGAAAACAGTTTAATACGACTATTGCACTATCACATATCTGTTAATATTTTACTATTAATAAACTTATCTTCTGATTAGTGTCCTATGTTGAAAAAAAGTCAAGAGATATTTACATTCACTTTTCCATATAAATGACACCGAACCATAAATTAGTCTATACTATTACTTACAATTTTATTCATCTAATTCAGGTAATATACAGACCACACAAGTTTTTCATTCTCTAAAGCAACAGCTGCAACATAACTCCAAAATTTCCAAGTTATGGGCGGGATGAACAAATCTAGCTATATTTCCTACAAACGGTCATCACGATATTAATTCCGCCCGCAGGCGTTTCGAAATTCACTTTGCAGAACCCCAAGCTTAAGATCGACAATTTTTCGTATTCCGCGTATTTTTCCAGTTTTCTGTGTTTCGTTCTACTTTTTAAGATGCCCTAACTTGATTACATTCTTCAAATTCTACACTAACATCTCATTCAACAAGTCAACTTAATATTATCAATTTCAAACCCCTTAAATTAACCCCTCTTTAGAATCTAGCATTATGAGCCCCCTCCCTTAGCTCTACTGTATTTCTACACTTGCGATGTTTTCAGGTGACCGATTTCTATAAGACGGTTCTTAATAACACTTTCGTTAAATTCCACAAAACTTTCTATTCTCACTACAAATCATATCTTTTCACGGTCAATGTCTACGTTACTACAATGTATATAGTGCTTTTTTATCATTCATACGCTATCAGTCTATAATAATGAAACGATAACTTCATCTGTGTAATCCTATCTTCTGTATTCAGCTTGTTTAATGTCTATTCAATACTTTGTAGCAAAGTGTGTGGTTCCCTTTTATGATAATTACAACAATGTCTATTAAAACTATGTTACATTGCATAAAATTTATTCAGATAAAACTTCAAACGCTCATATTTGGAGATGAACATTTTAACAAATTCAAGGTTGTTTTATAAATCTGGAACTTACTAAAAAATGACATTATTTCGCTATGTAATTATGTGATGCATTGGTTGATTTACATTCTTGTAATTTTAACATAATTTACAACCCGTTTTAAAGTTTCCCTATGCATTTGCAGAAATAAAACGATTTTCTTAGTTTAATTTAGTTTAGTTTAATTTGAATGAAAATACAAATCTAATTACAAATCTTGACTTTTAAACACTATTTTATATGAAATTAATATTCTACTGGGTATTTCACTAACAAGATAGTTCGTTCTGGAATATACTGAACTTAAATCACAGACTTTAATAATCGAATATGATATATAGAGATAATGAGATTTTACATGATTATTTCAAATAAGTGTATATTGTGTATTCTTACAGAAAACTAATCTTTCTAATTATGTATATTTTTAATTGCATATATTTAGTCAGTTTGCATAAATATAAACTGACGCTCGACCTACAGATAATATCTATTGCTTCGAACTCCAGATTCCAACCGCTCATAACATGTCGTAATTTGCATTAGTGATCAGGCGGCACTTCGACATGAATGCTATTCATCATTAGTTACTGTTGACAATCGGATGAGACAAGTGTGATACTAGCTTTTATAATATCCGTTCAAAGAGGTAATACTCGGTAGAGAAAGACGGTAATGAGAGATAGTTCAAAAATTGAGAATAACAACAAGAAGCACAGATAAAATACTTCTACTCTAAAATAAATAAAGTTAAATTGTACAAATATTATTTGAAACATAAACATTATTACTTGAGGGGGCAATTCTTATTGCAATCACAATATAAACAAACATCTGATAGTTTAACGTGCTCGTATAAACGTGACATTGACTTCCTTTTCAATCTTCAAGACGTACAGGTTACAGGACAATATGCATAAAGCTAATCGCTTACTTTGAATTGTTATACAAATATTGAAAGGTCACAAGATAACACAACCGATCAATATGAATCGTAATTATGCAGATAAGCAAACTTTCTTACAGATGTTTCTAGAACTTCAAGTAGCAAAGAACTTGAATATCTACGACGCTTTTTTTTCTTCGTGAAAGTAATTTCTTAATCAAGTTTAATTTTCGCCTTCCAAAAACTAATAAACGGGAACTACATAATGTAGGACGCCATAAGAGTCTATGAGGACAAAACCTGATAACTGCTTAATCTTCTTAAGGTTATGATTAAGGGCGCTGCTATTGAAATCAAGTTAGAATAACATATTAAATACCCTTATCTGGCTACCGTCGACACTAAAATTAAACTTAACGGAACCTTTCTATTTAAACGTACAAAACTAAATAGTGATTAGCCCATCACTGAATTGGTTTTACTTTATACCCATCTTTCATTTTCCAGCAACCGAGATCTAATTGTAGCCAAGTTGACGATCAAACTAAACAACCTTAGCTTGTCATATTGAGCACAGTTCAAACGACCACTTATTAAAGCATGCATCTTTATTATTCATTTTGAATAATACTCTACTCCTAATTGGATTATTAATTAATATTAAAGAAATAATTACTGAGCTAAATAATAAACTTGCTACATGTAATAGTCAAAGAATCTATGTATTTATAAATAACGTTGCTTTATATTAATATATTTTATATATTTTAAGTATAATTGTACATAATATTTTGAATTAAACAAAAATATTTTTAGGTTTCGTCGGATTTGCAGTCAAAACTTGTATATCACACCTTAAACCGACGAGACAATAATACTTTAGTTTGAGTTATGCAAAAACCAAAACTTAATTTTACCTGTACCTAATGTATCAACAATTGTCCAACAATGAAAACGCCACGTAGATGCTGGTCTATTTCACGGCAAATAATAACAATTGCACGTAGTTTGATTGAAAAAATATAAACTTTGTCGAACAGAGAAACTATACTCTCGAATCTTAAATTAAACAGAGATTACTTTCTCTGGGCAATACACTAATTCATGTATATGTATGTGTTATCATAAATGTAACTTTTATTGTGAAATATTTTTAATATACTTATATGAATAAAATTGCCAATTTCAAATGTATTTATTCGAAGTTCGAATTATTGTATTTATAAGTATATATCTGTGTTTATAAGTGTTTCTATGTATTTATGTATACAAATAAATTTAATATACTTATGTGAAAAAACTTGCCAGTTTGTAATATTCAAATGTATGTATTCGAAGTTCGAATTATTGTATTTATAAGTATATATCTGTGTTTATAAGTGTTTCTATGTATTTATGTATACAAATAAATTTAATATACTTATATGAAAAAAATTGCCCATTTGTAATATAAATAAGTAATACTCTTTAAATGTATTTATTCTAAGTTCGAATTATTGTATTTATAAGTATATATCTGTGTTAATAAGTGTTTCTATGTATTTATGTATACAAATAAATTTATAAAAAGTAATTTAATTTTATTTTATAGGCACACTGTGCTTGAGCAGCACATGTTAGAATAATCCAGTAAACTGAAAGACAGAGGTGCGTGAAGTTAGCGGAATAATGTCGGCAGAAATAATTTTAACTGGTGTAATTGTTAGTGCTTCGTTAGTGCTTTTTAGTGCCTAAATATAAATGCCAGCGGACTACTAAAAAAAAAGTTATATGCAGTTAAAGTTAGTCCGCCAACATGACGCCTGGCGGAAAAATGTCGGCAGGAATAGTTTTACTTGACGTAATCGTTAGAGCTTCGCCAGTGCTTTTTAGTTACCAAATATGAATGCTAGCGGACTACTCAAAAATAGTTATATGTAGTTAAAGTTAGTCCGCCAACATGACGCCCAGTGGGCCAGCAGACTACCCAGAAGCGTTAAGTTAGCGGAATAACTTTAACTGCGTGTAACTATTTTTTGGGTAGTTTGCTGATATTCATATTTGGTCACTAAAAAAGCACTAACGAATTACTAACCGTTACACAGACTACAATTATTTCAGCCAACACTTTTCCGCCAGGCGTAAAGTTGGCGGAATAACTTTAACTACATATTAGTATTTTTTGAGTAGATCGTTGACATTCATATTTGGGCAGTAAAAAGCACTAACAAAGCACTAACCCTTACGCCGACTAAAATTATTCCTGCCGACACTTTTCCGCCGTGCGGCATGTTGGCGGACTAACTTTAATTACATATAACTATTTTTTGAGTAGTCCGCTGGCATTCATATTTGGGCACTAAAAAACATTAACGAAGCACTGACCATTGCACCTGCCACAATCATTCCTGCCGACATTTTTCCGCCAGGCGTGAAGTTGGTGGAATAACTTTAACTGCATATAACTATTTTTTGAGTAGTCCGGTGGCATTCATATTTGGGCACTAAAAAGCACTAACGAAGCACTAACCATTAGGCTACAATTATTCTTGCGGACATTCCTCCGCCAGGCGTGAAGTTGGCGGAATAACTTTAACTGCTTATAACTATTGTTTAAATAGTCCGCTGACTTTTATATTTGGGCACTAAAAAGCACTAACGAAGCACTAACAGTTCACCAATAAAAATTATTCCTGTCGACATTATTCCGCTAACTTCACGCACCTAAGTCAGTATTTAATTAAATATTGACTCAGGATGTCTAGAACAATACTAAAATGGTATTGATGCAGTGGATTTGCGGTATCTAAAGTGGTGTAATTATGTCTATTAGTTATTGTTGAAGTAAACAATAGAACGAAAGTTAGAAAGATTTAAATTGTATGTGCGTTTTCTATACAATTTAAATTTTCTTAATAAACAAATTCAATTTATAGCATACAAATCCACTTAACTCATAAATTAAATTAAACTTATTCTATTGACTTGCATTAATTAAAAACTAATTCACCGAGAAACGTTTCCTTGATGAATTTTAGGTTTCCGTAGAGTTTACCGTTTTTGATAAAATGACAGAAAAAATTTGATTTTCAAAATAATATTTATATTATCCACAAAATTATTTATGGAAAAAACCAATATAAAAGTAAAAAACAACTTTTAAATTGGATACGCATGGGTAATACCTTAAATGGTAAAAATAACAAAAAGCTAAGTATAATTCTAACGTCTAGCTGTAGAAAGTAAATTAATAGGTTAATTTTTCACAAGAAGAACATCACGAGTTGATTACCAAATGAAATAATGAAATCTATAGTTTAAATATGTAAACATAACCAAACCGAAAGGTATTTTCTGCTCTCCTTAATGGTGAAGTTTATCCTAATTTAGAAGTTAGTACATCTATTAGGTGAAAAATAGTTTTCATAATATCATTTGTTAGTGTGATATTTACAGGTGATATTTATGTATTGTTTGATATAAAATTCCCAAACATTCAAGGCAGAATTGATTCTTAAAAATGTAAAATTCACAATCTACACCTACTTGTAATATAGCTCTATTCTGTACTATTGGTATCGTCCTATTTGCCAACTTTTGCAATCAAATATTATAGGATGGGTAAAGCCAGTGTAAACGACATGTCGAGATGATTCGTAGTTTTGAAAACTGTTAGTATCTATTACATATGCAGGTGCCCTTACTCAGAACAAATGCAGCGTTTAAAGTTAGTTTTTATATCATGCTTTATAATGGATTCAGAAAGCAAATACTTCTTGGAAATTTGAAATTTGCAACAATAAAAGCAGGTATTACAAGCTAAGCTTCTAGCTTTTTTAACATTATGCATGTGTGAATTGCATCCACCATATTTTAATAAAGAGGTAGATATTATTTATTAAGACATTTTTTTATGTTTCTGTATTGGGTAATTTTGTGGCTTATTTTGACCCTATTTACAAATTATTAATTAATGTACGAATCACGATTAACAAGCTACTCGCATCAATGTTGCTCTTTGATTGCAATGACGTTTGATGTATAATTCTACTAGAAATTCAGTAGTAAAACCACCTTAGCAGAACTATGTTAGCTGTTTGTTTATTTAATCATTTTATAACTGCTAGAAGCTTTTGTTTTCAGAAAGCTTATGACAATGTACTATTTTTGATTTTGTCAATATACTATCATGCGTTATCATTAATTTGTTCACGAACATAGCTTTTCATAAAATTATGAAACCGTTGCTTTGCTGCAGTGGGTTAAAGCTGACACAGGTTGACATTAGTTTTGTCATTAATTTGAAAAACTGATAAGACAAACAAAAATTTTCAATCAACCCGGGTTCTAAAACAAATGGTTAAGCCACAAACGGACACGCTAGAAGTATCAAAAATGTTGTAAAACCACTGCAATGTTAACAGGTCACGAATCAAATACACATTACATCATTCTCTAGAAACGACCAACCAAGTTGTGACTTTCTGCTAACTTAAATTAGTAAAATAAAGTGCATTTTGGCTGCTTAACGAAATAAGTCAGTGCACTTTAGCTGCTACCAAAACAAGTTTAAATTTTTTTTTGAGCATTCGGATTTTATGAAAATAATATTCCACGATGCTAATTTGGTCGACTGTATTGGGTTTCTGACCCCGTAGTCTTGCGTTTGTTACAATTCAGCATTTATGTAGAATATGATAACCCGTTTTAAGTTGCCTATACTTTCATTAAAATAGTTCGTAACCGGGGTTAGATGATTTGCAAGTGTTTACACCTGTTTGATTTTATTACTTGTGTTCCATTACCTGTATAGATAATACACTTAAACGCAATACTGTATCTTAATTGCAATTGGTTGTAGGAAATTACAGATAATTTTATCGCACAATAGTTTAGCAAACTATGATTTTAAAATATGATCACCGGAAGTTGTACCAATTACAAGCCTGCAGATACGGTGGACATTTTGAACACCTATTGCGAAATCATTTTATGTGCGTAATGTGATCCAAGATAACGTTAGCATAGGCAAGTCATTTCTTATAAACATCTAACAAAAGAGCAGTCCAAAATCTTTTACTTAAGTTGGCCTAGGTAGGTATTTAAAAAGCGGTCCAAGAGTAAAATAATTTATCGGTTTTTGCTTAGCCAATCAATCTCAATCACCTTTTCAACTTAATGGCTGTTAGGATTTTATGCCGCTTCTGCGAATTTATAAATCTATCTTCACTTAGGTTAAACCGTTCAAGCGGTTAGAAGCTACGAATATGCCAACGCATCCCACTTTATTGGACTAGCTCGCATAGGGGTAACGTCGTTTGTTAAGATGAACAGTTCTATGTAAAATGCGATTGAACGCGGTCGTGTAATATTATTGTTATTCGCAATGCTCCCTATGAGCAATCATTCTAAATGAATATGTAATTGTTTCTAGTGTTTAAAAATGCTTCGCTTTGCGCGGCTATTGTACTATTCTAATTAAACTAATAAATGAAGTAAATGTACATACGTTAATCGAGTACGCGTTGTTTTTATTCTACATACATGTCCAATCGAAGTGTTTTCTTTTGCTAAGCTAATTATTGTTAATAAACTAAACTCTAAATCAATATCAGAAAGAGTCGACTTCCAATCCTATTTGTGAAGCAATAAACCATTTCGTGCCCATGGTCCTTCAATCGAGATTCTATCAGTGCTAAATAATAGATAATTATTATTTCAAACATTAATTCCAACGTGTTCTATAAACGCGCGAAGTGTGTTCGACTGCAAAAAACGCTATGATATGTTTGAAGGATAAACAGCTTTATGCTACGTTTCCAGCTTAAGGTCAGTTACATCTTTCTACCTTTAAATGATAAGCGACTGCTCACCCCTTTATATAAAATTAACATCATTATCTACCTTGCGTTTGACTTAGAGTAGGGAAAATATGGGAATACTGGCTCCTCATTTCCACCAGAATCCCTCATTTCCACACACATCTGGACCAAATAGTTTTCTTCGACTAACCATTTTCATCTTTCGAGATAAACCTATCTTGTTTGGTATCAATTAAAATTAGATTTTTCTCAGCTACCCGAATCTCTAGGAATTTTTTAGATAGCGACACCCCCCAGGGAGCTACCTTCATTTTAAGATTTCTTACCTGTAGCGACTTTTGAGCGTTTTTATAAATTTTTTTAGTCATGCGATGCATTAAATTAGCTTAGAATTTTACGCACAACCCGAATCTGTAAACAGATTTGAAATCGGATCACGCCCTGCAGAGTTACCCTTTAAAGCTCTCAAACCTCCACATTTTGCTCTTTGCTTTATAAGCAAAACTAACAAATAGTTTTCTTCGTCTAACCAATGCATCTTTCGAGATAAACTTATCTTGTTTGGTATCAATTAATATTAGAATTTTCTCAGTTACCTGAATCTTTAGGAATTTTTTAGATTGCGTCATCCCCAAGGAGCTACCCCAATTTTAAGATTTTGTACCAAGATCAATTCCTAGTCACCTCTCCTTTTAATATCTACAGTCCTTTAACCAACACAAAAAATTAAACACACAAAAGTTTAATAATTTATTTTATCCAATTTACAGTTTAATAAACTAATTACAATTTTTATCTTCTTTTAACCAAATCCAAGCAGTTGAAAGTAACCTGTAACAAAAAATAGAAATTAACGTGTTGTTTAAAATAGACCTGTAATAAAAAAGAGATTATTGTAAAAGAGAAGAAACGTATTTTCAGTCAATAAGACATATTGTTGTTAATCCAACAATATGTTTTACCGTCCGGCGAGACCACGTGGAGGTAAACACATATCGCCGGGAACGAAGGAAATTTTAAGGATGGGGATGGTAGGTATGTCTTATAACTAACTTACATACTATATATACACAATAAAATATATACAAATATAAACAACTATCTTATATCCTTATGCCCCCATGCATATGTGGAAGTACTACCAGGGATGACATACCTTTTATCATCTTCTGCCGATAAACTAATTTTATTGATTAATTGGGTATATAGTTCATGCTTTTTACTACGAATACATACCATGCTATGCATAAGGGCACCAGAATTATTATGCACAATGTCCTTAAAGCTATCCACACTAATATCCTTCACCACACCACGCGATACCCCCTTAAACTTTTTAATTACATCTTTCTCACTAAGAATGCAATACGACTTGGCCCTAGTTCCAACAAAATGTAACACCAAGTCGCCGTTGAATTCGTTCTTAAACTTACCGGGAATCTTTTTGTTTAGAAGAGACATATTGTATTTGTTGTCTCGAGGGTAGTCACTAGTATCGAAATTGTTAATGTTTGCACTAATATCACTATACAAGTCTTTTGTTTCCATACTATACACTAAAGAGTCAGTGTCTGTATGAAGTAGTGAGAGTTTGGCTCCATACAAATGTTTCATGGTGTTATAATGGAATTCATACATGAGGGTCTTTGAAATATCTAAAACTGAAAAAACCTGCATATATAGGCTTGCTATACAAAACTTTACCCTGTCCATCTGTATAATAACCAAATCCTCTCCTAGCACTAAACTACTGTTAAAGTTCGGGCGGGCGATAAGTCCACTCGCGCACAATTTTTTTCCATCGTGTCCCCACCGCGTAACGATCTTTACATCCACCCTCTTGTCGACATTCTCCATCGTTTTTCCAAAGACGGCATTGTTCATTAATTTAAAAAAGTCTTTTTCAAACGCATTTCTGGCAGATGTTCTAAGGGTGGTGTTCAAATCGATGTAGGGTTTTAACCAAGGCGATTGGTTAAATTCCAATACTCGATGGATGCCGGTGAGTCTAAGACCATTACGTAGCGCCTGCTGCAGGTTTCTGTAGTGTATGATGTAATGACTCTTGTTGAGCAACGTGACGAGTAGCTTCGGAGTCTTGGAGGATGGTGTTGGGGGTACCATGGTCTGCGGACAAAACGGTAAATCGTTATGAGGACCGTGTAGGTCTTCTGGATACTCCAGATCTACTTCCAGGATGTACCCCTTGTCCCCTGTTACAGATATGTTATCGATGTGGGCTTTCAGGAGGTTAAGCTCTTTCTCTTTCAACCACCTGAATCCGCTTATCGGTAGCGGTTGTGACATGGCCCATCCATACAAATTATTGGCATCGTAATAAGCCAAGTATTTGGAGGGTTTGCTGGGAACGTAATTCTCCATATACTTATTATTGGCTTCAGCATACCGAGCGCTGCATTGGGTTAACCCACCGCGAATGCCTTTTTTTACAAAGTGATGTATTTCTACATCGGTGAATAGATCCAATTTAACTCCGGTATATTTCAGCATGACGTCCCAGCTTAGACTAGGTGCTGTCATATATTGGCAGGGATCCAAGTCGTAGGTTTTCAAGCACACACCCCGGAAATTTTCGAACACGTCAGCTAATAATAAAACATCGGTCTTCAAGTAGAGATCGCTATATTCGCCGAGTGTGCATATGTGGAAGGCGTTCCATACATTCTGAGCGTGATCGTATTCAGACAACGAAATCACAGTATTCGTGAGATCATTATAGAATTCCTCTCGGGGTGGTAGACTTGACCTATTTAATGCTGAAGCGTCTGTCACTTGCCTGTACGGGAACACACCCTTTCTGCGTAGAAAAGAAAACTGTATGTCGTCGGGGAAACACTTCCTCATCTCAACAAACTGCTCGCATTCTAAATTTTTCACCAACTTGTCCAAGGACGATGCCATGAAACGTAGCGAATCGATGAATCGCAGCTGAACTGTGGAATTGTTAGATTCATCATCATCTTCTTCTACGTCTGGTTCTTCGTCATATAACCTCACATGCTTTGTGAAAGAAATGAAACGTTCTTTGTTATTTGGGATCACTGTAACGCGCTCCTTATCGCACCCCAATTCCTTAATTATAAAATGGGAATCATACCCACTTAAATTGTGGAATACGACCGGTATGAAATTTGGCATCCGGTACTGGATGTTACACTGGCGATGTGCTGCGAAGCGGAATTTCCCTGTAAGATGGCAGTGATCCCTTACTCGATCGTCTCCCAATGGTTTCTTGCAGATACCGCAATCTTCTACCATATAGTATAATAATTCGTCTAAAGGCTCCAACGCTGTCATCGGTACATTAGTTTCAAGGATTTCACCTAATCTGCGGGCTTCCTCCTTCAACTTCTGCATAAACACTTTAGCGGCTTCAGGCCCCCTGTACAATTCAAACTTATCCAAATCCTCATCGTAGGAGCATTTAATGTAATAGGCGAAGCTGTATGGTTCGTGTTGATGGGTGCTGTTAGTAAAGGAGCCGGAGGGATCCTGTGCTGCCGAAGAAATAGGCTTCAACACGCTTTCAAAGTCCGCGTAAATCACGAACGGCACCCTCATTTGCTTGTGCAAGTTCGTAAACTCTAATACGTTGTTGAAGTGGTTAGGCATCTTTGTCGCAACGTGATTGCAGTCTTGTTCAACGTGTTGACGTAATTTATCTTCGGTGTGGAAAAAGACAAGACATCCATCGCAAACCCACTTGTACCCGTTATGCTTAGACAGCTGTTTTCTCACTAGCTTCCCCAAATCCTTGATCAAACAGTAGTGTGTGTTATTCTCATTCTGGATGTACAAAGGGTTGACATGCCGATCCCTCTTGTGTGCTGTAAAGTGGAGGGGTCCAACGATGGACTTGCCTTCTACACCAAAAACGTTAACACTGATGTTATTTTGCTCCTCGAATCTCGGGATGTGTTTTATGGGCATCGGGAACTGCACTCCTGTTACGTCGAGTACAGTCGAGTAGTGCGGATAACTAGACACTCTATCAGAGTTCTTATCAGCGGGATGAAGAGCTGCTACCACGCTCCAGGCAAAACATGCATCATCGTTGTTCTGCACGTTAACAACGGCATGTTTCTCCCTTATCCATTTGGGAAGCTCAATGTAGGACCCCCCACAAAGAGGTTTATACTTGTTTATATTTATTTCTAGGTGCGAGACATTTTTCAGAGTCCATCCTAAAATTTAAAAATTAGAAAAAAATAATAATAATTTTTCAAAATTTACCAGAATCTCGTTCTTGGAACTCATCCGACTTAGCTGACATCCTTTCCACAAAGGAATTGTAGACATCCCCTAGGTTTTGGGATGAGGTGATAACTGTGTTTCGGGTGTTAAAAGATTTCACGTCCTCAACACCCTCTTTCACAGCCATCTTGGTGTACCCACCAAACACCTCCAAGTTCACCTTTAGGGAGGTGTGTATACCCAACTGTTCCCCGACTAAGGTTATGAACCTCTCCCTCTGGTTGCGGAGAAAATCCAACAGACCTAAAAATAACTAAGTTAAACACTAAATACTTATAAAAAATACGTACTTGTAGAATAGAAATTATTAATTCTGTATGTAGCAATTCGACTTTTAAATGCGGTGCTCACTACTTCCACACCCCATAAAGGACACGGCTAGCAGCAGTCTTGTGCTCGTTCGAGCGTTGGTGGACTACCAAGTTGGCAACATCCACACCACACTCTTCGCATCTCCGCAATCTCTTAGGAGCAGGTCCCTCAACGGTCGGTGCAGCAACTTGTTTGACCCCGGATGGGCCTGCAACTGGAAACACTACACTATGCTTGACGTCGTGATGCCGTTTCAAGTTGTCCCTCCGCGAGAAGGATGCCGGGCACACTTCGCAGGCGAACAAGCCGGGCTTCTCATTTGACACCAACCCATGCTGCTGGAGCTGGTGTCGTTTTAAACTATCGCTTCTCGAGAAAGTTGCACCACAGACATCACAAGTAAAGGAAGACAGTTTTCTATAAGAAAATTAAAAACTGGTCAAAGACTTTTAACAGTTGTAACTAGTCAAAGACTAAATAGAAACTGAATTATATTGCTTTGCACGGTGCTTTTATACACATAATAATTAAGATCGTATAATAATTAGGTAGTTTACTTTTAAATTAGGAGAAACCCAGCGTCGTTTAACCTTGAGTAACATTTCAAACCAGTCTATTCATGTCGGTGAAAACCAATTAGCTTCTTGCTTACGCGCTACATCTATAATTATCGGATGTATCAAACGAGAACAAAGTTAGACGGGGGTAAATATTTATACATATTTTTCGAAATTGTGAAATTGGAATAGTCTGCATTTGCATTTTGATAAGTAAACATCGTAATAAAAATGAGCGGGGAAAGAATTATATCTTTAGATGCTATAAAAATTTTAGAAGAAATTGTCACGGAGATGAAAAAAAGTTTATCAAACAATTCAACTAGCCAACATTTGAATGGTATGTCTAATGAATCTCTGGTAAATACTAAAATAGTGCAAGATAAACCTACACATGATAATGTTGATGCGAAAGATCAGAACATAGACTCCAAGTCAGACGTTTCTGACAGAAAAAGAAAGAGACAACTTAAATCGTATACTAAAGAGGATTTAAATAAATCCCTTGACGAAATAAACAAAGGATGGATTACTGGATCAGAAGCATCCGAAATCTACAATGTTCCAAAAGCTATGCTCTATACGAAACTCAGATCAAACGAAAATCGTGTGCAAAATTTGGATATGTATACTACACATTGAAACGATTTATTTTTTTATATATATCTAAATAAAATTAAATAAAAACCCTTAACCACAAGGTTAAGGGTTTTTATTTAATTTTATTTAAATCGTGCCACAGTGTTCCTATAGATTATTATTATATATATCTGACCTTAGAAGTTGGGTGTCAGCAAAACAAAGTCTTCCGACGTAACTAGGGGTCTATTCCTTGGGTAGAGCTATGAGCAATGGGGGGGCTAAGTCGAAATCTGTAGGGGGATCATACTCAAACTAAAACAAATAGGCGCCACCAAGTCCAGATTGATTCATGTTAATAGCATGGCATATTTCTAAGGGTGGACGTGGAGACCCAAAGAAAAAAGATCGCCTTCGGTGACAAAAACCTGTCTTAACAGAATAAGACGCTGTTCCTGTAAGAAAGAATAATAATTAAGTCAACATAGAAAATGGGAACACTGTTTGTGTCCCTCAAATATGCCTAAAAAAAATAAAAAGGATATTTTCTACATAAGGGTGGCATCAAAATTCAACTCTTATTGCTTTTCGGTTGTTAGGTTTGATCACACTTGATCAAAATAAAAAACTTTAAGCTTGGGTTAATAATTTACTAGAAAGAATTCCTTTATCTTTAAATAAAATTTAATGCAACAAAATTAAATAATAACTTGAATTAGTTTGTAAATTTAAGGTAAGGTTTATCAACCTGATTCATGATCAATTACAACAAAATGTAACTTGTTACACTAATATTTTCTAACCCATTCAGATCTGTATAGGTCGACTACATTATCAAAATTGAAATACAAAATTTTTTTATTAAGTTAAATGTGCTAATTTCAGTTTAAAATGAAAATGTTCACAAAGATATTCTCGTTTTCAAAGGTGGTAGTAATATAATACTAAGCATCTGCTTTCAAAAATACAAGTGTCAGCAGCATATTTCAAACAAACAAGTGACGTAGTTACACCTGTTATTTTATACTGAAGCAACGTGTTGTTTCTGACAAAATAAACTGAGTAAATCCAGCTTAGTAACAGATAATGTGAATAACAAAATCGTATTTCTACGTATCGAAACAAAATAGCGTGCTTCCTGAATGGAACACAAAAGAATTTCTTAATGCTACTACGAACCAAACAAAACTGCTTTCCTAGACTGGATTAGGACGTGCATCGCCATGCGGTACTAACTGCTTACATCCTATCAAAGTAGTATCTTGGCTCGGAGCAACAGACGATCTCCTATTAATTAGATCTGCTTTCCATCCTCTAAATACACGTGTTAAAGTGAAGTGGTTTTCTTAACGTTGATTCAAAGTTCTAAGTTCTTGTCGTTTAAATTCTCATCAACTAAATTTTGTAGCGTAATCTTTCGTCGTCTAATCTTGGTTGCGCTAAACAAATTTTCAAATTAAATACTATAATAACGAGTATACATTACCAACCGTTATTCAGAAAATGTCTCACTCAATCAAACCGACCCGCAGGTCACTGGCCATTGTTCTCGTAAACATCTTGCCGCTTCTTTTACCTATGGCCGAGTGCTTATCCCGCGCTCTCGGACGATGGGAGGATCCCAAGGGGGGAGTTGTCATTCCTCTCAACGCGCTTGCGACTGGGTGTGGAATACACCGACATCCAAAACAACTAGACTAACGAGTCAAGATGCTGTTACAATGTAATATTTTAATTGTTAAACGTATTACGACTTTACTTAATAAAGGTGTTTAACTATTGTCGTACCTTTAATGAAGAGAATTATCAATTCGAAAATAAAATTGTTACACTACCCCTTTCCTAAAATAAAAAAATTTTTTTTTAAGGAATAAACTTTTAGTATAACAAATACAAAAAATTTTTTTTTTAAATATACTAGCCTTTTCTACCTTCCTAACTATCAATACAATTTTTATAAATTTATTCAAACGAGGGAGACAAATATTTACAAATTCGAGTGTGTTGGTAACTACGTGTACCTGACGTCCATCGGGAGACAAAATCGGGGAGTCACAATCGGTATAAGTCAAAATTGGGAGGGGTCAAATTAGAAAGTCAAACACTCCACGGGACAAAAAAAATTAATCAAAATTCAAACTCAAAATAATCCTTCAACTAGAGGTTCTTATTCTTACCAAGGCTAGTATTTACTAACTGTAACCAAACATTTCACAATTTATCTCAACTTCCACAAAAAAAACTTCACTTTCTGGAGCTCTATTAGCTCTATCTACAAAAAAAAGGGAATGCTACAACATCAAAACAGCATAACCATTCAAAATATTATCACTATAAAGTGACAATCAAAAGAAAGACCCTACTAATAGGCCTAAATTTCAAACACTATTATTACAAAGTGATAATCAAAACAAAAGTAACCCAACCAAAAGGTTGCGCACAAATTTCAAATACAAAAAATTATCACTTTATCGCAAAGAGATAATCAAAACTAAGGTAACCTAACCATAAGGCTACTTAACAAATTCAAATACAAAATATCATCACTTTATTGCAAAGAGATAATCAAAACTAAGGTAACCTAACCATAAGGCTACTTAACAAATTCAAATACAAAATTGAACCAAATAGGGCTGTAATCTCCTACACCCTACTGATTATCCTATCACTAATTTCCAAACAACAGATCCCATTAGTGATGGACCAAATGGTGAGGCTCACCAGGCAAACTTTTGACCTTATCAGACAAAAAAATTTCGAACGGTCAAAACAAGGGAAAGAATAAATCAATATTCTCTCTACCTCGATATGTAGAAATCAGGACTAACAACTTAAATAGCCCACCTACTTCTACATCTAAAAGATATCTGTCAACGACATCTTCTAAACACATCTCCGAATAACGCGCGAACAAAACGACTAGCGTGCACACCAATGCACACCTCAAACCTACAAAACCTACAAAATCCTTAACCACTTGTTCCACTTATCAAACAAAATACTCGAAATTAGTGAAACGACACTAAATCAAAAATCGGAACAAAACAAAGCAAACCACTACTGTATTAGTTAACATCAAAGAGATGACCAGACCGGAACTAATCGTCAGGATCATCATTTTCATTTGGACACGATGCTTCAACGGGTTTCAAGTCTTTTACGTGCCATTTCCCGGCTCTTGTTCCATCTTCATTCTCTAACTCATACACTAAATTGTAATGTTTTTTTCGAACTTTACTCAAAACGAACTTTGGAGCTAACTTAGCGGAGAATTTATCACCAGCACTCGAGAGTACCTTATTAGCTCTAAAAACACTTTCTCCGACTTGGAATGAAATGTCTCTTCTTCTAAGATTGTAGCGTTTACTCGAACGTTGATAAGCTACATGCAAATTTCACGGACATTTCCAAAAATATCAAACAAAAGTTGACGATCCAACACATAAGAAGGTCTACTACTGGAGACGACATCAACATCCTCACCAGGTTTAAAATTATCACTATAAGCTTTTCCACTTAAGGGTACCTGACGACCAAAGACTAAAAAATTTGGAGAATAGTTGGTGGACTCATGTTTTGCTGAATTAATTGCGTACTGAATTTTTGATATTTCATTATCCCACGTATCATGTTCTTCTACGTATGAACGAATTGCAGTACCCACTGTCTTATTGATTCTTTCCACAAAATTGCATTGGGGAGCATAAACAGCATTATACCAAATCTTTTGAATTTCGTACTTTGCACACAAAGCTTTAAAAATACGTCCAATTAATTGTGGACCATTATCACAAATAACAAATTGTGGTACTCCGTAGACAAGAAATACTTTTTCCTCCAAAAACTTCTCAATCAAATGTGCCGTGGCACTACGCAAAGGTTGTAAAATCGAATACTTCGAGAACCAATCACCAACAACTAAAAGTCATTTACCTGCTTATGAGTCATCAATAAAAAAACTAATCACGACGATAGCTAACAAAAAAATCAGTGTTCAGGTACACTCTCACCCTACTACCAACTGAACTGTCGAAACAACTACAATGCTTCACAACGCCTAAATATGCTAGAGTGACAAACTCTCTACGAGTCTCACCTAGACTAACAATACAAAAATTTACATCAAATCAAAAAGAGATGCAAAAAAAATTCTAGAGCGCCTAACTCACCTCGAGTCTCGTCTAGACTTATGTAATGCCGAGCGACCAACTCTTCCTGAGTCTCGTCTGGACTAACATACTGCTGAGCGACCAACCACGACGACAAGTTCCGCCTAGACTAAATTGCGTTGCAATGCTGATCTAAACAAAAATCTGCTAACAAAATCAAAAACGTGCTTATGCACAAGAGCAATTTTCAAATGACACGACGACAGCTCACTCCAATGTACCTTCAAAATAGAATCTCTAGCCTTATCATCAAATTTGGACAAAAATGTTCTTTCTTGACTCAAACAACCAAACAACAGGCTTATCAGCTTCTTTAGCTGACAGTCTTCCTAAAACTTTACTCCAACACTGGTCTCTTACTCACTACTCCAGTTCCTCTTTAAGTAGACAAACAATTTGGAATTTTTTTTTTCCGACATGATTACAAAAGCCTAATATTTTAATGAGATCAAACTAATAAATCCAAATGACCTGAACCCTACAAAAATTATCAAAACAAATTCGGGCAACCAAAGGCAAAAGTCAAAAGGTGTATTTAGTAATATAAATTTTACCAAAACAATATCAAAAAAAATTATATTGGGTCAAAACAGAATGAAAGTTAGAAACAAATTTAACTAAGTTAATTAATTGACTGACTGGGGGTTAACGTTACAACCAATCTTTTAAACAACCAAACCTTATTATCAAATAAACGTTGAGCAAACAAATCTCGAGGCAAAACTATTTTCGAACAAACAAATTTCGAAGCAAATCAAATTTTGAACAAACAAATTTCGAAGAAAATTAAATTTTGAACAAACAAATTTCGAAGCAAATTAAATTTTGAACAAACAAATTTCGAAGCAAATTAAATTTTAAACAAACACATTTCGAAGCAAATTAAATTTTGAACAAACAAATTTCGAAGCCCCACGTTGGGCGCCAGTGAAACGATTTATTTTTTTATATATATCTGACCTTAGAAGTTGGGTGTCAGCAAAACAAAGTCTTCCGACGTAACTAGGGGTCTATTCCTTGGGTAGAGCTATGAGCAATGGGGGGGCTAAGTCGAAATCTGTAGGGGGATCATACTCAAACTAAAACAAATAGGCGCCACCAAGTCCAGATTGATTCATGTTAATAGCATATTTCTAAGTGTGGACGTGGAGACCCAAAGAAAAAAAGATCGCCTTCGGTGACAAAAACCTGTCTTAACAGAATAAGACGCTGTTCCTGTAAGAAAGAATAATAATTAAGTCAACATAGAAAATGGGAACACTGTTTGTGTCCCTCAAATATGCCTAAAAAAAATAAAAAGAATATTTTCTACATAAGGGTGGCATCAAAATTCAACTCTTATTGCTTTTCGGTTGTTAGGTTTGATCACACTTGATCAAAATAAAAAACTTTAAGCTTGGGTTAATAATTTACTAGAAAGAATTCCTTTATCTTTAAATAAAATTTAATGCAACAAAATTAAATAATAACTTGAATTAGTTTGTAAATTTAAGGTAAGGTTTATCAACCTGATTCATGATCAATTACAACAAAGTGTAACTTGTTACACTAATATTTTCTAACCCATTCAGATCTGTATAGGTCGACTACATTATCAAAATTGAAATACAAAATTTTCTCATTAAGTTAAATGTGCTAATTTCAGTTTAAAATGAAAATGTTCACAAAGATATTCTCGTTTTTAAAGGTGGTAGTAATATAATACTAAGCATCTGCTTTCAAAAATACAAGTGTCAGCAGCATATTTCAAACAAACAAGTGACGTAGTTACACCTGTTATTTTATACTGAAGCAACGTGTTGTTTCTGACAAAATAAACTGAGTAAATTTTAAGTTTGGTACTGGGAAATCCAGCTTAGTAACAGATAAAGTGAATAACAAAATCGTATTTCTACGTATCGAAACAAAATAGCGTGCTTCCTGAATGGAACACAAAAGAATTTCTTAATGCTACTACGAACCAAACAAAACTGCTTTCCTAGACTGGATTAGGACGTGCATCGCCATGCGGTACTAACTGCTTACATCCTATCAAAGTAGTATCTTGGCTCGGAGCAACAAACGATCTCCTATTAATTAGATCTGCTTTCCATCCTCTAAATACACGTGTTAAAGTGAAGTGGTTTTCTTAACGTTGATTCAAAGTTCTAAGTTCTTGTCGTTTAAATTCTCATCAACTAAATTTTGTAGCGTAATCTTTCGTCGTCTAATCTTGGTTGCGCTAAACAAATTTTCAAATTAAATACTATAATAACGAGTATACATTACCAACCGTTATTCAGAAAATGTCTCACTCAATCAAACCGACCCGCAGGTCACTGGCCATTGTTCTCGTAAACATCTTGCCGCTTCTTTTACCTATGGCCGAGTGCTTATCCCGCGCTCTCGGACGATGGGAGAATCCCAAGGGGAATTGTCATTCCTCTCAACGCGCTTGCGACTGGGTGTGGAATACACCGACATCCAAAACAACTAGACTAACGAGTCAAGATGCTGTTACAATGTAATATTTTAATTGTTAAACGTATTACGACTTTACTTAATAAAGGTGTTTAACTATTGTCGTACCTTTAATGAAGAGAATTATCAATTCCAAAATAAAATTGTTACAACATTTGCCAATTAAAAGGAGGAAAAAGTGACTTTTGTGTGTGTGTGTGTATTAGTTTTAATGAATAAAAATATATTTCTATGTGAAGTGTACCTGTTAAGTATTTGAATTGAAATATAAATATTGTTTCAAACGTTTTGGTTTTATTTATATATAATGGTATTGTTAGGATACAATTACTCGAAAGCAGTAGCAGAATCTTGGTTTATGTAATATCATAGAAGTTGAACAAAAAAAAAAAAATCAAACTAAAAGGTATGTTTCAAACACGTAGTTGTACTCATTTCTATTAAAATTAAATGTAGCGAAGAACTTAGATACCCATTTCAGTTGCGTGGATATTTGAAAAATTCAACAATACTTCGGATATGTACAAATTACACTTGATTTGTGTACACGTACGAAGCAACAAGTAGGGAATGTATTCTATGAATTAATCTATTACATTCCTTAACAAAATGCTAAGGACTTTAAAAATAATTATAACTCTTGTTAGACCTCTAGCCTCCGGATAAACATTATTATTTTAGGTTGTGTCACTGTTTTCTGAATCAACTTCCTACACACTTTTCCTAAACTATGCGTATCAATTGGGGGTTACACTTTACTCTATAAACCGACTTGTATATATTTTCGTATTAGTCTCTAGCTATCACGTCCGTATAATAAAGATTGTACAGCATGGGTTGGTGTCAAATGAGAAGCCCGGCTTGTTCGCCTGCGAAGTGTGCCCGGCATCCTTCTCGCGGAGGGACAACTTGAAACGGCATCGCGACGTCAAGCATAGTGTAGTGTTTCCAGTTGCAGGCCCATCCGGGGTCAAAAGAGCTGCTGCACCGACCGTTGTGGGACCTGCTCCTAAGAGATTGCGGAGATGCGAAGAGTGTGGTGTGGATGTTGCCAACTTGGTAGCCCACCAACGCTCGAACGAGCACAAGACTGCTGCTAGCCGTGTCCTGGATGGGGGTGTGGAAGTAGTGAGCACCGCATTTAAAAGTCGAATTGCTACATACAGAATTAATAATTTCTATTCTACAAGTACGTATTTTTTATAAGTATTTAGTGTTTAACTTAGTTATTTTTAGGTCTGTTGGATTTTCTCCGCAACCAGAGGGAGAGGTTCATAACCTTAGTCGGGGAACAGTTGGGTATACACACCTCCCTAAAGGTGAACTTGGAGGTGTTTGGTGGGTACACCAAGATGGCTGTGAAAGAGGGTGTTGAGGACGTGAAATCTTTTAACACCCGAAACACAGTTATCACCTCATCCAAAAACCTAGGGGATGTCTACAATTCCTTTGTGGAAAGGATGTCAGCTAAGTCAGATGAGTTCCAAGAACGAGATTCTGGTAAATTTTGAAAAATTATTATTATTTTTTTCTAATTTTTAAATTTTAGGATGGACTCTGAAAAATGTCTCGCACCTAGAAATAAATATAAACAAGTATAAACCTCTTCGTGGGGGGTCCTACATTGAGCTTCCCAAATGGATAAGGGAGAAACATGCCGTTGTTAACGTGCAGAACAACGATGATGCATGTTTTGCCTGGAGCGTGGTAGCAGTTCTTCATCCCGCTGATAAGAACTCTGATAGAGTGTCTAGTTATCCGCACTACTCGACTGTACTCGACGTAACAGGAGTGCAGTTCCCGATGCCCATAAAACACATCCCAAGATTCGAGGAGCAAAATAACATCAGTGTTAACGTTTTTGGTGTAGAAGGCAAGTCCATCGTTGGACCCCTCCACTTTACAGCACGCAAGAGGGATCGGCATGTCAAGCTTTTGTACATCCAGAATGAGAATAACACACACTACTGTTTGATCAAGGATTTGGGAAGCTAGTGAGAAAACAGCTGTCTAAGCATAACGGGTACAAGTGGGTTTGCGATGGATGTCTTGTCTTTTTCCACACCGAAGATAAATTACGTCTACACGTTGAACAAGACTGCAACCACGTTGCGACAAAGATGCCCAACCACTTCAACAACATATTAGAGTTTACAAACGTGCACAAGCAAATGAGGGTGCCGTTCGTGATTTACGCGGACTTTGAAAGCGTGTTGAAGCCTATTTCTTCGGCAGCACAGGATCCCTCTGGCTCCTTTACTAACAGCACCCACCAACACGAACCATACAGCTTCGCCTATTACATTAAATGCTCCTACGATGAGGATTTGGATAAGTTTGAGTTGTACAGGGGGCCTGAAGCCGCTAAAGTGTTTATGCAGAAGTTGAAGAAGGAAGCCCGCAGATTAGGTGAAATCCTTGAAACTAATGTACCGATGACAGCGTTGGAGCCTTTAGACGAATTATGTTACTATATGGTAGATGATTGCGGTATCTGCAAGAAACCATTGGGAGACGATCGAGTAAGGGATCACTGCCATCTTACAGGGAAATTCCGCTTCGCAGCACATCGCCAGTGTAACATCCAGTACCGGATGCCAAATTTAATACCAGTCGTATTCCACAATTTAAGTGGGTATGATTCCCATTTTATAATTAAGGAATTGGTGTGCGATAAGGAGCGCGTTACAGTGATCCCAAGTAACAAAGAACGTTTCATTTCTTTCACAAAGCATGTGAAGTTATAGGACGAAGAACCAGACGTAGAAGAAGATGATGATGAATCTAACAATTCCACAGTTCAGCTGCAATTCATGGATTCCCTACGTTTCATGGCATCGTCCTTGGACAAGTTGGTGAAAAATTTAGAATGCGAGCAGTTTGTTGAGATGTGGAAGTGTTTCCCCGACGACATACAGTTTTCTTTTCTACGCAGAAAGGGTGTGTTCCCGTACAGGTAAGTGACAGACGCTTCAGCATTAAATAGGTCAAGTCTACCACCCCGAGAGGAATTCTATAATGATCTCACGAATACTGTGATTTCGTTGTCTGAATACGATCACGCTCAGAATGTATGGAACGCCTTCCACATATGCACACTCGGCGAATATAGCGATCTCTACTTGAAGACCGATGTTTTATTATTAGCTGACGTGTTCGAAAATTTCCGGGGTGTGTGCTTGAAAACCTACGACTTGGATCCCTGCCAATATATGACAGCACCTAGTCTAAGCTGGGACGTCATGCTGAAATATACCGGAGTTAAATTGGATCTATTCACCGATGTAGAAATGCAACACTTTGTAAAAAAAGGCATTCGCGGTGGTTTAACCCAATGCAGCGCTCGGTATGCTGAAGCCAATAATAAGTATATGGAAAATTACGTTCCCAGCAAACCCTCCAAATACTTGGCTTATTACGATGCCAATAATTTGTATGTATGGGCCATGTCACAACCGCTACCGATAAGCGGATTCAGGTGGTTGAAAGAGAAAGAGCTTAACCTCCTGAAAGCCCACATCGATAACATATCTGTAACAGGGGACAAGGGGTACATCCTAGAAGTAGATCTGGAGTATCCAGAAGACCTACACGGTCCTCATAACGATTTACCGTTTTGTCCGCAGACCATGGTACCCCCAACACCATCCTCCAAGACTCCGAAGCTACTCGCCACGTTGCTCAACAAGAGTCATTACATCATATACTACAGAAACCTGCAGCAGGCGCTACGTAATGGTCTTAGACTCACCGGCATCCATCGAGTATTGGAATTTGACCAATTGCCTTGGTTAAAACCCTACATCGATTTGAACACCACCCTTAGAACATCTGCCAGAAATGCGTTTGAAAAAGACTTTTTTAAATTAATGAACAATGCCGTATTTGGAAAAACGATGGAGAATGTCGACAAGAGGGTGGATGTGAAGATCGTTACGCGGTGGGGACACGATGGAAAAAAATTGTGCGCGAGTGGACTTATCGCCCGCCCGAACTTTAACAGTAGTTTAGTGCTAGGAGAGGATTTGGTTATTATACAGATGGACAGGGTAAAAGTTTTGTATAACAAGCCTATATATGCAGGTTTTTCAGTTTTAGATATTTCAAAGACCCTCATGTATGAATTCCATTATAACACCATGAAACATTTGTATGGAGCCAAACTCTCACTACTTTACACAGACACTGACTCTTTAGTGTATAGTATGGAAACAAAAGACTTGTATAGTGATATTAGTGCAAACATTAACAATTTCGATACTAGTGACTACCCTCGAGACAACAAATACAATATGTCTCTTCTAAACAAAAAGATTCCCGGTAAGTTTAAGAACGAATTCAACGGCGACTTGGTGTTACAATTTGTTGGAACTAGGGCCAAGTCGTATTGCATTCTTAGTGAGAAGGATGTAATTAAAAAGATTAAGGGGGTATCGCGTGGTGTGGTGAAGGATATTAGTGTGGATAGTTTTAAGGACATTGTGCATAATAATTCTGGTGCCCTTATGCATAGCATGGTATGTATTCGTAGTAAAAAGCATGAACTATATACCCAATTAATCAATAAAATTAGTTTATCGGCAGAAGATGATAAAAGGTATGTCATCCCTGGTAGTACTTCCACATATGCATGGGGGCATAAGGATATAAGATAGTTGTTTATATTTGTATATATTTTATTGTGTATATATAGTATGTAAGTTAGTTATAAGACATACCTACCATCCCCATCCTTAAAATTTCCTTCGTTCCCGGCGATATGTGTTTACCTCCACGTGGTCTCGCCGGACGGTAAAACATATTGTTGGATTAACAACAATATGTCTTATTGACTGAAAACACGTTTCCTCTCTTTTACAATAATCTCTTTTTTATTACAGGTCTATTTTAAACAACACATTAATTTCTATTTTTTGTTACAGGTTACTTTCAACTGCTTGGATTTGGTTAAAAGAATAAGATAAAAATTGTAATTAGTTTATTAAACTGTAAATTGGATAAAATAAATTATTAAACTTTTGTGTGTTTAATTTTTTGTGTTGGTTAAAGGACTGTAGATATTAAAAAGAAGAGGTGACTAGGAATTGATCTTGGTACAAAATCTTAAAATTGGGCTAGCTCCCTTGGAGATGACGCAATCTAAAAAATTCCTAAAGATTCGGGTAGCTGCGAAAATGCTAATATTAATTGATACCAAACAAGATAAGGTTATCTCGAAAGATGCATTGGTTAGACGAAGAAAACTATTTGTTAGTTTTGCTTATAAAGCAAAGAGCAAAATGTGGAGGTTTGAGAGCTTTAAAGGGGTAACTCTGCAGGGCGTGATCCGATTTCAAATCTGTTTACAGATTCGGGTTGTGCGTAAAATTCTAAGCTAATTTAATGCATCGCATGACTAAAAGAATTTATAAAAACGCTCAAAAGTCGCTACAGGTAAGAAATCTTAAAATGAGGGTAGCTCCCTGGGGGGTGTCGCTATCTGAAAAATTCCTAGAGATTCGGGTAGCTGAGAAAAATCTAATATTAATTGATACCAAACAAGATAGGTTTATCTCAAAAGATAAAAAATGGTTAGTCGAAGAAAACTATTTGGTCCAGAATGTTAGCGGTAAAAAAAAATCTTAAAAATAGGTTTATCTCGTGTGTGGAAATGTGGATGCTCATTTATCTCGAAAGATGAAAAATTTATGATATTTATCTCGAAAGATGAAAAATGGTTAGTCGACGAAAACTATTTGGTCCAGATGTGTGTGGAAATGAGGGATTCTGGTGGAAATGAGGAGCCAGTATTCCCATATTTACCCTACTACTTAGCTTTACTAAAAAAGCTTTCAATTTATTCAAGTACCACAGTTTGAAATATAAGTGAGTGCTAGTCGTTTTTATACATAAAATTTAATTACTATTATTTAAATTAATGCTTGTTGGTGATGTTTGCGTATCTAAGCAAACAATACTGATCAATAATTACTAAAGGGTTGCAACTTTCATTATGTTGAAGTTGTAACTAGTTAATACGTGTACTAAGCGTAATATTATATTTACTAAATATATTTATTGCGTTTGAGCTTCCTACTGCATTTCTAAAATTGTTAATTATTTTTCAGCATAATAATCTAGACAATGCCTAAACAAATATCAATCTAAGATTGCGCCGGCTACAGCCAAATCGCTAATTAACGAACTAGAAAACTTTGAGCGGTTTCTTGCTACAATTATTAGTGTACCAATTACCCAAACTATTATTACTAATTTGAACTTACGGTTGGATATTATCAAACGAACCGCAGCAAAATATAGAGAAGTATCTATTGAGCTGACTGCAAATTCAGTTACATCCAAAGAAATAATCTCTAAAAATGACATTTTGATAAATTTATTGCTCTTATAAGTAAAGTAACTAGTTTCTTAAAAAGTACTTCTAAGCTATCTAGAGCAAGCTCCTCAGAGTCATTAAGCTCTTAAGTGAGCCCAAGTAGTACTACATCTACCAAACAAATAAATGCTAAATTACCAAAATTAAGTATCCCTAATTTTTCTGGAACTTTTACTGAGTTTCCATCATATCTAGAAATTTTTATGGCACTCGTTCATAATAACCCTAATCTAAGCGACGTAGAACGCTTTCTGCATCTAAAAGGTAGTCTATAAAGTCTGCAAGCGAACTAATTGCAAATATCGTTCCTTCAGGCGAGAATTACCATATAGCATTCGATCTACTTCAGAATAGATTTAATGATCCTAAATTGATTATACAAAATCACATAAAGGCTATTTTTGACCTTAAACCTAATCTAAAATTTAATGGTTCCAAATTAGGTTGTTTGTATGATATGTTATTCAAACACATTAGAGCGTTACGAAAACTAGACACATCTATCGACGAGACTGGAATGTTTGTGTCGCACATTTTAATGACTAAACTAGATGATGGTTCTAGAACTGAATTATCAAAATATAACCCAAACGCTGTACTGAGTCTAAATAAAATAGACGACTTCCTAAAAAATCGTTGCCAATTACTAGAGATTGAGCACGACAAACAAACATGTACTAGTCAGAGTTTTCCTAAAAATCACCAACCTCAAATTAAAACTAACTATAAACAGGCATTTATTACTACTAGTGAAAGCGGTAAAATGCATGTCCCATGTGTAAACTAAACCACTTTATCACTCAATGTTCTAACTTTCTAAAGCTAACTACAAAACAACGTTTCGACAAGGTTTCAAATACTGACTTGTGTAAAAACTGCCTTCGTCATTCAAAGCAAACAACTTGCAGATCCAAATCTAGCTGCAAGCGGTGTAATAAACGACACAGCACGTTGTTGCATTTGGAAGCTAATGCTAGTGCTTCTCCCACTGAACATAGGAGTAATTCCGAAATTGCTCCCACTGAAACTGTACTAAATACTAGCACTACACTTTCTTGCTTTCCTGCTAGCACGCAGCAAGTACTGCTAGCTACTGCCTCTGTTAAGGTAAAAAATATTCAAAATAAATGGCAACCAGCCAGAGCTATTTTGGATTCCGTCTCTCATGCTAATTTCATTACAGATGAGTTTGCTAAAGAACTGGGCTTAAAATTAAATCTCACTAACACCAAAATTATGGATCTAAATTCAAATTCTTCTGCCTCTAATTCTGTAGTTAACTTTCAACTGGCATCTACTACTTGTGGATACACTCTAAACTTGGAGTGTTTAACCATTCCCAAAATTGCGGAAAACTTACCTCTGGTAGGCTTCGACAAATCGCAGCTGGAATCGTTGCTTGGTGGGGTGATCTCTGGAAATTGTCCAGCCCCACCACACACTAATAATTTAGCTTGCACACATTTGGCTATTAATGGTGCAAGACCTACTATTAAGAGCTTAAACGATTCTGTAGCAAAATTTTGGCAGCTGCAGGGCATAGAACCTTTTAGCGAACTATCTAAACTATCCCCCGAAGAACGGTTTTGTGAAAATCATTTTTCGGAAACAATCACTTTAAAACAATCCTGAACGTTTTGTGGTTTCTATACCTTTTAAGTCGAAGTTAGGTAAACTAGGTTATTCTTTGGAGTTAGCAAAGAAAAGATTTTTCAACTTAAAAAAGAAATTTCTTTTGAACCCTAAACTTAAAATCGAATATTCAAAATATATTCATGAATATATTTCGTTGGATCATATGTCTAAGGTTTCAACTAGTACTGAACCGACAAATCCAACGCCGCTAAAGGCTTTGGATGCCGAACTAAATGTCTCTAACAAACCTCCATACTACTTACCCGAGGGGAAACCGCTGACCCAATTGTTGTACACTACTTCCCAAAAAGTATATACTTCCTGTACTTCCTAGGAAGTATTGTGTACTTCCTTGATACTTCCCATACTTCCTTGATACTTCTCATACTTCCTATGTACTTTCGATACTTCCGCTATACTTCCCATACTTCCTTGATATTTTCCGTACTTCCCGATACTTCCTGTACTTCCTTGTTACTTTCCATACCTCCCGTGCTTCCTGCATATTTTGCTGATGTAGGATACCAAAATCAAATATGATAGTTTTTTATGTATTCAACAAATAAACCTATAACGTAAAGCTCTTCAAAAGTAAAATAATTTTACCTCAGCGATGATAGTAGAGTAAATTCAAGAATTCTGCCGCCACATTTCCACCAGCATCCACATTTCCACACACATCTGGACAAAATTTACATGTAAAAACCCACTAAAAAGTCTTATTTTTTAGGAATCTCCTACTGCTCTCTCCTTGCTCTCCTCCTTGCTCGGACACCCCCAACCATTTTCATTACGTCACACCCGCATTCTTTCCACCCGCGAGATAAATCTTTCTCCACATTTCCACACACGAGATAAACCTATCTTGTTTGGTATCAATTAATATTAGAATTCTCTTAGCTACCCGAATCTCTAGGAATTTTTTAGATTGCGCCATCCCCAAGGGAGCTACCCTGATTTTAAGATTTCTTACCTATAGCGACTTTGAGCGTTCTTATAAATTTTTTTAGTCATGCGATTCATTAAATTAGCTTAGAATTTTACCCAGAATTCGAATCTGTAAACATATTTGAAATCGGACCACGCCCTGCAAAGTTATACCCCTTTAAAATCCTGATCTTCTAAATTTTGCTCTTTGCTCTATAAGCAAACCTAACAAATAGTTTTCTTCGTCTAGCCATTGAATCTTTCAAGATAAACCTATCTTGTTTGGTATCAATTAATATTAGAATTTTCTCAGCTACCCGAATCTTTAGGAATTTCTTAGATTGCATCACCCCCCAGGGAGCTACCCCAATTTTAAGATTTCTTACCTGTAGCGACTTTTGAGCGTTTTTATAAAAGTGTTTTAGTCATGCGATACATCTTCTTAGTCTAAAATTTTACGCACATCCCGAATCTGTAAACAGATTTGAAATCGGACCACGCCCTGCAAAGTTACACATATACCTTCTGCGAGATAAATCTTTCTCCACATTTCCACCCACGAGATAAACCTACCTTGTTTGGTATCAATTACTATTAGAATTTTTTCAGCTACCCGAATCTCTGGGAATTTTTTAGATTGCATCATCCCCCAGAGAGCTACCCCCATTTTAAGATTTTTTTTTGCTGGTAGCGATTTCTAACCGTCCTTATAAATTTTTTATACAAGCAATACATCTTGTTAGTCTAGAATTTTATGTAGAATCCGAATCTGTAAACAGATTTAAAACAGGACCACCCCTTACTATTTGACACACACCCTCAAATTATAACTTTCCTGCAGCTCATATCTAAAAAAAAATCTAAAGCCCATTCTTAAAACTTTTTATTACAGGTAATTTTTACTAATACAGTTTAAATTTTGTAAACCACATTTCTAAATACATATTCACAATTTTTTATTCTTAACCTAGAACTTCTCATATCGACTTGTACTTATTAATATTTATTTCTAAATAGAGCACTTTTTCCAAAGACCAACCGGACCCACATGTTTCAAATTCCTCTGATTTTGTTCTTATGGTTTCGCTTAAGACCTCGTACATATTTTCCAGATTACTAGAAGACGTTATATCCACATTTTTTGTGTTAAAGGATTTCACATCGGTAGTCTCTTCCCCCATTTTGGTGTAAACGACGTAGAGTTTGCAATAGACTTTAATTGCTGTATGTTGTATTTTTTTTTCATTTATTAGTCGAATAAATCGCTCTTTCTGCTTCCAAAGAAACTCGGACACTCCATCATCGACACTGGCGTTCTTTATGCGATAGCTAGCCATACGGTTGTTAAACGCTGTACTAACCATTTCTACACCATCGTCGTTAGTAGCGGTAACTGATGCATTTTTATGTCTGTTGCTTCTCAAGTGTGCGACATAGGTAGTCTTTTTCATTTCGAAATCGCATACTTTACACATAATTCGTGGTTGTTTCGTACAAGGCACTTTAACAGCTAGCGGGGCTGAACGTTTACGGCTTAATGACATACCGTGCTGTTTTTCCTTGTGTCGCTGTAAGTTGCCCATTCTCGTAAAAGCGATACCGCAAGACCCACAGTTTAAGTACTTTGCTGCGGACGGATGTATAAGCTTAACCATAGACGATGTTACACCACGACATTTGTTCTGGTGCCGTTTGAGAGCATTTTTCCAGGTATAGGAATCACCGCAAGAGTTGCACTTAAAAACGTTTGCAGATACCATTTTAGTACAAAACAAAATCCGCACTATAGCACTTTGGTTAAACTTGTAAGCGAACTAACTTATAACTAAAGAGTTTACTCTTGCGCACCTGCTTTATGTACCCTATAGAATGCAAACCGAAGGTTTCCGAAGACACCCGAACGAAGTTGAGGATTCAGCGGGTAACTAAATGACGTCATAATCCTTGCTGCTCGTCCAATACATTTAGCAACAATGCATGCACCCGGTTCGCATCGTCGATGGTGCGAATGCCGTTAGTAGAAACATCGGAAACGTCTTCCATGTTATACGGATCGCGTGCATATTAAAAATCCAAAAGGGTGATAGCACACGCACACAAATTGTGTGCAAGTCGTGCTGTAGAAGATGCAGTGCTACTATAACCAAAAACTTAATAAAAACACTTTAAACCATTACTAAGGAAATACCAACTTGTTGTCTACAGGATACTTACTAATAAAGTAATTTAATTTTAAATAACTTCTACGTCATATTTTAGGAAATGGTGGGCTTGAATATTTTCTAAATGAATCACCGAGCGAAAGTATATGCTTAGCAGTATTAAAATTAACCATTAATTTCCCAATTTTACGACCGTGGTTAATTATAGATTAAAATTTAATTTGTGCACGTTCGAGCTTCTCGTAAACTAACATATTTTATAGCAACAATGCGCTGTATAATACATGCATACCCCTTCGCCGCGCTACTGCTATTTTTGTAATTGCTAGAAAAAGTCACTCTCCTTTTTACTGTTAGGACCGATGCAAGCACCATTTTTTTTATACTTTCTATAGCACATCGCGCACTTTTTCGTCTGATGATTAAATTTTGCTTCTGTAGGCTTTTACACTTTCGCATAGCGGTCGGCCGCACGTAATGATTTCTAGAACCGGTAAGTACTTGATATTGTCCAAATAGATGCTCGATGTCTGTCAACTTCCAATTCCCTCGTAAAAGGTAGAAAAAACTCAGTCAATCATCCATCTAACTTAAACTTCGACCCGCTCCTGTTATGATAATTTACAAACATTTTTCAAACGACAATGGGCCGAAAATTTTTAAACCTCCGGGGGATCTTTAAGTCGTGATCAATTACACATCCGAGCTACGCGTAAACTAACATATTTTGCAGCAACTGTGCACTGTATAATACATGCATACCCCTTCTCTGCGCTACTGCTATTCTTGTAGTTGCTTGAAAAAGTCAGTCGCCCTTTTTACGGGTAGGGCCGCTAAAAAGCACCATTCCATACTTTTATAAGTGTAGCACATCGCGCACTTTTTGTCGGATAATTAAATTTTTGTTTATGTAGGCCTTTACACTTTCGCTTATTTAAACATCTAATACAATCGATTAACCACTTTCGATTATTCTAACGGAGACCACCATACATCCCGCCGCACCGTTCTTTTTGAATCCAATGATCCTATGGGCTTCCACGCACTAACACCTGACGTATCTTTCCTACTATTTCTTACACAAAAACTACCGGTATTGCTATTGTGGACGTAAGCAGATGTTTGTGGATGTGTACGAGAGTATGTAACCATATACATTAACCAGTCTAAGCTATTTTATTTAGTCCACGAAAACTACTATTTTTCTAAACCATAATTAATAATCGTCTTTATAGGTTCCACATTTCTACCGTTACCCAATGACTGGTGCTACGTACATGGAAACTTTAATTTCTTATTGGAGAGAATTCTTATTTTCCCGCGCACTGCTGCGTAGTTGCATGCCTACACCTTTTGGAGGTATATGCTCGTTGTAGGTTGTAAGACCCTCGGTTTTACTTAACTACAATTTGTGAGACCCCTTTAAACTTTTTAATCCTATCTTTCTCGCCTACAATACAGTAGGACTTAACATTACTACCAACAAATTCTAATACTGGACCCCCATTAAATACGTCTTTAATTTTCCCTACAACTTTTTTTGTTGACAAGTGTTATATTGTATTTATTATACGTAGGGTAGTCACTCTTTTAAGATAAATATATTTTGCTAGGTATCAACTAATATTAAATTTTTTTAGGGACACCAAATCTGTAAATAGATTTTAAATAGGACCTCCCCATACAAAGTTATGCGTTTTAAAGACCCAAATCACTAATTTTTGCTCATCTTTATTTAACACCATTTTTAAATCCTTTTTCGCTACCCAAGACATATGCCTTAGCCAACCATCTCCCGAGAAATCTAAAACCGCCGTGTCCCGCGAATACCACGTGGAGATAACACGCATACTCTGTCAACCAGGAAGCCGGAAGGATTTGGAAGGTGGTAAAAGAACTTAAAAATTATGGAATCTTAAAACTAATATATACAATAGATTTACAAAATCCATACAAATATAAACAACTATCTTATATCTTTACACCCCCATGCGTAGATTGTTGTACTATTAGGAATGATGTACCTTTTGTCATCTTCCCTCGATAAACTAATTTTATTAATAAACTGCGTATGCAAATCGTATTCTTTTACTCCGAGTACATACGCAGGCAAGTACTCGATACCATCCAAATAAAGAATTGGATGTTTGGTGACTGTTAACATCCGCTTCCCTCGTGTACGCCCAGACACATCCCAGCCCATGAGCACCACTGCGCATGCACACCCCTGCCCATGCGCACCCCTACGCGTACGCACCCCTGCCCATGCTCGCTGCCCATGCGCACCCCTCTCTGTGCGAGTGCTATTTCGGGGTAACGTCACAGCCTTATATAAATAAAGAACAATGTTATATACTATTATAAAATGTTTATTCTGACATTATACATAACAAATTTAAAAATATTTAATGCCAAGCATGGAGTCATTTAAACTTAATTTTAATACAAAGTTATACACAGAAGACAGTCCTTTCTTTATGTTTGTTTGCAGTGGTTTTAATTTTATCTAATTTTATTCGCAGCTTAAAATTTAAATCGACACCCAAGTCTTCTATCTCCTTTTCTAACCAATAGTTTGATACATAAAGACCGTCTAGGTACCGAAGTTTGCCTCTATATTTAAAGTCTTTGATTCCGCCGACAACCAGATCCATTCCGCCGTGTAATTTTTGCAGCTTGTGACAATCTTTTAATCGCAGCTTTCCCACTATATCCTGCATACGTATCTTGTTAGCTTGATCGACTTCTTCTTGTCGGTATTGGAAGAAATCCTTTTTCTCCCACACACCGTTGTGTAGTTGCATATCCACCACTTTTGGGAATATATGGTTGTTATAGGTTGTAAGACCCTCGGTTTTAAATGATCCGAAAGGTTCTTTACTAGGCAAATATACAATGTTTAGCGGAACCCCTTTGCGTGTGGTGTACGCCAAGGTTACGAAACCCGCATTCTTTAGTTCGTCTTTGTTATCTGCCATTTTGATAAATACGTTTTTAGAATAACCTTTTAAAAAGTATACGGATTTAGTACCATCTTTTTCTGCAAGAACGCCTACATAACTAAAAGAGTCTTTCTTACTAACCGCAAATGCATACAGCTTGTACAACCCGGATGTATCTAAGTCAGTCCATCGGCACATAAAATAATCCTTTAATTCTTCCTCATTTTCTCTAATAAGATGTTCTTTGTCTAACACATCTTTGTATTGTTCGCGTATTGTCGCAGTGTTTTCCATGTAGTCCAATTTTCGCCTTTTTGCATCCATTTCCTCTAATTCCAGTTGTCTTTTCCTTCCACTTACAGCGTATGGCATGCATAATGGGACAATTTCCTTTAGCGTAAACGGATAGAGTTTACTACCAATATTTGCGCGTTGTCGTACAACCTCTGGGCGAATGTTAGGTGTATTTATCAATCCCAATTCCAAAATGGCTATTTCTTTTGGAATTGTAGAATATGGTGTTGCAGATTGTGTAAAATATATACTACCTGCTTTAATGTATCACTTGTGTAAGATTTTTATTTTATCTTGGCTGTCTTCCTCCTCTACTATCTCCAAATAATTTACGGGTAAATAGTTAAAACTAAAAGCCGAAAGCACATACTTTATCAATGTTTCCCTTTCTTTTGGTTTTTCGGACAACTTAATTTGCAAACCCGTCAATTTCTTTGTATTACCATTACCCCAATACACGTACTGTAGCAGGTTATTATACACTAAACAGCAGCTATTTTGTAGCTTGTCCAATAGCTTACTCCACATTTTGGCAAGTGGTACCGAGTACATTGGCGCCTTTAGGAAGTATAACTTACTATCTTCCAATAACGTTAAACAGTCTTTTAAGGGATTATACACCCGTTCCGCACTGACATAGCTTCCAATTGCACAATTGTATATTGTCGCTTCCAATCGCGTAATACCATGTTCTTTAGCCAAAGTAGACGCAAATGTTTCCCTTAAACGTACATCTGGACAACGTAAAAAATCTCGTATATGATTGCCAAGTTGTTTATTAACACTAGGACTTGTTATCTGACACACAAATTTGTTGTATATCTTAATTCTTGCATTGGTTGTTAGCCATGTTAAACAATCAATTCCTACAGTTTTATCGTTGTCAACTATAATATTACACTTTTCTTCGTATTCGCCCTTATAGTAAAAGTTATGGTTTGTAGTTAAATAATTACACATCTCCATCTTGCTAAATATACCCGCAAAATCTTGGGTTACATCCATGTCAGAAAGATAGAAATCATCGTTTTCAAGTTTGTCTAATATATCTGGTAGTTCCTCCAATAAAGTTTCCAACTTAACATCTGCTAGTTCCACTTTGTATGGAACACATATAGGATTTTGGAATTTTTTATTAATGCATTCGATGTCTTCTTGTCCGATAATTTCTTTTACTCTCTGACCCATCTTGTTAGTGCTTTCCAGAGAAAACGGGAGCTTTGCTTTAACACCATGCCTAGCGGAAACAAATCGGTCAAACTTTCTTCGTAGATAGCTGTTAAATGCACCACAAATTTCTTTTTTTAGGATAAACATCCTTTTGCTTGCAGATGTTTGCTCGGCGTCAGAAAAGTCACAAATTTTAACCAACATTATATTGTCACAAAATGGTTCTGTAATTGGTGTGTGTAGTCCACCAGTTAGCATCTGTTCGCCTTCGACATAAGTAATATTACTAATATCTGTTACCAGATTATTGTTGCACATATTTTCTGTCAACAGCCATAATCCAAATCGCTCATTTGTCGGTTTCACTTTATTCCCAAGAAGTTAAGAAACGTTAATCACCTTGGGGACGCTCATGTTTACCGTTCTAGCTACTATTGAATACTAAGTTGAATACGAAAAAATTGTTCTCTTATGTATTCTACAGAGTCGGGACGTATATTGCCGAAGATAGTCGAATATGTTGTTATCCGACCTAAGCCGACAGGGATGCGCATCGACATATATCCGGATATATGTAGGATGTTAAGTTGGGGTGAAATTGCCCCATAGGGGCAATTTCACCCTCACATGACCATATGACCACATAACCACAGCGCCGCGGCGCTGACCTAACCTATTAATTTTTCCGTTTATCTAACCTAGGTTCACACTTGGTTTTTAATGGAAAAACTCATTAAAAAGCAATTAGTGCTAATGGGTGTTTAATGAGAAAACTCATTAAAAAGCAATTAGGTCATATGGTCATGTGGTCATGTGGTCATATGGTCATGTGGTCATATGGTCATGTGGTCATGTGTCCATATGGTCATATGAGGGTGAAATTGCCCCATAGGGGCAATTTCACCCTAACTTAACATCCTACATATATCCGGATATATGTCAATGCGCATCCCTGTCGGCTTAGGTCGGATAACAACATATTCGACTATCTTCGGCAATATACGTCCCTACTCTGTATAATACATAAGAGAACAATTTTTTCGTATTCAATTTAGTATTCGATAGTAGCTAGAACGGTAAACATGAGCGTCTCCAAGGTGATTAACGTTTCTCAACTTCTTGGGAATAAAGTGAAACCGACAAATGAGCGATTTGGATTATGGCTGTTGACAGAAAATATGTGCAACAATAATCTGGTAACAGATATTGGTAATATTTGTTATGTCGAAGGCGAACGAATGCTGACTGGTGGACTACACACACCAATTACAGAACCATTTTGTGACAATATAATGTTGGTTAAAATTTGCGACTTTTCTGACGCCGAGCAAACATCTGCAAGCAAAAGGATGTTTATCCTAAAAAAAGAAGTTTGTGGTGCATTTAACAGCTATCTACGAAGAAAGTTTGACCGATTTGTTTCTGCTAGGCATGGTGTTAAAGCGAAGCTCCCGTTTTCTCTGGAAAGCACTAACAAGATGGGTCAGAGAGTAAAATTATTTGGAGATAGTAGAGGAGGAAGACAGCCAAGATAAAATAAAAATCTTAAACAAGTGCTACATTAAAGCAGGTAGTACATATTTTACACAATCTGCAACACCATATTCTACAATTCCATAAGAAATAGCCATTTCGGAATTGGGATTGATAAATACACCTAACATTCGCCCAGAGGTTGTACGACAACGCGCAAATATTGGTAGTAAACTCTATCCGTTTACGCTAAAGGAAATTGTCCCATTATGTGTAACTTTGCAGGGCGTGGTCCGATTTCAAATCTGTTTACAGATTCGGGATGTGCGTAACATTTTAGACTAAGAAGATGTATCGCATGACTAAAAAAATTTATAAAACGCTCAAAGTCGCTATAGGTAAGAAATCTTAAAATCAGGGTAGCTCCCTTGGGGATGGCGCAATCTAAAAAATTCCTAGAGATTCGGGTTGCTAAGAAAATTCTAATATTAATTGATACCAAACAAGATAGGTTTATCTCGTGTGTGGAAATGTGGAGAAAGATTCATCTTGCGGGTGGAAAGAATGCGGGTGTGACGTAATGAAAATGGTTGGGGGTGTCCGAGCAAGGAGGAGAGCAAGGAGAGAGCAGGAGGAGATTCCTAAAAATAAGACTTTATAGTGGGTTTTTACATGTAAATTTGGTCCAGATGTGTGTGGAAATGTGGATGCTGGTGGAAATGTGGCGTCAGGATTCTTGAATTTACTCTACTGATGATATATTGCAAAGTATATTGCTTTAAAATGATGTTATTTTTGCCAAGATTTCATTAAAAGCAATCTTAAAGTTAACTCAAATTTTGCAATCTATATCATGTATGTCTGATAGATAAGTGAATTTATCAGGTCTGCAAGGCTCTTCAAAGTTAGGTCACTTTTTACAAAATTTAATCGATTATTAAGTTTTTTATCTAGTCCATTGATTACAAAAATCTTAATAAAATACTACTCTATTACAATTTTTTAAATATTTATATTTACTACATCTGGGACGTTCCCTAGTTAATGTTAGAAAAAAAATCACAATTGATTTTAACTACAATCTTCTTGGAAGTCGGATAACAAATCATATTACATAAATCACAAAATATAAATTGATTACAGAGAAGTAAAATTATTGTATCTACAGATTATCTATGATAAGTTTGACACAATATTACGTCTGCTTTGTTGACCCAAAAACGGTATACTTAGTTTATAATAGTAATTTAAAAAAGATATGGAAATCCATTTTACATTACTTACGTCGTATATATGACGCTGCCCATGAGAACACCCAAATATCTTTTTTATTTTTAAAGTAATCAATGCAAAATTTTTATTAGTTGTGTAGACCACGACAGGGCACCTTTACGAGTGAATTCAGTTTTTTTAAAGTCAAAATTTGGCCAACTATGATTAAAATGAAAAGTAGCGATTAAGATAGAACAAAAAAGTATTAAGAAAAGCTGTTATAAATCACTCAAACTTCCCAAATAACAAAATTTTTCAACAACTTTTCATTTTTAATTTTCAAAATTTTTATGTATTTAACAGATATTAGTTTGTTAAAATTTCAACTATTCCACACAAACAAATAAACTATGGTTCCATACAGAGCACTGTCAAGTTGATTCCATTCGTCTATATAGTTATGCTATGTAAAATCTTGCTGATTGTCACTTGCGTTGTGTTTTGTTAAGTTCAATTAAGCCATATTTAATTTAATTTAAACCTATGTAGTAGATAGGGTTAAGTGGAAGGAGCAGAACGAGCTCAGTTGCTTGCAACTTGAACTCAACACTGAAATTCGCCCATTTTTATCACAATCATATTTTGTATTTTATGTTTACATATTATTATCATTGTTGTGAATTACTTGTGGTTTAAATAAAGGGCAGCTCCGTGGCGTAGTTGGTATGCGTGTGACTACTACGCCCAAGGTCCAAGGTTCGAATCCCGACACGGTCCGATTGAGAAATGTTAGGCGAGCATTTTTCACAAAAATACGCCCTCATTCGGATGAGAGGTAAAATGGAGATTCCGTGTGCTGTAAGTATTGTCATGCACGTTACAGATCGCTACCTTGCTTGGAACAGCAAGGGTTCGGCAAAATTCAAAATTTTTTAGGTAAAAAAACCTCGCTTCCTGGCCAATGTAATACCTTCGGGCGGAGCATTGGAAAATCACATGTAAGGTTTAAATAAAGACAATTATAATAATAATAATAATAATGAGAGTGCCATGAAACAAGAAAACAATTTGCAAATTTTATTCCGCATTAATAAACTACAAAATAACAACAATTTAACGAACAATATATTAAATAGAATTTTTTTCTACTAAATTCTTTGAAGATGAATAATTTTTTCAATTAAAACTAAGTGAGAATTTTTCAATTAAAACAAAGTGAGAATTTTTCAGTGAAATTTGGCATTTTGGGTTTTTGAGTGATTTACATCAACTTCTCTTAAGTAATACTTTTTTGGTCTATCTTAATTGTTACTATGACTATTTGAAACGCTATTTTTTATTTTAATCATAGTTGGCCAGATTTTGACTTTATAAAAACTCCATTCACTTATGAAGATGCCTTATCTTGGTCTACACAACTGATAAAAATTTTGTATCGATTGCTTTCAAAATAAAAAAAATATTTGGGTGTCCTCATAAAAAGTGAAACGCACTGTCTACAGAGTTATTCAATTTGGAAGCTCACCATTAGAATCTTAAAACCGGTAAGAGATAGAGAGTTGGTTAAATTGGGGCAAAGTTGAAGATTTGGATGCTTGTCAATATTCACAAAAGAAATTTATCCTAACCGTTTTTGTTGCGAGTTACGGTAAAAAAATTGAAAAAAAAAATTTTTGTTTTTTGTTCAAAAATTTTTGATATCTATATAAACTTCTATGGAGCAGTCTTTTATGCTAAAACAATGGTAAAGTTGAAATCGTAATCCGTTTCAATTTTTCATAAACATCATCAGCTTCATTTTTCTTATGGACGTCATATTAGATTGTTTTACATTTATATAGATTGTTTTTTGGCGATTTCAACTTTCAACTCGGTACCACACGATATACTTTTATTTGTAAAAACATCTCATCATCATTAGGTCTTCAGTCCTGAAACTGGTTAGACGCGTACCATCATTGTTTCCTATTCTGAACTAACCTACAGATTTCCCTGAAATTTGCACAGTCTGCATCTATCACTATCTGATCTAGGTCAACATCTACCTCTTTTTCCTATCTCTGCTTGTAATATATCCCATACCATTCCACAAAAATCTCTTAGAACGTATTCTGCTCTTCTATTTCTCTTATCTTTTTCCCCAGATAGCCTTGTTCCCCCACTATTTCTATAACCTATTTGTTATTATTTTTGTCTGTCCATGCTATCGTCCTTATACATCTGAAGTACAGCATTTCAAAAAGTTGCTACTGTTTTTCTGTCTGCGTTTCAGACTGCCCGTATTTCATAGGCATACTGTGCTGTGCTCCACACATATGTTTCCAACAATTTTTTTCTTGTTTTTTTTTGGTTGTCTTTCTTCATAAGCGCTGTTCTTTCTTGTTAGATGCCGTTCGGTCACCTTCTATTGTTTTACAATTATGTACCCTATTTCTCCGACCTTCAGTGGTTGTGAAGTGGGGTAAGCAGCCTGTGACTGCCAAGTTCCCCCAACACTTAACCATTTACCGATTTAATATACTTTCCAATATATCTTTTAGCACAGTCAATATTAGTTGCAGATATTTCGCAACCAACAACTAGTTGTTTATACTAATCATCAGATTTATCTGCGCTTATTTTTTTCTCATTAGGTTTTCCGTCTCAAAACTGGTTGGACACGTACTTGCACTTATTTGTATTCTAAGCTAGCCTACGTAGTTCCCTGAAATTCTCACACAGCATGTGTATATAGCTTGTTCCAATTCTATTGTTTTCTAATTTTATGCCCTATTTCACCGAGGTTTAGTGAAGGGGGTTAAGCAACTTGTGGCGACCAAGATCCCCCAACACTTAGACATTTGCCGAAATAATGGTTTTCCAGTAAATCTTTTCACACACTTAACATTATTCGAGAATATTGCCCAACCAATACTTGTAGTTACTTATAATAATCATCAAGTTTAAGCACAGTTATTTTTTCGTTATTAGTTTATCCATCTTGGGATTGGTTAGATGCGTACCTCCATTGATTTCTATTCTAGGCTAGCTTGCACATCTCCCTGAAATTTCTGCAGCCTACATCTTTTACCATCTGTCTGCAGTAGTCTAACCTAAGTCTGCCTATTCTTCTCTTTTTTCCTATCTCTGCTTCTAATATATTCCGCACTATTACCTCATGCCGTAGTATGTGGCCTATCACCCTATCTCTCCTATTTTTTACCGTTTTCCACATATTTCTTTCTTCCTCTGCCATTTTTAATACCTCTTCGTTCTTAACTTTGTCTGTCCATGATATCTTCATCATACGTCTGTAGCACCACATTTCAAAGGCTTCTACCTTTTTCTTGTCCGCTTCTCCTACTGTCTAGGCTTCACAGCCGTACAGTGCTGTGCTCCACACATATATTTTAAGCAATCTTTTCCTTGTTTGTATGTTTGTGGTCTTTGAGCACAGTAGTTGCTATTTCTTGTTAAATGTAGCACGACCTTGTGCTAATCTTTGTTTTATATCTTTTGTGCTTTTCCCATCATGCGTTATTTGGCTTCCTAGGTAGCAAAAATCCTTAACCTCTTGTAAGTTCGTGTTACATACTTGTATCCTTGTTTTTGATTTATTTTCCCCACCTTTGCATACTAGAACTTTAGTTTTAGTTTTGTTAATGTTTATACCATATCTCTCTATTAGAACTGTTTCCATTTCATTAAGAGCAGCTTCTAACTCTTCCTTGCTAGACGCTAATACCACTATATCATCTGCAAATCTAAACATATCAATTTTTTGTCCCTGCATAGTAATTCCAAATGTCTTCCTGCATTTGACAGTATTCATTGCCTCTTCTATGTACACGTTAAGAATCAATGGGGATAAAGCACATCCCTGTTTCACCTTTTTCGTAATGTTTACTTCTCTACGTTCCTGCTCTAATTGTAATACTGCTGTTTGCTCTTTGTATAAGCTATGTACTATTCGTCTATCCCTATAACTCATTCCAATCTTTTTGGGTATTTCAAACATTTTTTTCCATTGTACATTGTCGAATGCTTTTTCTAGATCTACAAACCCTATATACACGGTTTCCCTTTTTTCTATTGTTTTCGCCATTATTACTCTCAGAGCTAAAATAGCCTCCCGCGTTCCCCTGCTTCGCCTAAACCCAAATTGGTCTTCTCCTAGTATTTCTTCCGCCTGTTTCTCCATTCATCTTTGCACAATTCTAGTTAATATTTTTGACACGTGTGCTGTCAAACTTATTCGAAAATTTTCACATCTATCCGCGTCTTTCTTTTTTAGTATAGTTACTATGATGCTACGTTTGAAATCTTTGGGTATTTCGCCTGTCTCATACATATAGCTTACAAGTTGGAAGAGACGTTCTGTTACTGCTTGTCCAGCGGCTTTTAGGGTTTCTGCTTGCACCTTATTTGTACCCGGCGCCTTACCATTTTTCAGACTCTTTAATGCTAATTCAAACTCATCTCTAAGTGTAGGATATCCCAAGCCATCATTTTCAATGTCTGATTTTATTTCTAATGCTGTTAGTTCCTCTCCTGCATATAAATTCCCTATATATTCATGCCATCTACCCACTTTCTCTACGTTTTCAATGATGACGTTTCCTTGTGCGTCCCTTATATTTTTGCTATACGGTTTTATATCCTTAGAATTCATTCTAATTAATTTGTATGCTTCGTCTGTCTTTCCTATTTCCATCTTCATTTGAACCTCTTTGCACTTTTCATCAATCCATTGTTCTTTAGCTTTTCTGCATTTTCGAATGATTTCCCATTTTATGGCTTTGTATCTCTGTTTTCCTGTTTCGTCTGATTTATATTTGTATTCTCCTCTTTCTTCTATTAAATTCAGGATATCCTTTGTTATCCATGGTTTATTATTTTCTTTTTGTGTATACCCCAGAATATCTCTGGCCGCCATGTCTAGGCTGAATTTAATGTTGTTCCATTCTGTTTCCACTTCTTTAGTATCAGATATTTTCCCGATATCTTTGAGAAATTCCTTTGACTTCTTTTCGAATCTTTCTTGAATATCTTTGTCTTTTAGTTTCTCTAAGTCCAAGTGTCTTTTTCGGTTTCTTTGTTTCACATTCTTAAATTTAAGTGCGGCTTTCATAATTACGATGTTGTGGTCAGTATCTATATCTGCTTCTGGGTAGCTTCTACAGTTTTTTACTTGATTCCTAAACCGTTGTCTAACAAGAATGTAATCTATTTGATATCTTCCTATATCTCCTGGCATCTTCCACGTATATCGTCTTCTAGCATGATGTTGAAATAATGTGTTTGTGATTATTAAATTGTTCTTGTCGCAAAATTCTACCAGCCTATTTCCCCTGTCGTATCTCGTGCCTAAACCAAATAAACCCACTACTGCTCCTCCCCTTCCCTCACCTACCACGGCATTAAAATCCCCCGTAATTATTAAATTTTCATGTCTTTTTACGTACCTTAATATGTCTTCGATATCTTTGTAGATGGCTTCTACCTCTTCGTCACTGTAGCTAGAGGTGGGCATGTATACTTGTATTATTACTGTGTTTACCGGTTTAGATTCTAATCTAACCATGAGTACTCTTTCGTTCTTTTGTTAGTAATTTTCTACACAGTATCCTATTTTTTCCGCATAACTATCCCCACACCCAAATTTCCTTCCTCTGCTCCTGTATGAATTACCCTGAAGTCTCCACTGCAAAAATCCCCCGCCTCTAGCCAACGAACTTCTCTGATCCCTACTATGTATAGTGATAACCTATTAATTTCGATATTTAGGTTCTCAAGTAGGTAACTTGCTTCATACTTCTAACATTCCACGCTCCGACTCGCAGAGTGTTTCCGACTCTTATTTTTAACTTTCTAATCGCATCCTCTGAAGTAGTCCCTTCCCGGAGATCCGAATGGGGGACTATTTTAACTCCGGAATCTTTTACCCCAGAGAATGCCACCATGGTGGTTACAAATTAAGTACGCTGTGTACTTGGGAGATAATGTGGAGGTTTCCCGTTGCCTTCCACATCGCGGTAGTGTGTCTTAGACTGTCATACCAAGCCCTAGGGTCTCTGCCAATTTTAAGTACCGAAAGAGCCGCTTCCCTTTTTCGGGGACCTGTCTTAGTCTGGTTCCTCACTAAAGAACGTACTACTTTGGTTGGACCTGTAGTTTGGCTCTTTAGCTCATTAGAACACGCAAGCCATTTCACCCGTTCTAGTAATTTAGAACTTCGGCAAGGTGCAGGTCCATTCGAAATGGTGTAAAAACATCTATTATTGATAAAAAAACGGAATATGGTTTGAAAACAATTAAAACAAGGTTGTAATATTATATTCAATTTTAGGCTAACAAAATTAAAATTAGAACATATCTGAGATTAATAAACAAAACCACGAAAAGTAAAAGCCGGGATAAAAGCCCTAAAAGCTCAACAATACCAAAATCAAAACTGCAACAAAATATTTACAGTAAATTAAATATGCGTATTAAAAGCAATTCTTTTTGCATGTAAACAAAGGTTGGCTCTGGATTCAACTCTGTTTACTGCTCTTTGTATATCTCGTTTGCAAGAGTAAGAAATGATAATTCATCTTGTCTGACAGTAACCTACTGTGAAGTGTTTTAGTACTTTGTGAGTGCTTGTACCTGATGAATCGAAGACACAACGCAGTACTATCAAAAATTAATAATATTAAAGATCTAAAACTTACGTTTGTTAATACATTTGCATCAATCTGCAGACAAGATATACAGAGAGTAGTAAACAGAGTTGGATTCAGAGCCAACTTTTTTTACAAAAGAATGGCTTTTAATTCGTGTATTTAATTTACTGTAAATATTTTGTTGCAGTTTTTAATTCTGGTATGGGTAAGCTTTTACGGCTTTTACTTTTCGTGGCTTTGTTTGTTAATATCAGATATGTTCTAATTTTATTTTTATTAGCCTAGAATTGAATATATTTCAATTGTTTTTCAAAGCGCTAAATTGCCTTTGTACGGCTCTGCATTTAGATTTGTTCAAATTCAGTATATGTTATAGATTTCTGTGCCACGAATATCGTATAAGTGAACTTATTCTATTATTATAACAATAATTCAATTTTGGTACTACATGTATAGTTTATTACATAGACATGTTGTGAAGTACAAAAATATATATTGGGTGTCGCAAACTTGACTCCCGAGATTGCTTGTTTATTTTGAAAAATAACAATAATGAACCATAATTATGTATTTGTAAATGGGCGTAAATTCTCCGTAAGATAGTACTAAAAAAATTTCAAAATTTGCACTGGTATAAAGGCGGAGATTTTCATTTGTTTTTTAAAATTAAACCTTATTTTTTTTTTGGCTTTTATAATAGAACATTTTGTTGGGTTTTGAAACAAATATAGATCTTACATAACAAAATGGAAATATAGGTTTATGATAAATATCTAGTTCATAAGGGAAACAAGTCTTGATACTTCCCGTACTTCCTTGATACTTCCCGTACTTCCTTGATACTTTCCATACTTCCTTGATACTTCCTGTACTTCCTTGATACTTCCCATACTTCCTTGATACTTCCCATACTTCCTTGATACTTCCCGTACTTTCTTCTACTTCCTAAGATTTGTACACCAAACTTCCTCAGCGGTTTATCCCTCGTACTTACCACACCATGCTGTATTTAAGCCGGACTCGTTAACTACAAAACTAAGAGTAGTTTTTGATGGTAGTGCACCTACACATTCTCATGTATCTATTAACGATACACAAGTTGTTGGTCCTGTCATTCAAAATGACCTATTTTCTATACCTATACGTTTCCGTCAACATAAAATTGCGTAAACGGTGACATCGAAAAAATGTATCGCCTGGTACTAGTGCAGCCTGCTGAGCGTAAGTTTCAACGCATACTTTGGCGTGATGATCCTACTTTAAATCTAGAAACTTACGAACTTTACCCTGACTTATGGCACGGCTAGTGCTAGCTACCTAACCACAAAATGCCTACTTCATCTCTCTGATCTCTGTAGTAAAACGTATCCTAAGCTATCCTAAGATCTGATTTCTATATGGATGATCTAATTATTGGCGTCAACACTGTACAAAAAATGCTATCCTTGCAGACAGACCTCACTACTGTTTTACCTAGTGTTGGTTTTCCTATCAGAAAATTTTTATCTAATTCTACAGAATACCTAGTCTAGTCAGGGAATACTGAACTTTACAATATTTTTTTCGGCGAACGTGAGTTAAGGTTCGGGCCTTTGGAGCGGTGTTTATAAAAACAATTCCAAACTCTTAACACATTTTTATTTTAACTTAAAACAGAAATTACAATGGAATTTTGAACAACTTGTAAAATAACTTTAATTCAAAAACATTTAATTAATTGTAATAAGGTGAGTAGCTTTGATCAACAAAGTATGGAGTTCAAAGACTGACTGCCGGGCCTTGAGCTCCCGGGCTTTTTATAATAACCTGCCCCTCACACGGCTGTGGGAACTTGCAGATCTCATGTCTGCTTTTATCTTAATTGTACACTTTATTACATAGTAACAATCTTATTTCTAAGTAATTGCGGTATGTTAACCGCTTGTGACCTGCCACCTGCAGTATCACTGCTCTTTCGGATGCAAAGTTGCATGTCCGTTCTCATGAACTGTCGATAATCTCTCTGGGTTATCCTTGTATTACATTATTGCAATGAACCTATACTTTATTTAACAATTTCTAATAATTCCTATTAGATTCAATATATTTAATACATATAGATAATTGGGGATACATAACTCCTCCCACCGTAAATAAAAAATTAAAGTTTTACTTAATTTTTAAATACATAAAATTCATTATTCAATTTCATTTAAAATTCATTGTTTCCAAGGGTATACTTATCGTTTCTTTATTTCTCTTTGTTTTTTTAAATCTAGAACTGTTTCCTTCATTCTTATATCTAAGGTACATTTTGTAAAATACATATATAATTACAAAAATTAGTAAAATGATTAACACAATTGTCCAAACGCTTATATTATCATAGAGTAACTTTGGCGTTTTGAGTTCACTTAAATGTTCTTTGTAACTTTCCACTAATTTCAAAGCGTGGTTGAGGTCGTCTAAGTCTAGATGCTCTAGCTTCATGGGTTTCTTGGTTATTTCTTCGTCTTCTTGTTGTTCTATCTTGAACTGTAGTTCCAGTAGGTTTGCAAGTTTCTTTGTTGCTATGGGATCTTGATAAACTCTGATTACTTCGTCTTTCAATTTCACATAACAGTCTTCCTTGAGGGTAATTAATTTGCTTCCGATTAATGCTTGGTTATTTTCATCTTGATCGCAGTGGATGGTTGCTACTACTTCTGTTGGGAAAATGGCTATCCATTTGTTTTCTGTAACTTTTTGAATTTTTATGTTAGTTATTTGCACTTGATTGGCTTCACAGTTTTCGTAATGATTTGAAAATTTTAATAGTTGTACTTCACAAGGGTTGTCTTCTTGGATGGTTGTAGTCGTCATCGATTGACATAAGTATTGGTTTGGTGTTACTTCAGTACATTTCTCGTTCATTTAGGGATAGGATTTTGGTTTTGGGTATGATTACTTGGTATGTGCTACTTTTGTTTGAAAAGCAAATAAATGATAATAATTATAATTGTTACTTGCTACTATCGGGATTTCTATTAAAAATATTATTTTGTTATTCTTAATGTGGCCTTTTACTGTAGCTGTCTTCAAATATTAGAATGTTTGATTCTGTTACATCAAATGGTAATTTACTGTTAGTTATAAGTGATCTAATTCTTATTAATTCTTTTAATAAATCGGTTGGTTCAATAATACTAGAGTGTACGGTATTTAATTTTGCAAATGTTACTTGGGTTTTGCATACTGCCTAATTTAATTGGTAGTATACCGGGGTTGTTTTTTATTTTTATATCTTTTATTACTTGGTTGTCCGTTCTACCCGGGCGGAAGTTGACGGTAAGGGTGATGATTGTCCATCTGAAATTACAGGGTGTCTTAGGTTTTTCAAATAAATGTACTTTGTTATTTTACCGTTGTCTACTACTGCTATATTTTTATCTGATATTTTCTTAATTTTAAATGGTCCTAAATTTCTAGGTGCCGTTTTATGTCGCTTGCTTTGAAAGTTTTTCTCATACACGGTTTGTCCTATTCAAAATTTATTTACGTCGGTATTTTTATTTCGGGTTGTGGTGATACGTTCCTTATTGTTATCTAATTTATCTTTTACCTTGTCGTAAGTTATTTTTAGTTCTCCTTTGTGGTCTTTCGCATATTGTTGATATACTTCCTTGTTGTAGTGTATGTCATAGGGTTTTCGTGAATCTGAATGTCCTAAGGTTAATTCTAAGGGTGTAAAATTTGTCGATGAGTAAATTGTATTATTATAGGCGATTAGTGCGTATGACATTAAATTGATTATATGTTCTTTTTTATAATTTATCCTTAATAATCGAATTTGTTCTAACAGAGTTAAATGTAGTCGTTCAATTAGTCCGTTTGATTCAGGGTGGTTTTCTGTTATGAAATGAATTTTTATTTTTTGAAGTTCTAAAGTGTTTTGTATTGTCTCATTTTTAAATTCGCTACCATTGTCTAGAGTTATTGATTCGGGTGTTCCATAACATGTGAAATACTGTAAAAATCCTTGAGTCGCGTCGATGCTATTTTTGGATGTGATTGGTATTGCTTGGCCTATTTTTGTGAATGCGTCTACAATTGTTAAATAGTTTTGCGCTTCTACTACTAGAGTATCGGCATGTAGTTTTTGAAATGGTTTGTCGGGTGTTTTGGTTAACATTAAGGATATCTTTGGGGGTTTTCTATCGTATTTCGCTTCGTCACATAATTCACATTGGTTAATGAAATCTGTGGTCAATTCCTTCATGTCTTTAAAATAATAACGTCTTACAAGTTGCTTTATGGTTTCGTTAATTCCACGATGGTTGGTTTTTCCTTCGTGTTGATTCCTAATTACGTCGTTTATTTCGTCAGGGTTGCCTAATGTTATTAATTTTTTCGTACATCTAACGAGTTCAGGGCCAGAGTTATTGAATAATTTAACGTTTAATTCTGAAAATATTTGGTATAAATGTTCGGGGTTGAAATAAAAATAAAATCGTTTTTTCTCGGGGTGTATTCTTTTAGAATTTTAATTATTTGTTCCTCGTTGTCATCTTTGGTTATTTGAATTTGGTATATCCTTGTGTTACCTACTTTTGTATATTTTACGGGATTGGGGTTATTTAAAACTTCGGTTATTATAAATTGGTTGGGTTTCATATCGATTGCTTCGTTTAAAATTTTAATCGCGTTTTTAGATTCTTCGTTTTGTGTCGAATGTATCGTGTCGATCTCGTCTAGATCTTCCCTTATTTCTGCTTCGTCTACGTTTCCTACAATGGATTCCGTTTCTAACGCATTGAGTTGGATTCTACTTAAAGCGTCTGCGTTGTTGTTATAAATTTCTTTTTTGTATATAATTTCGTAATCGTACTCTTCGAGTCTGATTCACCATCGTTGTAATTTTGAATTCGGTTCTTTCAGTTTGCCTAGCAATACTAATGGTCTATGATCGGTGTATATGTAAAATTTTCTTCCGTATAAGTAAGGTCTAAAATATTTTGTTGCCCAAATTATGGCTAATAATTCTTTTTCTATGGTACTATATTTTTGTTCGGTTTCATTTAGGGTTCTGGACGCGTAGCCGATGGGTTTATTGCTACCTACTTTTCGTTGGCTCAATACTGCGCCTAATGCTACATTCGATGCGTCTCTCGTCAGTATAAATGGTTTTGAAAAGTCTGGGTATTCTAATACAGGGTGATTCGTTAATATGTTTTTAATTTTGTCTACGGCTTTAATATATTCCAGGGTGTGTTCAATTTTGTTTTCCTTTTTTAAACAATTTGTCAGGGGCTTGGTTATCTGAGCGTAACCTTTAATGAATTTGCGGCAGTAATTACTAAGTCCTAGAAATCTTTAATTTCTTTGGTTGTCTTTGGTAATGGGTAATTTAGAACTGCATTTGTTTTGTCGGGATTTGGCATTACTCCTTGGGGTGTTATTACATGTCCTAAAAATGATACTTCTTTTTGTAAAAATTCACTTTTGTCTAATTGTACTTTGACATGTGCTTGTCTTAGTCTTTCAAATACTTCTTTCAATCTTTCTATGTGTTCTACCAATGATGTGGAATAAACTATGATGTCATCTAGGTACACAAGGCATTTTTCATTGTATATTCCTCGTAGTATATTGTCCATGACTCTCTGGAAAGTAGCGGGTGCGTTCTTTAATCCAAATGGCATTCGTTTGTACTCGTAATGTCCTCTAGGTGTGCTGAAGGCTGTTTTTGATATATCTTTTTCTTCCATCTCTACCTGATGGTATCCTGATGCTAGGTCTAATGTTGAAAAATTTTGGCATTTGCCTAATTTGTCTAAAATTTCGGTTATATTTGGTAGTGGATATTTGTCATCCACCGTTTTTTCATTTAACTTTCTATAGTCTATTACCATTCTGTACTTTCTCTTTCCGGTTGCGTCTAATTTCTTAGGTACTATTAACACGGGGCTGCTCCATGGTGAATTGGAGTGCTGGATTATGTCTTGGTCTAATAAGTCTGCTACTTGTCTGTCAGCTTCTTCTTGGCTTGCATGAGGTAGTCTATATGCTTTTGTAAAGATTGGTTTATTGTCTGTTAACTCGATATTATGTCTTACTGTGTTGGTGAATGTTAATGGTATTCCTTCGCAATGGAATATGTCGCGGTATTCAAAACATAAGTTTTTAATTGCTCTTTCTTCTTCTTGATTGATGTCGGTGTAAAAGCGGATTTTCTCTTAACATTTTGTCATGTTCTATTGGCCTGTAATCGTTTTCTAAATTTTCGTGTATTTCCATTTCGTTAAAATTTAATTCTTCTACGTTAATTGGGTCTGTTAATGATAATTATACGAGATAGTCGTTTGAATTTAATATCATTGTGGTTGCATAATTATCTTTTATTTGTACTAAAGCAGTTGGGGTTTCTACTCTTTGTTGAAATGTCATATGATTTATTATTCCTACCTTTTTGTTAGATTTTACTGGGATTTTTATTTTTCTTTCCGTTCGGGGTTCTATAGTGTATTTTTGTTCAATTTGTGTGTTTTGAAATTTAATGGGGATTTTTCCGTATTTTGTCCTTAATAAACGATTTTTGATGTCAATGTTTACTCCTAATTTTCTTAGAAAGTCAATTCCGATTAAGCCGTCATATTTGTCGTTAAATTCGAAAATACAAAATTTATGTTTCATTTTAACATTAATGTTCTCGGTAAAGGTATATTAGCTACGAATTGGTGTAGTGTTGTTTGATGGGCTGTTTTAATTTTAAATGGTTCTCTTTCTACATAATCTAAATAGTGTTTTTTTACAGTTCTGGGGCTAATTAATGTTTTTGAGGATCCGGTATCGATTAATAGTTTAAATTCGGCGTGGAGTATTTCTATGTATGGTAGTACTAAGTGATTTATGTTATTTAAGTTTATTAAGTTTGGTCGTTTATGAATTGGTCCATTTGAAAATTTGAGTTCGAGTTTTCTTCGTCGTACTCCTCGTAAGTTTCGTATTGTTCGTCGCGTTCATAAGTTTCTGCATGGTTTGATTCGTCGTTCGTACTTGTCTGAATGTAATTATTCTGGTCAGTGTCAAATTTTTTTACTTCTTGGTGAAATAGTTCTTGCGATGTAAAATTGCGTTTCTGATGAGTGTTTGGTCGGATATGTGTTATCTTTGTATTTTGTCTGGTGTTACCAGATGAGGTATTCATTGGTGTTGGTTTATAATAATTATTAGGGTTGTTATGATTATTATTCATTGATGTATTTCTACTGGGGTTTATGTTGAATGCTGGTCTTTGTTGGTTTAGGTTTGGATTGAATCTTGTCTGGAATGCGGGTTTCGTAAAAGTTGGGTTAAACGTTGGTTTTGAAAAATGTTTATATTGATTATTAAAATTCGTATTGTTAAAATTTGGGTTATTAATTCGCGGTTGATTTGTTTGTGTGTTGAAGGGTGTGAATTATTGATGAGGGATTGTTTGTCTTGTGGCTTGTATAGTTTTTATTGGTGAATAACTTTTATTCGCTTTGGGGTTGTATAGTCTGTTGCGGTAATACATTACACTTTCTTTTTCTATTAATAGGTTTATAGCTTCTTCTAGATTTTGGGGACGTTGGAATCTGATCTTATCCGATAGTCGTTCTGGTAAAGCGTTTACATACGTGCCCAGTGCCATTTCGTTATACATTTTTGTTTTTAAATGTCGAACGTTTTGATCGGGCTCTTCGATTTTTAATTTTGTTAGGATTAAACTTCTCACGTCTTGGCATTTTATTCTAAATTGATAGGGGAATTGGTTGTTTTCCATTCTGAGGTTTATTAGGTCTCGTACCAGGCATTTTTTGTTACGTTGGTCTCCAAAATATGCGATTAGTATCTGTTTAAATTCTTGCCATTTCTGTAGATCGTCCCTACTGGCAATTAAGGTTAGTGCCCTTCCGGTTAGTTTACTTATTATCAAGCGTATAAGCAATAAATTTCTTTCGTTATCTCCGGGTTTGTAGAAGGTTTTCAGGAACATTTCGGATGCTCCAATGTAGTTTCCGAGATGCGTTTGCGTGCCATCAAATATCTGGATTGTCTCTAAATAAAGCTATATGTCAGCGCTACTTATTTTGGTTAAAAGTTGCTTTCGCTTTTGGGTAATTTCAAAAAGTTTTTTTTTTCAATTGAGGTTTATTTCGCTATGTGTATCGTTATTTTTGCTTCGGATTTACTAATTTTCCGTTTAGGTAGTGTAATTTTAAATTTTGTATAAATTGGGGTTGGTTTTGATATTTGTAACGTTAATTATGCTTTGGATGTATTAATTTTCCGTTTAAATTAAGTAGTTCCGAATTTTGTAAAAATTGAGGTTGGTTTTGCTATTTGTATCGTTAATTTTGGTTTGGGTTTATTAATTTTGTCGTTTAGGTTAGGTAAATTCAAATTTTGTAAAAATTGGGATTAATTTTTCTATTTGTAGCGTTAATTTTTGTTTGGATTTGTTAATTTTCAGTTTAGACTTGCTTCGGGATATTTTTAGAATCGTAGTTGCTGTTATTTGTACTTAGTTACACAGTGCGGTAATGAATTTGTTAGATTTATACTCGATAATGTTGATTTAATTACTGTAGCCTTGAATTTGCCTGTTTCTATCTCGCGGTTTTAATTTGTTTTGAGTTTGCTTGAGTTTCTGCTTACTGAAGAATCTGGAGTAGATAGATTTGTTCTCGCGATATTTACTTCGCTTTGTGTTAGTTTAGTTCTGTTAATTTGTAATTATATCCTTTTTCGTCGGTTTTAATTGAGTTGCATAAACGTATAGTTCGTCTGTCTTGTCTCCTTGTATTCTAAATTTAACTTGCAGGTTAATTACTTACTTGGTAATTTTAATCACTAGAAGATGTAGTTTAGTTTCTTGGTAATTGCGCACGTGCTGAATAGCATACGACTATACCTGTTAAGTAATTAATACTTACTCACAGGTGTTAGTTTCAGTTTATGGAAATTAAATAATTCGTTTCTTTTGTAGTTAATTGCTTTGCACAAATGTTGCGTCTTGTAATTAAATCTCTCCGTATTGTAGTTTTTAAGTTTCTATAATTAGCATTTTAATTATAGCTTTGTATGGTAAACGATTTATTTATAAATGATGAGTAGTTTTAATTAAAACGTTTAGCTTTTATTCCGTGTTTGCACTAAGATAATTACCTTTTCGTAATGCAATTTATTTATAGATTGCTGCGGTAAATAGTTTTTCATTAAATGCTGGGTGTAATTTATGCGCTTTTCTACTCCGTGATGGATTTAATTACAAATTGCGCTGCTTTAGTTCTAAAAGTTATTGATTTAAATAGCGATTTCTCTGAGGTAATAATGATGTTGCGTTCGCGGGCTTTGCTTATTTTAGGTGAGGATTGCACGCTGGTTTTAAGCTACACTGGTTTCAGGTACTGATATGTTTGCAGAGTACTTTGCTGTAGTTTATACAGTATGATAGAGGTCAATGGTTTAAATAATCGTTCCGTAATTGCTTGTTTGAAGAATTACCTTTAGCTTTGGAATTAATTTGCGTTCTGTTTTTTTTAGTTTACCGGATTAAACGTGCGTTTTGTATCGCGCTAGTTAATTTTTCGTATTTCGGTATTTATGGATGTGCGTCGGTTACTTTTGGTTTATTTTTGAGTTTGTTCTAATAATTGTGATAAGAATCTCTTAAACATCAAGTCTCTTTTGCTTTTAAAAAAAAATCTCTGTAAGTTTCATAGATTACACTTTCTCAATATACAGTCTCGTTTTGAAAATAATTTCTCTTTGTAATTATTTTAAAAAAAAATATTGGCATAAAATAAAATTCATAAAATAATAATAAATGGTAATCAAATAATAAAATAATAAAACTAGCATATATCAATTATAGTTTGTGAAAGCAGTTGGTTTTAAAGGAAATGAACTTACATTAATTTCTTCATCTGTTTCTTTTGTGGGCTCGATCGATGCTGTATCTTGTCCACGTTGGTTTGTTGTTGGATTCGGACGATTTGTGTTCTTCCTCCAACCTGGTTTGGGTTCTGTCAAAATTGCGAATTAAAATTCTTGGTCACCAATCTTCTGATTTTTGGATTTTCAGTGCCCTTTTGACATCCGTTACGTCTGCGCCAGTTAAGGTTCGGGCTTTTGGAGCGGTGTTTTTAAAAACAATTCTAAACACTTAACACATTTTTATTTTAACTTAAAACAGAAATTACAATGGAATTTTGAATAACTTGTAAAATAACTTTAATTCAAAAACATTTAATTAATTGTAATAAGGTGAGTAGCTTGAACAACGAAGTATGGAGTTCGAAGACTGACTGCCGGGCCGTGAGCTCCCGGGCTTTTTATAATAACCTGCCCCTCACACGGCTGTGGAACTTGCAGATCTCATGTCTGCTTTTCTTTTAATTGTACACTTTATTACACTGTAACAATCTTATTTCTAAGTAATTGCGGTATGTTAACCGCTTGTGACCTGCCACCTGCAGTACCACTGCCTTCTTGGATGCAAAGTTGCATGTCCGTTCTCATGAACTGTCGATAACCTCTCTGGGTTATCCTTGTATTACATTGTTGCAATGAACTTATACTTTATTTAACAATTTCTAATAATTCCTATTAGATTCAATATATTCAATATATATATAGATAATTGGGGAATACATAACTCGTGTGAATGCCAACACTTTAGGTATCGTTTGAAATTCCACACAAGACGAGTTATGTATCCCCCAATTACCTATATATATTGATATATTGAATCTAATAGGAATTATTAGAAATTATTAAGTAAAAGTATAAGTTCAATGCAACATTGTAACACAAGGATAACCCAGAGAGGTTATCGACAGTTCATGAGAACGGAATGCAACTTTGCATCCGTGAGGGCAGTGATACTGCAGGTGGCAGGTCATAGGCGGTCAACAGACCGCAATTACTTAGAATTAAGTTGTTACATTGTAATAAAGTGTACGATTAAGAGAAACGCAGACATGAGATCTGCAAGTTCCCACAGCCGTGTGGAGGGCAGGTTATTATAAAAGGCCCGGGAGTTCAATGCCCGGCAGTCAGTCTTCGAACTCCATACATCGTTGTTCAAGCTACTCAACCGAGTCAGTCTTCAAACTCCATACTTCGTTGTTTGAGCTACTCACTAGTACAATAATTATTTTAGTATTATGTACAAGTTATCTAAATTTTAACTTAATAAAAATTTGTTAAACTCAAAGTGTTTTTAAAAAACCAGCTCCAAAGGCCCGAACTTTAACTGGCGCAGTCGTAACGGATGTCAAAAGGGCACTGAAAATCCAAAAATCGGAAGATTGGTGACCAAGAATTTTTATTCGAAATTTTGGCAGAACCCAAACCAAGTTGGAGGAAGAACAAGCATAGTCTGAATCCAGCAACAAACCAAGTTGGACAAGGAACAAGAATCGTCTAAGGCCAACAAAACAAACCAAGGTGGACAAGATACAGAATCGATCGAACCCACCAAAGAAACCGATGAAACTAATGTAAGTTCATTTCCATAAAAAATTTTTAAACCAAATTATAATTGATATATGCTAGTATTATTTTATTGATCATTGTTTTATGTATGAATATTTTTGAAAATAGTTCAAAGTGAATTATTTTCAAAACGAGACTGTATAACATTTTATGAAACTTGAATGTTAAAAAGCAAATGAGACTTGATTATTTACAAAGAGATATTTTTTTCTTTAAAAAAGCAAATAAGAATTGAATTTAAAAAGAGATTTTCTTTTTAAAAGTAAATGAGAATTAATATTAAGAGATCCTTACCATAATAAATAGAACGAACTCAAAAATAATCCAAAAAAAAAACGGGCGCACATTCACTAAACACCAAAATAAGAAACATCAATTACCGCGATTCAACGCACGTTTATAAACCGGCAAACTAGAAACACAGAACGCAATTTAATTTCAAAGCTAATTCGAACAAGCAGTACAGAACGTTTAATAAAACCATTGACCTCTATAATACTGAATAAATCACAAGAACATTCTGCATTAACTAAAAATACGGTAACTTAAAACCACCTAAGATAAATACGCGAAGAAAGCATTCCTTATTATACAATTAAAACTCAGAGAAAATCGCTTTCAGAATCCTTGCACAGTACTAAAGAAATAGCTTTCAGGAACTTTCAGTACTAAAGCAATTTGCATCATACACGGGATAATAAAATCGACGCAGTTTCTATATTAATACCTACAATCCATAAAAGCGTGTACAATTGCAATAAAATCTAAACGTTTTTCAACTAATTAATCAGCATTATAAAGTGCAGTAAAACGGTCATCATAAGAAGCTTTAATTAAAACGCTGAAAACCTACACTACGAAGAGATTCAATTACCAACAAGCATTATAATACCAAGAGATTTAAAAATAAATAGACGTAACACTTGACGCAAGCAGTTAGCAATTACAGAAACAGACGTATCTAATTTCTATTAACACCCGTAAGTGTTAAGTACCTCAACAAGTATAATCATATGTACGCAATTATAACAAAGTAACGAAGATTACATTCTTAAGTACTCAATTTCAACCATGAAGTACAGGAGTAATCAACCTTAAGTTATAAGTAGAACACAAGACAGACGAACTGTACGTTTACGCAACTCAGTAAAACCCACGGAAAGAATATTAATTAACAGAATTTAACCAAAACAAATCTAAACGAGAATAAATCTATCCATTTAAGATTCCTTAAGAAATAGGAACTCAAGACGAACTAAAAGCTGCATAAAAACAATTAATCCAAGACTACAGTAATTAAATTCAACATTATTGAATACAAATCTCGTGAATACATCACCGCATTGTGTAATTAAATATAAATAAACAACGACTACGATTTTAAAAATAACTCGACGCAATATAAACTTAAAATTAATAAATCTAATACTACAAGTACGAAATTAATCTCAAATTCTTACCAAATTTTATCCACCCAATCCAAACTGAAAATTAACCATTCCTAACTAAAAAATAACGCCGAAAAATAACGAAATAAACCTCAACCTTTACCAAAATTTTATTTACCTAATCTAATTGAAAAATTAACAAACCAAAACCGAAGTTAACGTTTCAAATAGCTAAATCAACATCAATTTTTACAAAACTCTAAGTTATCCAATCTAAAAAGGAAAATTTAAAAAACCAAAGCAAAAATAACGTCATAAAAAGAAAAATCATCCCCAATTTTTACAAAATCCAAAATTACTTAATCCAAAAGAAAAATTAATACATCCAAAGCATAATAAACGCTACAAATAGAAAATTAACCCCAATTTTTACAAAATTTGAAATTTCACAACCCAAACGGAAAATTAATAAATCCGAAGCAAAAGTAACAATACAAATAGCGAAATAAAGCTTAATTCAAAAAAAAAAAAAAATTTTTTTTTAAATTTCCCAAAAATCGAAAACAATCCTTAACCAACATGAGTAACACAGACTTACGTCTCTATTTAAAGACAATTCAGACATTTGATGGCACGGAATCCCATCTCTCAAATTTCATTGGAGCAGCCAAAATGTTCCTAAAAACCTTTTACAAACCCGGAGATGACGCAAGAAATTTATTGCTTATACGCTTAGTAATAAGTAAACTAGCCGGAAGGGCACTAACATTAATCGCCAGTAGGGACGACTTATCGGAATGGGACCAATTTAAACAGCTACTAATTGCATATTTTGGAGACCAACGTAATATAAAATGCCTGGTACGAGACCTAATAAACCTTAGAATGGAACACAATCAATCCCCCTACCAATTCGGAATGAAATTCCAAGACGTGAGAAGTTTAATTTTAACAAAATTAAAAATCGAAGAACCTGATCAAAACGTTAGACATTTAAAACAAAATGTACGACGAAATGGCACTAGACACATATATAAACTCTTTACCAGAACGACTATCGGATAAAATCAGATTCCAACGACCCCAAAATCTAGAAGAAGCTATGAGCCTAGTAATAGAAGAAGAAAATGTAATGTATTACCGCAACAGACTATACAACCCCAACGCGAATAAAAGCTATTCACCAACAAAAACTATACAAGCTACAAGACAAACGATCCTCAACAAAAATTCACACCCTTTAACTCACAAACAAATCAACCGCGAAGTAACAACCCAAGTTTTAACAATACCAATTTTAATAATCAATATAAACATTTTTCAAGACCAACATTCAACCCAACTTTTACGAAACCCGCATTCCAACCGAGATTCAATCAAAACCTAAACCAACAAAGACCAGCATTCAATGCAAACCCTAATAGAAATACACCAATGACTAATACTCATAACAACCCTAACAATTATTACAAACCAACACCAATGGACACCTCATCTGGTAACACCAGACAAAACACAAAAATAACACATATCCGACCAAACCTCATCAGAAACGTAATTTTACATCGGAAGAATTATTTCATCAAGAAATAGAAAAATTTGACACTGACCAGAATAATTACATTGAGACACCTACGAACAATGAATCAAACCATGCAGAAACTTATGAACGTGACGAACAATACGAAACTTACGAGGAGTACGACGAAGAAAACTCGAACTCAAATTTTCAAATGGACCAATTCATAACCGACCAAACTTAATAAACTTAAATAACATAAACCACTTAGTATTACCATACATAGAAATACCCCACGCCGAATTCAAACTATTAATCGACACCGGATCCTCTAAAACATTAATTAGCCCCAGAACTGTACAAAAACACTATTTAGATTATGTAGAAAGAGAACCATTCAAAATCAAAACAGCTCATCAAACGACACTACACCAATTCGTAGCCAATATACCCTTACCGAGAACATTTAATGTTAAAATGAAACATAAATTTTGTGTATTCGAATTTAACGATAAATATGACGGATTAATCGGAATGGACCTTCTAAGAAAATTAGGAGCCAACATTGACATTAAAAATCGCTTATTAAGGACAAAATACGGAAAAATCCCAATTAAATTTCAAAACACACAAATTGAACAAAAATACACTATAGAACCCCGAACGGAAAGAAAAATAAAAATCCCAGTAAAATCTAACAAAAATTTAGGAATAATAAATCATATGACATTTCAACAAGGAGTAGAAACCCCAACCGCCTTAGTACAAATAAAAGATAACTTTGCAACCACAACAATATTAAATTCAAACGACTATCCCGTAGAATTATCATTGACAGACCCAATTAACGTAGAAGAACTAAATTTTAGCGAAATGGAAATAGACGAAAAATTCAGAAAATAATTACAACCCAATTGATTGATTGGGGTTAAGGAGGTTGATATAAATGTGTGATAAAAATATGCAAATTATAATGAAGGACCAATTGCTTTTATAGCAATAACGATAATGGTGGAGCGGTTATGTAATAACAAAAAAAGACAACTACCAACTAATTAAGGAAGGGTATAAATACCTTAAGTCTTGCGCCGCTGGGGGCAATAGACACTTTCACGCACAAAGCTTTGTCCTGCGCCGCTGGGGGCAATAGACACTTTCACGCACAAAAGCTTTTACGGAGAACCAGTAACACGCTCGACCGGGTGTCGGTCTCGCTTTGAAAGCTCTAATACGACCGTCCCTTTCAAGGGTTCGAAGGCGACTTGCTTCTCTAAAGGCTCGAGTACGACTGTCACTTTATGCACTGTTATTGCCGGTATATAAAATGTTTCACTCAAACTGTAGGATGCACGCACAAAGTATTTATTGTCACAAAATACCGAATTGTTCGATGACGACGTAACATACCGCCCACCAAATTCATAGAATTTTGAAAAGGAGGAAGTAGGTTGGGTGAAGGAAATCACATGGAATTTGACCTTGCTAGGAAAGGAGGTAACGAAAGATAGGGTGGTGCACTACAGCGAGCGATATTACCAACTATGCAAAAATAAAAATATATATATGTAAATAAGCAAATATGTAAAATAATATACTACTATACATGTAAAAAATGTGTATATACATCTAAACATAAAATAAAGTTAAAATACCGGTAGCGGCGCTAGTTTGACCAAAGGTCGTTTTAATGTGCCATGTGCAGTTTTGATCTGGGTAATACGTGCTGCCGGTAGGTCTCCATAGGAGGAGTTACCAGGACCGGTTTGGTACGAAAACATCCATGACATGATGATAAACAATTTCCGATTGAATTTTTAATAGAAAGGATCCAGAAATTCTGTTGGATAAGATACGCTGTGGTATTAACACCGGGATGGCAATACCTTTCATGAGTTGACAGAATGATAAGTTCGGTTAATCGGTGCCGCTGAGGCAATAACGCAGGAAACTTTTCGGAATAGGAAAGCGAAGAATGTGTCAAGCGCCCACCTACTCTTAAGATGTTTTGTGGATCAACAAATGGCGAAAGTTTTCGCAAGCTTTTAGGTAATTTACGGTTTGCCTTAATCGAAGCTATTTCCTTTAAAAATGTAACATTTTGTACATGCCGAACGATAATCATGAGAGCATTGTGTAGTTCAATGTCTGTTAAGGGACCCGTATGACGTTGAGCCATGGGTTTAGAAAATCTATAAATGTAAGCCACGATGCCTTGGATTTTATATAACGATGAAAAGCGACTTAGTAAAATGTCAATGACGTTTGGATCTGTTTGAGCGACAAATGTTAGGATCTTCTTTTCCGTAGTTACCTCAGCAATTGAGGTTGACAATGTTGGTTGAGGCGGCCACGAGTCACTAGGGTAGTGAAGCCATTCAGGCCCCGCCCACCATAGCGAACATGAGATAACCGCGCTTGGCATTAATCCTCGAGATGCAGGATCAGCCGGATTATGCGAAGATTTAATATAAAACCATCGGCTAGGTGCAATGATTTCTTGAATGTGGCTAACACGGTTTGCCACAAAGTTTTCCAACGAAAAGGTGGAGAACGTATCCAAGTGAGAGCGACCGTAGAATCACTCCACGCTGAAACATCGGAAATGTCAATCAAGACTTGATAAGAACGAGTGGTAAAAGAAAGTAAATCGGTTAATAAAACGGCGGCACATAATTCCAAACGTGGAATTGAAATGCGCTTAATTGGAGCTACTTTTGTTTTAGCGGTTACAATTTGTACAGTTATTTCTCCGGTAGTTTGATTTATGAACTGAAAATACACTACCGCTGCATACCCTACCTCGCTAGCATCGCAAAACCCATGCAAATGACAAGTAAAAGGATCCGAAGGGGGTAAACAACGTGGTAACTTTAATGACGATAATAACGGCAACTCTTCTTGGTATTGCTGCCATTGAGACGAAATGTCTGCTGGTGGGATGTCATCCCAATTTAAACCTAACATCCACAGATGCTGGATTAGGCGTTTTGCAAAAGTGTTAGTGGGGCTAAAAATCCTAATGGATCATATATTCTGGCAACTTGTGAAAGTATGTTGCGCTTTGTACATATTTGGTTTAATGGTTTAACCCGAAACGAGAAAATATCTTCTGTAGGTGACCATTGAAGACCTAATATTTTTATTGATTCGTCAGAATCGAAATCGAGAGAAGTATATTGGCAAAAATCTGACGGAATGCCCTCCAAAATAGAAACTGAATTAGAACTCCATTTTCGAAGTTCAAAACCAGCCAAATGTAAAAGTCGAATAAGTTGATCTTTAATTTCGAGGGCCGATTGTATAGAATCTCCACCGGCGACGAAATCATCAATATATAGATTTGACCGTATAGCGTCAGCGGCTAACGGAAACCTTTTGCCTTCGTCAATGGCTAATTGCTGAAGAGTTTTAATGCTAGATAAGGCGATGACTTAATACCGTAGGTCACTGTATTAAGCTGATATGTCTGGATGGGTTCTTCTGCGGAGAACCGCCAAACAATTAATTGAAACTTTCGATGTTCTTCGGTAACCAAAATTTGTCGATACATTTGGCGAACATCACAAGTAAAAACGAAACGATGAGTACGAAATTTCAGTAAGATTGACGAAATGTCGTTTTGGAGACTAGGTCCAGCCAATTGAGTGTCATTATGACACGTTGTTTTTAGCCTTTGCAGAGGCGTCAAAACCACACGAATTTTAGAAGTATGACCTTCTTCTTTAAACACAGGGTGATGGGGTAAAAGTAATTATCGTTCCCAACGGGCGGGGAATCGAGTAATGCCATATGACCCGCATCAAGATAGTCCTGCATGAAATTGTTGTATTGGGCGCGTAGCTCCGGTTGAGCATGTAATTTGCGCTCCAACGAAAATAGTCTTTTTAGCCATCTCAAAGCAATTATCAAAACGGGCAAAGTATCGTTGAACGGTAACGCAACAATAAAACGACCGCTAGGGTCACGAGAAAACGTGTTTTCAAAATCAAATCTGCCTTTTCGTCTTCTGGAGAAGTATAAGGCTTGGATGGCAACTCTTCTATCTCCCAAAACCGCCTTAGGGTCTGGTCGATAGGATCTTCTACAGACGTAAAAAATGCTTGGACAGTATCAGACTGCAAGCTTTTTGTGGGACCAATAATAGTCCAACCAAAAATTGTATTTATGGCGGCAGGCTGAAGAAACTTGCCATGTATAACACCGCCATTGATGATGAACGGATAAACATCTGCTCCTAGGAGCATGTCAATGGTTCCTGGAGAGTTCCAGGTCGGGTCTGCAAAGTGCAGGCCGCATAAGTGTTCCCAATTATTAGGAACTTCAACGCTAGGTAATTTGCCAGATATTGACGAAAGCACAAAAGTTGTGACTTCTAGAGATTTTCAGAGTCTAACATAGAGCGAATGGTGCAGCTGACGGCACCCTATTGACTGCTGAAGTTGTCTGCCCAAGTCCATAAATCGGAACTTGAGAACGTATGCGTGGAAGCCAAAGTTTGCTCACGCAATCGTCTCGAATAAAGCTAGCTTGGGAACCAGGATCTAAGAGTACCCTGATCGGTTTGTATCTACCAGAACGATCTTGAACTTCCACAACAGCAGTGGAGAGTAAGACAGTAACCCCAAGATTTGAATTCGTCTGTGAAGACAAAACATTTGCCGGAATAGGAGAGGCTGACTGCGTCCTATTGGCATTTTTATGCATGTGTGTAGCGGTCGGTTCAGCTGAACGGCTAGAAGCAGGTTGCGATTCAAAATGTAGCAAGGTATGATGCGGCTTGGCGCAAGTTCGACAGGAATTATAAGATTTGCATTGCATGGACGCATGGTCTGTTCGTAAGCAATTTAAACAAAGGCGTAAGCGTTTGACAATGTCGAAACGTTCCGTCGGAGTTTTCTTTAGAAACGATTGACATCTATAAATTAAGTGATTGCCTTGCAGGAAGGACAATGGTGCGAAAATGAATTATTTGAGTCACTGGAGCTACTTGGTGTGTCCAGTGAAACTACGTTAGAAGAAACTCTTGGTTTAAATTGAAACGCTGAGGATTTCTTAGGCACTGATGTGTGAGATGTATGGACAGTCGTCGAATAAGAAACAGGTGCGGTTGAAGAAAAGGTTTCCAACGCTGCACATTGTTGGGTTAAAAAATATCTCAAATCCTCGAAATTAGGTATTTGCTTCGGATCCGATTGGAGTTCGAAGCGTTTTCTAGTGAACGGATCAAGTTTTCTAAAAGCAAATCGACCAGAATAAAGTTCCAATGTTCAGTGGGAAACTTTAAGTTAGTTAGAACAGCAAGGTTCTCCGAAAACAATCAATAAGTGCCCTAAGTTTCTTAGGGTCTTCTGATTTTAAAGGTAGAAAGTCTTTCATTGCTTTCCAATGCAAAGTTGCCAATAAACGCGGATTGCTAAATCTCTCACGCAAGGCGTTATAGGAAATAATAAAATTATCCCCGAAATGGGTACAGATTTAACGATTCTTAAAGACTCCCGGTACAACAACTGATAAGATAATTTAATTTTTCGATATTGGACAGCGACGCGTTATTATAGACCAGGCTGTCAAATAAATCGATGAAAGATGAAAATTCAGTTACCTCATTATTAAAAATTTGGAGCTTTAACGGTAACAATTTTGATACCGTGCTGCTTGGAGCATTTTCGATGATTTGTGGTGCTTTCATTTCTTGCATCGTATCGAGATGCAGCAGTATGAAAAATAAGCGGAATCTACTTCCTTCCGTACAGCGTTGTAAGTTAATGAGTCTACCTCGTCACATGAGGCCAAGACAGCGACTAAAATTGTATTGAAATTTGCATAAAGGTCATGTATTCCCTTGTTTGAATAAGGAACAATGCCTTTAAACTTGGGTCACTTTGTATAGAATTACAAAGCTCAAATATTTCTAAAATCCGTGTTTTCAGTAATTGGAGTTCTACCACATGTGCTTTCTTTGGAGCCATTCTCAAAGATTCTGAAAGGACTACAATAAACTGTTGTAAAACGGTAAAGCTAAATGTGCACTGAGAAATATTAAAATATTATGAGTTGTTCAAAGCACGAAAATGTAAAATAGGGTATAACCAATAAATCACGTTTTATGACTAACGGTTCGTCAAACAAAAGCGTGAATATAAGATGTACCGCTTAACAACCCGAGCGGCTTACCATCAAAAGCTCACAGAAACGTTTAAAACATGTGGCTTAACATATTTGCCGAAAGATGCAACTTTACAACCTTATTCCTCTGCAGATATTTTCAATATTGTAATACAAAACGTGCAATAGCTTTTAAATACAAAGCAAATCCCTTTACCTTTCTTGTTTAAGAAGTATAAAGCGATTTATAGTTTTCAGGTTGCTTTCTGTTTTATGCCGCTAAAATGAATTTAAAACTGAAAACTGACAAATTTTATATTATGAATAAGTAAACTAGCCGGAAGGGCACTAACATTAATCGCCAGTAGGGACGACTTATCGGAATGGGACCAATTTAAACAGCTACTAATTGCATATTTTGGAGACCAACGTAATATAAAATGCCTGGTACGAGACCTAATAAACCTTAGAATGGAACACAATCAATCCCCTACCAATTCGGAATGAAATTCCAAGACGTGAGAAGTTTAATTTTAACAAAATTAAAAATCGAAGAACCCGATCAAAACGTTAGACATTTAAAACAAAATGTACGACGAAATGGCACTAGACACATATATAAACGCTTTACCAGAACGACTATCGGATAAAATCAGATTCCAACGACCCCAAAATCTAGAAGAAGCTATGAGCCTAGTAATAGAAGAAGAAAATGTAATGTATTACCGCAACAGACTATACAACCCCAACGCGAATAAAAGCTATTCACCAACAAAACTATACAAGCTACAAGACAAACGATCCTCAACAAAATTCACACCCTTTAACTCACAAACAAATCAACCGCGAAGTAACAACCCAAGTTTTAACAATACCAATTTTAATAATCAATATAAACATTTTCAAGACCAACATTCAACCCAACTTTTACGAAACCCGCATTCCAACCGAGATTCAATCAAAACCTAAACCAACAAAGACCAGCATTCAATGCAAACCCTAATAGAAATACACCAATGACTAATACTCATAACAACCCTAACAATTATTACAAACCAACACCAATGGACACCTCATCTGGTAACACCAGACAAAACACAAAAATAACACATATCCGACCAAACCCTCATCAGAAACGTAATTTTACATCGGAAGAATTATTTCATCAAGAAATAGAAAAATTTGACACTGACCAGAATAATTACATTGAGACACCTACGAACAATGAATCAAACCATGCAGAAACTTATGAACGTGACGAACAATACGAAACTTACGAGGAGTACGACGAAGAAAACTCGAACTCAAATTTTCAAATGGACCAATTCATAACCGACCAAACTTAATAAACTTAAATAACATAAACCACTTAGTATTACCATACATAGAAATACCCCACGCCGAATTCAAACTATTAATCGACACCGGATCCTCTAAAACATTAATTAGCCCCAGAACTGTACAAAAACACTATTTAGATTATGTAGAAAGAGAACCATTCAAAATCAAAACAGCTCATCAAACGACACTACACCAATTCGTAGCCAATATACCCTTACCGAGAACATTTAATGTTAAATGAAACATAAATTTTGTGTATTCGAATTTAACGATAAATATGACGGATTAATCGGAATGGACCTTCTAAGAAAATTAGGAGCCAACATTGACATTAAAATCGCTTATTAAGGACAAAATACGGAAAAATCCCAATTAAATTTCAAAACACACAAATTGAACAAAAATACACTATAGAACCCCGAACGGAAAGAAAAATAAAAATCCCAGTAAAATCTAACAAAAATTTAGGAATAATAAATCATATGACATTTCAACAAGGAGTAGAAACCCCAACCGCCTTAGTACAAATAAAAGATAACTTTGCAACCACAACAATATTAAATTCAAACGACTATCCCGTAGAATTATCATTGACAGACCCAATTAACGTAGAAGAACTAAATTTTAACGAAATGGAAATAGACGAAAAATTCAGAAAATAATTACAACCCAATAGAACATGACGAAATGTTAAGAGAAAATTTAACTAACATCCGCTTCAATACCGACATCAATCAAGAAGAAGAAAGAGCAATTAAGAACTTATGTTTCGAATACCGCGACATATTCCATTGCGAAGGAATACCATTAACATTCACCAACACAGTAAAACATAATATCGAGTTAACAGACAATAAACCAATTTTTACAAAAGCATACAGACTACCTCATGCAAGCCAAGAAGAAGCTGACAGACAAGTAACAGACTTATTAGACCAAGACATAATCCAGCACTCCAATTCACCATGGAGCAGCCTCGTGTTAATAGTACCTAAGAAATTAGACGCAACCGGAAAGAGAAAGTACAGAATGGTAATAGATTATAGAAAGTTAAATGAAAAACGGTAGATGACAAATATCCACTACCAAATATTACCGAAATTTTAGACAAATTAGGCAAATGCCAATATTTTACAACATTAGACCTAGCATCAGGATACCATCAGGTAGAGATGGAAGAAAAGACATATCAAAACAGCCTTCAGCACACCTAGAGGACATTACGAATACAAACGAATGCCATTTGGATTAAAGAACGCACCCGCTACTTTCCAGAGAGTCATGGACAATATACTACGAGGAATACACAATGAAAAATGCCTTGTATACCTTGACGACATCATAGTTTATTCCACATCACTGGTAGAACACATAGAAAGATTGACAGAAGTATTCGAAAGACTTAGACAAGCACATTTTAAAGTACAATTAGACAAAAGTGAATTTTTTACAAAAAGAAGTATCATTTTTAGGACATGTAATAACACCCCAAGGAGTAATGCCAAATCCAGACAAAACAAATGCAGTTCTAAATTACCCATTGCCAAAAACAAACAAAGAAATTAAAGGATTTCTAGGACTTAGTGGTTACTACCGCAAATTCATTAAAGGTTACGCTCAGATAACCAAACCCCTGACAAATTGTTTAAAAAAGGGAAACAAAATTGAACACACCCAGGAATTCATTAAAGCAGTAGACAAAATTAAAAACATATTAACTAATCACCCTGTATTAGAATACCCAGACTTTACAAAACCATTTATACTGACGACAGACGCATCGAATGTAGCATTAGGCGCAGTATTGAGCCAAGGAAAAGTAGGTAGCGATAAACCCATCAGCTACGCATCCAGAACCCTAAATAAAACCGAACAAAAATATAGCACTATAGAAAAAGAGTTATTAGCCATAATTTGGGCAACAAAATATTTTAGACCTTACTTATACGGAAGAAAATTTTACATATACACTGACCATAGACCACTAGTATGGTTATGCAAACTGAAAGAACCGAATTCAAAATTACAACGATGGAGAATCAGACTCGAAGAGTATGATTACGAAATTATATATAAAAAAGGAATTTATAACAACAACGCAGACGCTTTAAGCCGAATCCAACTCAATGCATTAGAAACGGAATCCATTATAGGAAACGTAGACGATACAGAAATAAGGGAAGATCCAGACGAGAGCGACACAATACATTCGACACAAAACGAAGAACCAAAAAACGCGATTAAAATTTTAAACGAAGCAATCGATATGAAACCTAATCAATTTATAATAACCGAAGTTTTAAATAACCCCAATCCAGTAAAATATACAAAAGTAGATAACAAAAAGATATATCAAATTCAAATAACAAAAGATGACAACGAGGAACAAATAATTAAAATTTTAAAAGAATACACCCCCGAGAAAAAACGATTTTATTTCTATTTCAATACCGAACATTTATACCAAAGATTTTCAGAATTATACATTAAATTATTCAATAACTCTGGACCTGAACTCATCAGATGTACTAGAAAACTAATAACACTAGACGACCCTGACGAAATAAACGATGTAATTAGAAATCAACACGAAGGAAAAACCAACCATCGTGGAATTAACGAAACTATAAAGCAACTTGTAAGACGTTATTATTTTAAAGACATGAAGGACTTGACCACAGATTTCATTAACCAATGTGAACTATGTGACAGAGCGAAATACGACAGGAAACCCCCAAAGATACCTTTAATGTTAACCAAAACACCCGACAAACCATTTCAAAAACTACATGCCGATACTCTAGTAGTAGAAGCACAAAACTATTTAACAATTATAGACGCATTTACAAAAATAGGCCAAGCAATACCAATTACATCCAAAAATAGCATTGACGTGACCCAAGGATTTTTACAATATTTCACATTTTACGGAACACCCGAATCAATCACTTTAGACAATGGTAGCGAATTTAAAAATGAGACAATCCAAAACACTTTAGAACTACACAAAATAAACATTCATTTCATAACGGAGAACCACCCCGAATCAAACGGACTAATCGAACGATTACATTTAACCCTGTTAGAACAAATTCGATTATTAAGAATAAATTATAAAAAGGAACATATAACCAATTTAATGTCATACGCACTAATCGCCTATAATAACACAATTCACTCATCAACAAATTTTACACCCTTAGAATTAACATTAGGACATTCAGATTCACGAAATCCCTATGACATACACTACAATAAAGAAGTATATCAACAATATGCAAAAGATCACAAACAAAAATTAAAAATAACTTATGACAAAGTAAAAGATAAATTAGAAAACGATAAGGAACGTATCACCACAACCCGAAATAAAAATACCGACTCAAATAAATTTTCAATAGGACAAACCGTATATGAGAAAAACTTTCAAAGCAAGCGACATAAAACAGCACCCAGAAATTTAGGACCATTTAAAATTAAGAAAATATCAGACAAAAACATAGCAGTAGTAGACAACGGTAAAATAACGAAATACATTCATTTGAAAAACCTAAGACACCCTGTAATTTCAGATGGACAATCATCACCCTTACCGTCAACCTCCACCCAGGTAGAACGGACAACTAAGTAATAATATAAAAACAAAAAACGACCCCGGTATACTACCAAATAAATTAGGCAGTATACAAAATACAATATTTACTCAAATAATATCCAACCTTACTTTAACGCAACCACTTTAGCAACATTAAGAATAACGAAATAATATTTTTTTGAAATCCCGATAGTAGAAAGTAACAATTATCAATATTATCATTTATTTGCTTTTCCAACGAAAGTTACTAGCACATACCAAGTAATCATACCCAAAACCAAATTCCTATCCCTAAATGAACTGAGATATGGTTATACAAACGAAAAATGTACTGAAGTAACACCAAATCAATATTTATGTCAATCGATGACGACAACAACCATTCAAGAAGACAGCCCTTGTGAAGTACAACTATTAAAATTCTCAAATCATTACGAAAACTGTGAAACCAAACAAGTGCAAATAACTAATATGAAAATTCAAAAGTTACAGATAACAAATGGATAACCATTTTCCCAACAGAAGTAATAGCAACCATCCACTGCAACCAAGATGAAAATAATCAAGCATTAATCGGAAGCAAACTAATTACCCTCAAAGAAGATTGTTATGTGAAATTGAAAGATGAAGTAATCAGAGTTTATCAAGATCCCATAGCAACAAAGAAACTTGCAAACCTACCGGAACTACAATTCAAAATACAACAGGAAGACGAAGAAATAAAAAAGAAACCTATGAAGCTAGAGCATCTAGACTTAGACGATCTCAACCACGCCGTGAAATTAGTGGAAAGTTATAAAGAACAATTAAGTGAAATCAAAACGCCAAAGTTACATTATAATAATATAAGTGTTTGGACAATTCTTTTTTATTGATCATTTTAATAATTTTTGTAATCATGTATGTATTATACAAAATGTACCTTAGATATAAGAATGAAGGAAACAGTTTTAGATTTAAGGAAACAAAGAAAAATAAAGAAACGACAAGTATACCTTTAGAAATAATGAATTTTAAATGAATTTAAATAATGTATTTTATGTATTTAAAAATTAAGAAAAACCTTAATTTTTCATTTACGGTGGGAGGAGTTATGTATCCCCCAATTACCTATATATATTGATATATTGAATCTAATAGGAATTATTAGAAATTATTAAGTAAAAGTATAAGTTCAATGCAACATTGTAACACAAGGATAACCCAGAGAGGTTATCGACAGTTTATGAGAACGGAATGCAACTTTGCATCCGTGAGGGCAGTGATACTGCAGGTGGCAGGTCACAGGCGGTCAACAGACCGCAATTACTTAGAATTAAGTTACATTGTAATAAAGTGTACGATTAAGAGAAACTCAGACATGAGATCTGCAAGTTCCCACAGCCGTGTGGAGGGCAGGTTATTATAAAAGGCCCGGGAGCTCAATGCCCGGCAGTCAGTCTTCGAACTCCATACATCGTTGTTCAAGCTACTCAACCGAGTCAGTCTTCAAACTCCATACTTCGTTGTTTGAGCTACTCACTAGTACAATAATTATTTTAGTATTATGTACAAGTTATCTAAATTGTAACTTAATAAAAATTTGTTAAAGTCAAAGTGTTTTTAAAAAACCAGCTCCAAAGGCCCGAACTTTAACTGACGTTATACTGTATAACGTCCAACTTAAATCTAATACAACTAAAAATACTAAGCGTTCCATTCTATTAATGGTTTCGCAAATTTTTGACCTACTAGGTATTTTATCGCCAGCCACAGCTATAGGTAAACTTCTAATCCAAAGGCTATGGCAGTTGAGGACATACTGGGATGAAAGTATTCCTGAAAATTTAAATTCCGATTGAAATGCCTTTAAAACACAATTAAGTGCTAACAGAATAGCTCTAATTCAAGAACTAACTGATATAAATTCGTGGACTCATATCCCATCTAAACTAAATCCTGCAGATCTTGTCTCTCGCGAGCTAACTATAAATGAGTTACTGGACTGCCATGGTGGTATGGTCTTAACTTCCTTACGAAACCACGCCACAATTGGCCTACTCAAAGTGCTATTACTAACATCTTGGTTGATTCCGAACTTAAATCTGTATCAAATAATACTGTAGCTTTGCTAAACTTACAGGATTCAGACTTACTACATAAATATTCCTCATTAAACCGGCTGCAGCGTATTACGGCCTGGATTTTCAGGTTTGTAAAAAATTCTACACCGGGAACTATTCAAACTTCTGGTGTACTAACTACTATAGAACTACAAAGCAGTCTTAATATCCTTATTAAACTTTGTCAAGCCGAGGCCTTTGGGTCGGCAATAACTCAACAAAAAACTAAGCATACTATCATTGAATCCGTTCCTAGATGAAGATAACATACTCAGGGTCGGTGGGTGCCTAAAAAATTCCACTTATAACTTTGACAAAAAATTTCCTATTTTACTACCTAAAAAACACAAACTAACTAAATTAATATTCCAACATTTTCATGTTAAACTAATGCACTGCGGACCGCAGCAATTGTTAGCATTTGTCCGAGAGCACTATTAACCTATAACCGAACTAACTACAGCTAAACAAGTCTGCCACGAATGCATTAAATGCTTCCGTGCTAAACCTACTTCCTACCACCCTCTTATGGGTAACTTACCAGCTAAGCGACTTGAGTCTAATACTTCTGTTTTTTATAATGTTGGCATTGATTATGCTGGACCCATTTTAATAAAAGATTGCAAGCTTCGCGGCGCTAAACTTATAAAGTCCTACATCTGCTTGTTTATATGGTCACTAAAGCTATCCACTTGGACTTAGTATCCAACTTGTCTACTCCTCTTAGCTGTTCTAAGATTTATAAGCCGCAGGGGAAATCCAAATTTAATTACGTCTGACAATGCTACTAATTTTGTTGGCGCTTCTAAAGAACTAAAAGAACTTTCTGACTTCCTTACTAATAAAAATAATAACACTAAAATTTCCAATTTTTTAGCTAGTCATGGAATTAATTGAAAATTTCTTACCCCTCGTTTGCCTCATCAAGGTGGCTTGTGGGAAAACAGTATCAAGGCAACTAAGATTTACTTAAAATAAGTTTTAAGCAACACTAACTTGACGCACGAAGATTTACAGACTGTCTTAGTGCAAATCGAGGCTACGTTGAACCCACACTCCCTTTCACCACTATCTAACGATCCTTCTGATCACAATCCTTTGACACCTGGTCACTTACTGATAGGCAAACCTTTATGCCTTCTCCCTGAGCACAATCTACTGCAACTAGCTGAGAATAAATTGTCGCTATATCAGCGTATTCAAAAGATTACGCAAGATTTTTGGAAACGCTGGAACTTATTAGTTGTATCTGAGATGCAACGTGGAGTAAAATGGTTTAAAAACTTATCTGAACTTCTAAAGCTTGGTTCTCTTGTACTAATTAAAGAAGATAACTTACCTCCACTTAATGGTTCCTTGGTAGAGTAATGGAACTACATCCTGCTACTGATGGTGTTCTGCGAAGTGTTACTGTGCGTGTACCTAATGGAAATTTAATTAATCGTTCTGTGCATAAGCTGTGCGTGCTACCTAATACATTATGAAATTTTGATCTTTGATTTTTTATTGCTTTGAAGTTTATCTTAAGAATTTTCTTGTTTTACTGATTTGTATTTTACTTATTGGAAATGTTTATAGCATTTCATGTATTGCTTATATTTACTGTTTTGCTAACTTATAACTTATACTTGTTTCGAAATCTTGGAGATTTCAAGGCGGCCGGCATGTTAGGGTTTTATGCCGCTTCTGCGAATTTATAAATCTATCTTCACCTGGGTTAAACCGTTCAAGCGGTTAGAATCTAGAAATATCCCAACGTAACCCACTTTATTGGACTAGCCCGCATAGGGGTAACGTCGTTCGTTAGGGTGAACAGTTCTATGTAAAATGCGGTCGAAAGCGGTCGTGTAATATTATTGTTATTCGCAATGCTCCCTATGATCAATCATTTTAAATGAATATGTAATTGTTTCTAGTGTTTAAAAATGCTTCGTTTTGCGCGGCTATTGTACTATTCTAATTAAACTAATAAATCAAGTAAATGTACGTTAATCGAGCACGCGTTGTTTTTATTCTACATACATGTCCAATAGAAGTGTTTTCTTTTGCTAAGCTAATTATTGTTAATAAACTAAACTCTAAAACAATATCAGAATGAGTCGACTTCCAATCCTATTTGTGAAGCCATAAACCCTTTCGTGCCCAATGGCGTAAAACTAATGCCATCCTGTATGTACTATTATAGCATTTTAAGCGGGCATTATAAATCAAAGGAAGGTTAGGCAGTATCTCATTAGCATATTTGCACTTACATTGTAAAATGTGTTTAACTGTTTATTACATTTTAAATATTTGTTATTAAAATAAAGGCATGATGCAATGGTCATTTTCTGAAAGTGATACATCATGGGAATACCGCATGATAACAACAAACAGCGGCTGTTTCTAATTTGCATTGCGATATTTCTACGTATAAATCAAGGTAGTGCCAATTAATGCATGACCTTGTGAGAATGGGATGAATTAATAGTTTAATATATAGTGAAAAGGGAGTAATCTAAGGCCTCCATTATGTAATAAAGATTAATAGTCATAGATGATTCTGATTCTGTATGAATTACCCTGAAGGCTTCACTCTAAAAATCCCCCGCCTCTGGCCAGCAAACTTCGCTGATCCCTATTATCTCTAGTGCTAACCTATCCATTTCAATTTTTAAATTCTCTAGCTTACCTACTTGCTTCATACTTCTGACATTCCACGCTCCAACTCACAGAATGTTCACAAATCTTTTTTTATGCTTTCGGATCACACCCTCCGAAGTAGTTCTTTCCCTGAGATCCAAATTGGGGACTATTTTACCTTTGGAATTTTTTACCCCAAAGGATGCCATTATACTAGGTTATCATAAAGTAAGGGATATATTTTAAATCATTACAACTTTTTAATAAATTAAGTTAGTAACATAAAATAAACGAAATCTAGTTGCTTAATGAATGGGATTTTACCGTATCTATGAGAAACAAAAGCGTTGTCATAACAATTGTTTACACTAGTGTCAAAACGAAATTATTCAATTTGAAGTTTTATTTTGAAATTAAAACTCAAGTAAACGTTGAGTTCAAACGACTCAACTGTAATAACATGGTTTAGTTCAGTGCTATTATGAATCCGGCAGAAATTACACCGCTGGATTACGAAGATTTCGCACGAGAATGGGTTTGAGAGCGGGACCCTGTCAAATGAAAGCGTACCGCAATTTGATACAAAAATTTGAAAGAACAGGGTCTGTAACTGACTTACCAAGATCAGGAAGACCAATAATTAGTGATGTCCAAGTTGCAGAGGTTCTTCATGAAAATCAAGACATAGCCAGAAGCAATTCACTCGCAATCAGCAGTGCAAATGCGATATCCAAGCGATTGCAAATGCCGTATACCACGGTTTGGAAAATTTTACGCAAAATTCTAAACATGTATCCATATAAACTGAAAATGCTGTTTGAATTAAAGGACGCAGATTTGGCTACTAGGTACGATCTTTCTTTGCGAGTAATGGCTCAGATGGAAATTGAACCCGAATGGTTATCCCGTATTTTATGGACAGATGAGGCACATTTTACTCTGAATGGTGGAGTCAATACTCAAAACTGTAGAATCTGGTCTGCAGAAAATCCGCAACAAATCGTTCAAAAAGGTCTTCATGACAAGAAAGTCGCCGTTTGGTGCGGTTTTACAGCTGATTTTATTATTGGTCCGTATTTCTACGAGGAAATGCAGAATGGACAAGCCGTATCTGTAACTGTAAATGGTGAACGATACTTGCAAATGTTACAAAATTATGTTATTCCACAGCTGCAAAACGAGCACTACGGAATTGAAAACATCATTTTATGCAGGATGGAGCACCCCGCACATTTTCGACCAGTCAAAGAATTGTTAACCAACGTTTTCAAGATCGCGTGTTAAGCAGACATTTCGTAAATTCATGGCCACCAAGATCAACTGATCTAAACCCAGCGGATTACTGGCTGTGGGGTTATTTAAAAAGTTTAGTGTTTAGAAGACGACCAACTACGCTACAAGAATTAAAAGACAGTATTACGGAGCAAATTGGTACAATTCAACCAGAAATGTTACGAAATGCTGTGTACAATTTGGAGGTAAGGATGGTGATCTTACAACAACAAAATGGAGGTCATATTGAGCAATTGCCGTAACCTGTTTTGGGCATACTAAATCCCATTTCATAAGCAATTAGATTTCATTTATTTCTTGTTATTAACTTAATTTGTTAAAAAGTTATCATAATTTAAAATATATCCCTTACTTTATGATAACCTGATATTTAATAACAATTTCTGTACGCAGTGTACTTGGGAGGTAATGTGGTAGTTTCCCGTTGCCCTCCACATCGCAGTAGTATGCCTTAGAATGCCATACCGACCCCTATGGTCTCTGCCACTCTAAGTACGGAAAAAGCTGCTGCCCTTTTTCGGGGACCTGTCTTAGTCTGGTACCTCACTAAAGACCCCACTAATTTGGTTAAACCTATATTTAGCTCTTTATCTCATTGAAACACTCAAGCCATTCTACCCGTTCTAGTATTTTGGAACTTCTTCGAAGTGCAGGTCTGTTCAGAATGGTCACTTTATTTAGTAGGTGAAATATACCTTGCAGAAGTTAAATATTATTGATTACAAGTGCTTGTGCTTTTCATCTCTTGAACAGAATTTTACAATAACAAAAGTTAACATACACATTGCCAAATGGTGAAATTTATTATTCTGAAATTGATGATTTTAATCTCTGCAAAGCTACCCTTTGCGTAAGGTAAAAATCGCCCTATAGAACTAACTTCTGTTTTTATTGTTTACAAACTAAAATAAGTATGAAATAAAAGTGATTTTTACAGTAGATTTTTCTGTGTTAAGACGTAACTAAGAGGGCTTTAAAACGATTTTACGAGTAAACACCTAAGTGTTGAAATAATTTGAAGTGAATTGTAATAAAATTATTCACGAACACGCAGAACAACTATAAACCTAACCCTCATATGTGAATTCTGATAAAAAAAATTCCATTTTCATAAGCTTTAAATATTCGTACACTTAAAACACCTTTAAACATCTACACAAAGAAAAGCTTGTAGCAACTGCGTATGTATCAGTTGCAATAACAACAGTTTGTTTGAACTAAATAAGCGAGTTGATAATGCATTTATAGCAATACCTTGGTAGACTGTTTCGAATCACGAGCGATGTTCTGCAATAGCTTAGTACAGTTATTGTTGGTATCCAGCAGCGATTTTGCTTGTATAGAATTAATTAAATAAACAATTTTGTCGAATCCGAATTTGAGAAAAACTTTGACAACTTTATAACATAAAATTTATATATAATTCATAAGGTTTTTATCGGTTTGCTTAGGGCTTGGGCGTTCTTTGCGTTTTAAATATATATTTTTTGTAATCATTACCAGATTAATAAAATTTTAGTTAATTTTAGATGATTTATTTACTGTTGAAACTAAGACCGTATTTACATAGTTTGCCGCCCTGAGTTCGAACTCAGGCGCCTCCCTCCATATGAGGTCACAGATTTCAGGAAATGTTCGCTTGTTTGAGATTTATAGTTAAAAATGACAACAAATATAACTTTTGTTAGTTACGAGGGCGGTCCGTAGAGTAGTACCCGTTTGTACCGTATGGAGCGCTGGTGAGTAGAGTAGCATACGGACTAGTTATAACATGTTTAGTTATATTGCAGCTGTCTATGTGCAAAGTTACGCTTCGCTGGTTCTGACTGTGTTCTTTCTGTGAGTGTGTATAATGTTCAAAAAAAAACAGAGAACGCCGCCAGTTGTAAAATTAGGGCTGTGATTAAATTTTTCAACGCAAGAAATGTGAAACCCTGCTATATTCATAGTCAACTAAAGGAAGTGTATGGAGACAGTGTTATGGATGAGTCATCAGTTCAGCGTTGGTGTCGTAATTTCAGTTTGGGCAGAGACAATACCCATAATGAAGAGCGTTACGGACAACCGTCAGTAATTACGGACGAACTGTTGAGTTTAAATTAACGAATTCGTGTTTCACAATATTTCATGAAATTGTTAAGGAACACCTTCATTATGCGAAGATTTGCAAGGTGGGTCCCTCGCATGCTTACTGACGAACACAAAACCACCCGTATGGCTGCAGCACTGACGTTTTTGGACCGTCCACCTTACAGCCCAAACTTGGCACCCTCAGATTTTCATCTGTTTACAAAACTTAAGGATTTTTTGGCAGGAAAGAAATTTGAAAGTGATGATGAACTGAAAGCAGCTGTGACTACATATCTTAATACATTGGCGGCAGAAGTCTACGAAGCTGGCATACAAAAACTGGTCCCACATTTATGATAAATGCTTAAATTTGCGAGGCGAGTATGTGAAGAAGTAGTGTAATGTTTGTTCTTTTCAAATAAAACATTAAAATTTGTTAAGATGTACTAGTTTATTTTTTATTCAAAAACGAGTACTACTTTCCGGATGGCGTTCGTATATGTAAGTATATGAGCCGTACTATGCATCACACTGCCATGTTACGATAAATCTTTCTTTCCAGATATTTCACTCTATATTGACAAGTATAAAAATTTGAATTAAATTTGAAAAACTAAAAATATTGATTGCGAAAACGACATAATTGATATAATTTAAATAATGCATCAGCCAACGAAGAATTAACATAAAAGAGCAGCCAGCGCTACCTCTACCTACCTATAGCGTCTTCTGATAGATACAATACTAATATGGTTTATGAAAAACTGAGTATCTACAAATATAAACAGGAATAGGTTTCTTTTATAGAAGTTCATACATAATCAATATTTTTTAATCTATTATGAATTTCTAGTGTGTTAATATTATAAAATTTATCTCTGTATTCGTATGTAATAGTATAAACTTGAGCGCAACGCTTTTAAATATAGATTTATAAGAGAGCGTAAAATTTTTACGCTACAAGTGTGTTCACTGAACACAGGCGGCGTATCAAGAAGGCGGCAGTATTTGGTAAGTAGAGTTACTAAAGAAGTGGTTTTTAATAAAAGTGTGTCTGCTGCATGAGGAGTTGTTTTCACTGTTGCAAATACAACAAAAGTAAAAGAAAAAAATTAATCAAGGCATGTGGGTTGTGCAAAGTTCGATTATAACTTTCTTGTTTAAACGGTATAAAATATTGTAACAAAGCCGCCTGGTCTCAGCTTAGTTATTTTTAGCACATTAAATCAGCTTTCATTCGCCGGGTCTCCAGAAATCGTAACCAGTATCAACTGACAAAAGCGCAGCTGTCAGATACTGCAGTCAAAGAAAGTCGCCTGTATCTTATCTATTGTCGGTCGACCTCCGGTGTCTAAGTATTTCTAGAAGCAACTGTAAGTTATATAAAGACGCACGTTAGTGGTGGAAAGGAAAGTTTTTATCTATAGTAAGTCGCGTGTACTTCCGAAATAAATACTCAAAATAAATTTAGTTCTTTCTTTGTTACGGGTGAAATATTTACTGTTAAGGGTGAACTATGCGTTACAACAATTTAAATTTTGAGATGTCCTGAAGTGGCGGAAACCTGAAACAATAAAAGGGTGCGTCAGCTAACTGCAGTAGTACGAGAGTGGGCCTATAAATAAATGCAAAAAGATATAATGAATATAAAGAAGTACAAAAATGATAATAACAAGATTTCCCACTAAAAATTCTACATTACATTAACAATTACCCTGAAAGGTTTTGTTGCTGTCAATATCGAGGGGCGCCAAACAGTCGGTCACCGCAAGCTTTGTGATGTCGTATTTTCCCAATAAAACTTCCTGGCTTTGATTATTCTATAATCGGTCAAGTTCCTCTGTTAAAATAAAATGCTCTTCCGTCTATGATTGGCACCGGGGTAGTTGGATATCCTTTACAAATTAATAACTTTACACCTATTCCATAAATAATTGAAATAAAAATCAATCTAACTTGACCTCTATTAACGTAAAAACATGATTTCATTTCACATGCACCTATAAATGTACTTTCCTGAAAATAACTTATAGCGTCTCACGTTACCATAAACTGTTTGACTGTAAATATAATAATTTAGAACTAAAATGGACTAAATATAACAAGTCGGAACACTGAACTTGGGGTGGTTGCTAAAGAAAATACAACTCATCTCTACATTCACAAAGGCCAAGAAGAAGCTGTAAAATAATCCGTTTAAAATGAGGACCTTTAGAATCTTTTGGACCAACTTGGAACTCTAACTTCCGCGGTTACTTGAAGAGACTATTAGCGGAGGAGGGGGGTATGTATTAACGAATAATGCCAACGCGCCACTACTTTGTTAATTAATATTTCCAACTAGAAAGCACTAATAGGAAAAAGTAGAAACCATTTAGTGTACAAGCGCACCTGAACACCGAAGCTCTGTTGTCACATCTCTAACCTTGCACCTGCAAGAAAGGGTTAAATATTTAACTCACATGGGGTCGTTATTTGCGTCCCTAGATAACACGTCAAGAATATGGAAAATATTCCTCTTCTCTCAGCTGTGCTGGACTTAAATTTTATACACCATCTTGTTCTGTAAATACGGTTAAAGTTGGAATGACCTTGACATGCTAAATTTAATACCTTTTAGATAAAATTTTATGGCTGGTAATTCCTCAATCATAAATACCTTGTGTCATTTAAGACACCTCTAATAAGTGTTAATACAAAAATATTTACATTTATTGTAATTGAAATATTATCGTAACAATTTTTAGTTGATAGTTACTAAGTTCACACTTGGTGCCATTTCAATTAAATTTTATAAGTTGACCCCTAATTTCAGAATCGCCCCTAATTAATTTTATAAATTTTATAAATTTTATTTACATTATTCTTCAATATTATAGAGAACAGATCTGATATCTTTGATTTACACTAGTACAGGATTTTATACTAATGTGGTATATAAAATTTACGTATGCAATAGTTAGTCAAGTTAACTGTTTATTTAATTTCTATTTAGAATGCTTTGTAACACAGCAAGTTCTAATAAGTTTGAATCCCTATCTTGACTATTATTTTATTTTAATGAAATTTTTATAATTAACTTTCAAATCTAAAATCGCTGGAATTGGACACCAGGAAAGAATTTAACTACTAACACTCACCATCTGTTGTCCTACGTCATGGAATGTGATAACACGTGAAGTACGGACACACCATATAACATTATAATTTGAATAAGGGCCGCTATACTTGCGGCCACGTCCCCAATTCTCCACCCGGAGGTACTACATTGGGTTTAAACGCGAATAATAATTGTGCTTCTAATTCATTCTAACTTCATAACTGATCCACCCTAAATAAAAATCTAACAAACCTAACAAACTCTAACAATCTAACAAACCTAAGAATCTGACAAACAGAAACAAAATTAAAAACAAAAACTAAAGACAGGGTTGTAAATAATGGTATCCCTAGCGCTGACTTTCGAGTGTACCCGATCAACAAGACACAAGCAAAAATGAGAGGGGGAGGGATCTGTAATACCGGATAGCAGACGCTGGCTCTGCTTACCAGTGCGGCCCGAAGGGTCGTCTTAAAACTATCCAAATCTAGCTAACTAATTTAAATCCATCCCTAGCTTTCCCTATCATTCCCTAACTGATTTATATTATGATTACAATCTTCACAACTCTACTCTTCCTTCCCAAATATACTGCAACTAAAATGGCGAGAGAACGTCAAACAAAACAAATATGCCACAAAATACTACAATACATGCTAATAAATATAAAGTGTAAATATAAAATATAAATAAATATAATTATATAAATATATAAATAAATGTCTAATAAGCGTTAAGCATATAGCAGTGCACAAAAAAGCAAAAGCATCACCCTATTTATCAGGCGCACTCGCACAAGCATTATGTCGGCTAGCGCCATTACGCACAAAACGTGCTTGTTAAATTATTTCAAAACTATTAATTAATGTAAATCAATGCTTGTGCGAGTACAGCCGCCACAAAGTCTTACCTGGATAATAAAATTCTCCAGCATCCGAAGATCTGGTCGTCTGCCTACATCTAACTGTAACTTACTTCTAAGGGGAAGATGGGGTGCAATGCTATAGTCCTGGTGGGTATGCACCAAATGTTCTTGGGGGATCACAATCAATATCACTATCATTTCTCTTTCAAGTCCTGGGGGGTATGCGCGGTTTCGCTCTATTTTATTATCTTTGTTTATTTAATTGATTTAATTTAATGAGGGTTTCTGATTTATTTGTTATAGTTTATTTGTTATTATTCATTCCCGATTTCCCGATTTTCCGCACATAATTATGAAGATTGGCAGTGACTGTATTAATGGTGAGGGGGTTTCTCGTGCATATTGGACATTTGGGTATAACTATCACGTTTTTTTTTTTTAAATTTTTATATCAGGTTTTGGTTATATCTATGCTCGTATCCTTACTCACGCCAAGTTAATCTAAAATTTTTTCAATCCTCCCACCAACCCCACCGAATTTTACACGCGGTTGTCATTGTCTAATCTCGCGACCCTTCCCGCGAATTCTTTTAAGGCAGTCCAGAACGCCTTCTGGTTAACCACTTCCCCGACTTCCTCTAGGCTCTTTGGCCATGCCAGACCTAGGATAGCTAGTTTGCTATCAGCCAACCCTCGATTTCCCGACTCAAGCGGGCAGTCGAAGAGCACGTGCTCTGCGCTTTCCGCGCCCTCACCGCATTCGCAGCGGTCGCTGTTGGTTAGACCGAACTTTTGTAAATACGCCTTCAGGGCGCCGTGCCCTGTTATCAACTGCACCATTTTGTGATCGAGCTTAACCTCGATCCTACCTCTAGCTTCTATGCTCGGTATGAATTTGTGGGTCAACCTGCCCGTGGCAGCGTTGTTTCACCTCTCTTCCCATTGTCGAATCGATTTTTCGCGCAGCTTTCTTTTGATTAAAGACCTCAATATCGACGAATGTGATATCCGAAAGTCGCGCGTCGCGGCCTCTTTAGCTAATTCGTCAGTCCTATCATTTCCTACGTTACCATCGTGCGACCTAACCCAACAGAACTTTAAACGTCGAAACTCGAGCGCTGTATGCGCTATTCTCCAGACGTCCGCCTGGAGGTCTGTCGAGGTGTTCATATTGGTTAATGCCGCCAGTGCTGATTTACTGTCGCTGATTATATAATAATCGTCTCTGCCAGTGTGATTTATTACGTTAGCGATAGCCTCTCGTATGGCTACCAATTCGCACTGGAAGATAGTGCTCCAGTTCGCGAGTTTGGTTTGAAACCGGAACACCTCCCTTTCCTGCTTAAACACGACAAACGCTGCGCCTGCTTGCCCGTCATCCATACGTGAACCGTCCGTGTAAATTCTGATACCCGTCGCGTTCCGATCACCTTTGACAAACTCGATTCCTCTAATATCGGCTGGGTGCCCCAACTCTGATACCACGATCTTTCTTGCTACGTCCCTATTACCAAGATTAATATCTTCGATAATTTCGCGCCCTTTCCCTATATCTATAAGTCTCCTATCTCTAATGTCCCTAACGACATATTCGATAGGGAGAGTCCTACTGATCACCAGGACCGCCTCTGTGGAGGTGGTCCTGTATGCCTCGCCGCCTTTACCGCGGTTAAACGTTGTACGCTCGTTAATTGTCGCAGCTCCCGGACTTTACAACCTTCCGCTCATACGTATGCTGCGTACAGCATTGCCGGTTCAATTGCTCCGGCATAAACCGTCCTCAGCGATTCGCCTCGGAAACCCCAGTTTATTTTCGCCGCCGCCATCATTCTATTTGATATTTCTCCGCCCTTACTTTTTACATACTGTACGTGCGCTTTCCAATTTAATTTATCGTCTATTTTAACGCCGAGATACGTGATGGCTTCTTTGAACGGGATTTCCTCCCCCCCCTAGCTCTAACCTGGGGGGTCGTTGTACCGATTTCGTTCCGAAATAAAGCGCCTCCGATTTAGATGTATTGAATTCTAATTTTACTTTCCGCGACCATTCGTACAATTTATTTAGCGCCTCGTTTGGTCTGGTTCGCATGTCCATTAATAATCGCGATCTGATAATTAAAAGCGTGTCATCCGCAAATCCAACGATTGAGCATCCTGCGGGCAATTTGACCCTAAAGATGCTTTCATACAACAACTTCCAAAATGTGGGACCAGAGCATGACCTCTGCGGGCATCCTCTTTCCACCTCGCGCGACAAAACTTCACCCAGAATTTCAACCTGTGTCAGTCGCCCCGAGAAATAACTCTTGACTAAAGACATCCAGTTCCGCGGACAACCCCTATTTTCCAACTCGCAAACGATTAATGGCCACCAGGCAGCATCAAATGCTCCTCAAAGGTCCAAAGCAACAACGACACAGTACTCTTTAGCATCTCTCGCCTGTTTAATTTTCCCGACAACAAACTCCAACGCGTCGATAGTCGACTTACCCTCCATAAAACCAAACTGTCGTTTATTAAAACCGCCGCCGTCTTGCAGTAAGTGCTCAACTCGCGTAGTCATGACGCGATCTAAAGCTTTCCCCAGCACCGGTAGCAAGCTAATTGAACGATAGCTGCCCGGGTCTCACGCATCCGCCTTTTTGGGTTTCGGGATAAATTTCACGTTCTGGATTTTCCAGCAACGCGGAAATACGCCCCTCTCTAAACAAAGATTGAACAACCCGACAAAGACACACGGGGCTAACAGGCACGCCTCCAGAGCTGCGTCTGAGGTGATTCCGTCATGACCCGGCGCATTCTTAGGGTTCATCCTCCTAAGAGCCCTGACAACCTCGTGAACTAGGATTGCCTTATCGGCACCTGTTCCTTGCGCCTCTGCAGCTTCCCGACGAACTAAATCATGTGACCCTTCATCCTCGTCGGGATTATCCGATGGGAAGAACTTTTCTAATAAATATTCCGCCGTGGTTTTAAAACCGTCCGTGTATTCGCCATTTGTTTTCTTTATATTACCGAGCGCGATTTTTTGTTGTTTTCCTCTAATTACGCGGTTCCCCATGGTTCTTTTTCTGAGTTTCGCGTGCAAAATTCTTTAAATTTATTCGTTCGCGTTTCTTCTATTAATATTTTATATTCGCGGTAACTTTGATTATATTCGAGTCGCCGTTGTTCTCTTATATCTCCCGAGGCGCGTTGATAGCGGCGCCTTAGGTTACGCGTTTCTGCCCGCTTAGTGGTTAGTTCTCGTGTCCACCAGGGTACGCTATCTTTAAATGCTTTCTATGGCGGCATGGAGTACGACGACGCGTCTACCAACGCGTCGTTTAATTTTACCGCGAGTGTTTCTATTTCGTCTGCCTCTCGGCAGTGTAATAGCTCATTCTCGAGCGCTGGGATGCTTTCGCCAAATTTTAGTTTAAACCGCTCCCAATTTGCTTTTTTATTGCAGAACCGCGGAAAGATAGTTAGTTGCTCGTTTTGGCTCTCCTCGGTATCAATATCCCACGTAATTAATTTGTGCTCAGAGAGCGTTACCTCGTCCGACCTAAGTTCCCAATTATAAATTTTTCCTAACATCTCGTGCGAGGCTGCAGTAATATCTATAAAACTGCTGCCTCTATGCCCCTCAAGCGTAGGTGAATCATTAGTGTTTATCACACTAAGATCCCATTCCGTCAAAAGATCGGCAACCTGCGAGTCTCTATCGTCTTCGATAGGGCTACCCCATAGTGGCACTTGGCATTAAAGTCTCTCCCGATTATTAGTTTTTATTCCTTCCAATTTTACGAAAAGTGCCTTCGATTTGGTTTACTAAGTCCTCGGTTTGAGGATTTTCCCGTCGAGAATCGACCGGCGGAAAATACACGCTAATCACATAAAACGTATTTAACCCCGTTTTTATTTCGGCCGTCGTTATAAAATCGCCCGATAAATTATTTAAAATTATTCCGGCGCACGTCCCGTTATTTGTTATTATCCCGCTACGCGGTCGTTCGCTGTTTGCGTTTAAAACGGTAACCCCCTTTCCAAAACCTGTTATTTTGTGGCTATACAAGTGCGGTTCCTGTATAAGCCCGATGTCGATATTATTTTCGCTGAATAACTTTACGAAGTTATTTGTAGCCCCTTTTCCTTTCCCGAGATTTAATTGCGCGAATTTAATCTTCTTGCTTTTTTTAAATCTTTCTTTTTCTTTACGGTCCATAATCGATGTTCCGTGTGATTGCGTTCTTCAATCTCAGCATCGTGGGGCATCTACTCGACTTGGCGTCGTGGCGCGTATCGACCCTCGCGCCACCGCCAGTTCTGTCGTTTGCCCTAGCGCAAACCACACAGCAGGGGACTGCCCTCCGGCAATTCTTAAACTCGTGTCCGCCTTCGGCACAGTTACCGCACCCCTGTACCTTCTCCCTGCACGCCATCGATCTATGGCCGTACTCGTAGCACCTGTAGCACTGGGTCATCGCCCGGGCTCAGACTCTTCGCCACTTCAGGTTTATAGCGTTAGCTAATATGCGTCTCCGAAGTGTGGGGGTCACTTTGAAGACTACGTTGACGAAGGGATCCCTAGGGCCCTTACCGCCAAACTTAAATTTCTCCCTCAGGTGGTCTTCGATCTTCAAATCCCCGAAGCGGGGATTCTGGCTTGCGATCAACCGCACCAGTTCTTCTGCTTTCATCCGCGCTTCCACCTCCGGAAGAACGACCCGTGGGCGCTTCTTCTCGATGGTCTTCGCCACGAGCTCCTTGCAGTGACCGCCGACCTTCGACTGCAATTTCTTTGCATTTTCTCTTTCTGCACACTCAACTACTACACCGCCCTTGCGAGTCCTACAAGCTCCGACCACGACAAACCCATCACGAGCGGGATCGACCTTCTGCTTCAGGGTCAACATGACGTCCTCTTTCTCCCCTGGCCTGGCGTCGACTCTAACTGCAAAGGTAGGCGTTGCACCTGCAGCAGCTGCAGCACACGACACCTTCCGCGGAATCGGCACCTCCTGGCCCCGCGAACACTGCTGCCCTGAAACAGAAGCAACCACTGCTGGATTTCCCCCGACAACACCAGCTCTCCCAGGACTATCTAGGCAAAGACGAAGCGCCCTAACCATACCTATAAGTTGTTCGTAACGTCGCGGATATCATCCACGGCGTGCCGAACCATCTTCCTGTCTTCCACGACGATAGTGGCGGAGGTCGTCGGCACCTTCCCATAGACGGCAGCGTGCGCCTTCCTCACCCTGAACTTCAAGAGCTCCAGCTCATCGAGGTCGCTAGCATCAACGCTAACGTTGCTGCTAGTCGACATCGTGCGCTGGGCTCTCGAAGTAGAGGGCAATTCTGGCGCCGCAACCACCACGGGTGGCCCCGACTCCCCCGACACGCCCGCCGCAGACACAGATTTTTCTACCTCCTCCTGAATCCCTATCATAACGTCTTTTAAAACTACCTTCAGCTCCGACTTCAGACTCCGACCGATCTCCCCTCTTCTTCCTGGGCAACGGCTTCTCGTCGCGGTGGACCACCATGCTGACAAAACTATCAACAAAGAATGACACCTAAAACGCAGCTCAACAAACGACTTGACCGTTACGACGCTAAAAGAACGACGCTAGAAGAGCGCAAAACGTTGGTCCAATAAAAATGTTTTGTTTAAAGGTGAACCGTAAGCAACCTTGTATTTATTTAAACTTCAAACCACCCAATTAAATTTTAACAAAAATACAGCGAACACTAAGCATCAAAAAACAACTAGAAGCAAATAAATTCCCTAACGCAATAAAAATATCTCGATTTGAAATGTACCGTAAAGAACACTATTTATTTATTTTAAATTTTTTAAACCTCCAAATCAAATTTAAATAAATTAATTACTTCAAAACATCAAAATATCTAATTTATAAATAACAACACTTTGTTTTTAAATGTATTTAACAAATAAGGTCGAGCGCAATCGGAATGCGGTGACCGGAAATGACCATTCACTTAATCACTTGGTAACTACCACAACCTGTAACTGTTACACCGCTTAATTACACCAAAAATCGATTTAAAGAAACTTTTAAGTACGCAAGTACTTAAATTACGGAAAATTTATATTAAAATTGTTTTAAAATTTACAGTTTTTAAGATATTTATTTGATTTAAAAGGGGCCTAGATTTTTGTTTTTAACTTATTATTTGATTATACGCGAGTTATAGGATCCCCCATCTATTATACATATAAAACTAATAAAGATATTAGGAAATGTTAAGAAAGTGCAACAATGTTGTTGCAACAATTTATTACAATTTATTATGATGATTTCAGTTCCCACGAGTGGAAACGCTACAAAGTAGCACAAGGATAAGTGACACTGCAGATGTCAGGTCACAGACGGTCGTAAGATGTCACGTACCGAGATTACGCAGAATAAGCCTGCAACATTGTAATTATGAATAGCTTTTAAGATAGTAACTATGTATTATAAAGTGTAAGCGGACATAGGTCCGCAGGTTCCCACAGAATTGTAAAGAGGTAGGGAGATTATAAAAAGGCCGGGAGCTCCACTCCCAGTCAGTTCATCAAACGTTCAGCTTTTGCATTGCAGTTCGTAGATAACTCACTGTACAATTAAGTATTAACTATTCGACTTAGAATAAATTAATTCAAGATTGTAATTGTTCAATTCTGTAAAACAAATAAATGTGTTAAGGACCAAAGACGTCTTTTTAAAAAGGACCGCTCGAAGCTACGAACCTTAACTGGCGCAGTCGTACGGATGTCAAAAGGGCACTAGCGAATCCAACTTCGAGGAACTGGTGGTCCAGGAATTTCAATTCCGAATTTGGCAGAACAAAAACAAAAGTTGGAGGAGAAACACGCATAGTTCAAGTCCAGCAGTTGAAAGAGAAACAAGCATAGTTCGAATTCATCAAAAGAAAAATTGGAGGCGATACAAGCATAGATCAAATCCAAAAAGCCAAAAGAAAAACAGAAACAAAGAAAACAAATCAATGAAAGCAACCAAGCAACTAGTGTAAGTTCATTTTCCTAAACCAATTGAAATTTATTTTATTATTAACAAAGACATTTGATATTTGCTGGTTTTATGATTTATTTATGTATATGTTGACTATTGTTACAAATATTTTATGCCATTTTTTGAAAATAATCGACTTAGCAATTGCTAGAGATTATCTTCAAGCCTTTATTGAAATTTTATTATTATTTTACTTGTATATATGATAAATTTATGAAAACTTGAGACAACAAAAAATTCTGAGACTAAGAACTGAGAAAAATTATTCTGAAACAAAAACTAGAGACAATTATTTAAAAAGTAGCAAAGCGCAAGAGACTAGATCACGTTTTAACTAACGTAAGAAAAATTCTTAGAAACAAAACCAAACCTCTTAAGATTGCGGAATTAAATCTTAACTGGCGCAAAAAAATTTTTAAAACCTCTGATTCAACAACCTTAACTGGCGCAACAAATTTTAGAATTTTTGAATTAAATCTTAACTAACGCAAGAAATTTTTAGAATTTCTAATTCTACAAACTCAACTAACACAAGAAATAAAAATTCTAATCCCACAATAAAAGAATTAACTGACGCATAAAAGTAATTTAAAATACACCAAGAATAAAAACGCGAAAGCAAAACCACGAGCAATTAAAAAACCAAAACCTAATAACACCACGATTCAAACTCAAATACCATCCATAAATAGACAACTTGCATTCTATTATTAAAACAAGAAATAACTAAGCGCAAGTTCAAATTGAACGTAATACCTCATCGTCTCATCAAAGTGAATGAAACTAACCTTGAATAAATACGCATAAAAATCTAATTATAAATCACAGTACAAAAGATATTTAAATACATCGCGAAACCTTTCAGAATTCAAGCATTATAAACAACATAAAATTACGATCAGAAACTTTATTAAAGTAATAACTAAAATTACTCAGGAAGGATAAATAATTACGGTACTAAAACGCAAATTACAACCTTATTCAAACCTGAAAATTTTACTGCAATATTTCAATAAATTAAAGACGCACAATTTCAGTATATAAAATCACTGCGAGTAATAAATAACACCCACGGTATAATTAAAAATAATTTATAATAGAGACGCTAAACGCAACTAATTAACTAACAACATCCTGTAGCAGATAACATTGTAAGCATTGCAGACACCTTACAATCGCATAAACCAACGAGATAATTATTACGCACCTAAACAAAATTGATATAATTAAAAATTAGAAAAGTTTTAACTGACGCAAATAACGCAAAACATTTACACCCGATAAATTACCACAAAAAATAACCCAGCCTATTGAAACTTCAAAAATTAAAATTAAAAATTGGCAAATTAAAAGTAAACTCAACCAAACTAATACCAAGCGTAAAACTCATTAAATATCACCCAAAAACTACAAAATAAAACCAAATTTTTTCAAAAAAAAAAAAATTTTTCTTACTTTTTTAAAATTACCCAAATATTACCTAAGCCAAGATGACTAATGAAATGAAACTGTACCTCGAAATGATCCCAAGCTTTAACGGAGATCAATGTATGTTAGGTACGTATATTTTAGCCAGCGAATTATTCTTAAAGACCTTTTACAAACCGGGAGATAACGACAGAAACACTTTACTGATGCGCCTTATTACCAGTAAACTAACTGGAAGGACACTAACGTTAATAGCCAGTCGAGAGGACGTGGACCAATGGGACGAGTATAAACGAATATTAATTGCATATTTCGGCAAACAACGTAACCTAAAATGTTTAGTAAGGGATTTAACCAGCCTAAGAATGGCACAAAACTAGTCACCCTATCAATTTGGAATGAGATGCCAAGATGTAAGAAGTTTAATCTTGACAAAACTCAAAATCGAAGAGACCGACCCAAATGTGAAACTTTTAAAAACGAAAACTTTCAAATAAAATTAGATTTCAACATCCCCAAAACTTAGAAGAAGCAATGAATATGATAATCGAAGAAGAAAACGTAATGTACTATAGAAACCGACTATATAACCCCAATGCGAATAAAAGCTATACGCCAATGAAAACTATACAACCCGCAAGACAAATAAATCCACAACAAAAATTTAACCCATTCAATGCACAAACAAACCAAACGCGAACAAATAATCCACATTTTAATAACTCAAACTTTAACAACCAATATAAACAATTTACAAAACAAACGTTTTACCCGAACTTTTAAAAACCCACCTTTCAACCAACATTTAACTCGAACTTTTCAAAACCCGCATTTCAACCGAGATTTAACCAAAATATAAATTAACAAAGACCAGCATTCAACGCGAATCCTAACAGGAACTCACCGATGATAAACACTAATAATCCCAATAACTATTACAAACCTACACCAATGGATACCTCATCTGGTAACACCAGACCTAACACAAAAATAACGCACATAAGACCAAACCCCAATCAAAAACGCACTTTCACTTCAGAAGAGCTATTTCATCAAGAAGTAGAAGAGTATGAAAATGACCAGAATAATAACAATCAACCGTGTACGAATAATGAACAGAATCAATCAAACCAGTATGAACGCGAAGAACCACACGAAAATTACGAGGAAGACGACGAAGAGAAGACATGTTCAAATTTTTAAATGGACCATTTTATAAACGACCTAACGTAATAAATCTAAATAATATGAATCACCTTGTATTACTCTATATCGAAATACCCCACGCTGAATTTAAATTACTAATCGATACCGGATCTTCAAAATCATTAATAAGCCCGCGAACAGTAAAGAAACATTATCTAAACTATGTAGAAAGCGAACCCTTTAAAATTAAAACCGCCCATCAAACAACCATACACCAATTCGTAGCAAACATACTTTTACCAAAAACCTTTAACGTAAAGATGAAACATAAATTCTGCATATTTGAATTTAATGACAAATATGACGGACTATTAGGAATGGACCTTCTAAGAAAATTAGGAGCCAACATAGATATCAAAAACCGATTATTAAGAACCAAGTATGGACGAATCCCCATTAAATTTCAAACCACCCAACTACACGAAAAATATACATTAGAACCCCGAACAGAGAAAAAATAAGAATCCCCGTAAATTCAAATAAAAACTTAGGAATAATAAACCATATAACTTTTCAACAGGGAGTAGAAACTCCAACCGCATTAGTAAAAATCAAAGATAATTACGCCACAACAACAATATTAAACTCAAATGATTACCCCGTAGAACTATCTTTAACAAACCCGATAAACGTAGAAGAATTAAACTTTAACGAAATGGAAATAGATGAATCCCCAAACGAAAATTACAACCCCGCAGAAAACGATAAAATGTTAAAACAAAATTTAAATAATATCCGATTTAACCGCGACATAAATCACGAAGAACAAAAGGCAATACAAAAATTATGTTACGAGTACCGCGACATATTCCATTGCGAAGGAATACCCTTAACGTTTACAAATACACTTAAGCACAACATTGAGCTAACGGATAACAAACTCCTATTCACCAAAGCATACAGATTACCCCAGGCAAGTCAGGATGAAGCTGACAGACAAGTAGCCGATCTATTAGATCAAGATATAATACAACACACCAATTCACCATGGAGCAGCCCCGTACTAATAGTACCGAAGAAACTAGACGCATCAGGAAAACGGAAATACCGAATGGTAATAGATTACCGCAAACTAAATGAAAAAACGGTAAACGATAAATACCCGTTACCGAATATCACAGAAATATTAGATAAGTTAGGCAAGTGCCAATATTTTTCGACGCTAGACTTAGCATCAGGATACCATCAAGTAGAAATGGAAGAAAGAGATACACAGAAAACAGCCTTTAGCACACCTAGAGGACACTACTAGTATAAACGGATGCGATTTGGACTGAAGAACGCACCCGCAACTTTTCAACCAGTAATGGATAACATACTACGAGGGATACACAACGAAAAATGCCTTGTGTACCTAGACGATATAATAGTGTATTCAACATCATTAGTGGAGCATATTGAAAGATTAAGAGAAGTGTTCGAAAGATTAAGAACCGCAAGATTTAAAGTACAACTAGATAAAAGCGAATTTCTACAGAAAGAAGTAGCCTTTTTAGGACACATAATAACACCCCAAGGAGTGATGCCAAACCCCGACAAAACAAACGCTGTATTAAATTACCCCATACCCAAAACTAATAAAGAGATTAAAGGATTTTTAGGCCTTAGCGGATACTACCGAAAATTTATAAAAGGTTATGCTCAAATAACAAAACCCCTAACCAATTGTTTAAAAAAGGGAAACAAAATTGTACATACCCCAGAATTCATAAAAGCAGTAGACAAAATCAAAAGCATTTTAACAAATCACCCCGTATTAGAATACCCAGACTTTTCGAATCTATTCATATTAACAACGGACGCATCAAATGTAGCCTTAGGCGCAGTATTAAGCCAAGGAACAGTAGGTAACGATAAACCCATCAGTTACGCATCAAGAACCCTCAACAAAACAGAGCAACGATACAGTACGATAGAGAAAGAATTGTTAGCCATAATTTGGGCAACAAAGTATTTTAGACCGTACCTATACGGACGGAAATTCTATATATACCGATCATAGACCATTAGTATGGCTATGCAAACTCAAAGAACCTAACTCGAAATTACAAAGATGGAGAATCAGACTAGAAGAATATGACTATGAGATCATATACAAAAAGGGAATTTACAACAATAATGCAGACGCTTTAAGTAGAATCCAACTTAACGCACTTGAGACAGAATCATTAGTAAGAAACGTAGACGAAACCGAAGTCAGAGAAGACTCAGAAGAAATGGAAACCATACATTCGACACAAAATGACGAACCGGAAACCGCAATAAAAATTTTAAACGAAGCTATAGACATGAAGCCCAATCAATTTATAATCACGGAAGTTTTAAACAACCCCAACCCTGTAAAATACACGAAAGTGGATAATAAGAAAATCTACAAAGTTCAAATAACTAAAGACGACAATGAATCACAGATAATTAAAATTCTAAAGGAATACACCCCCGAGAAAAAACGATTTTACTTTTACTTCAACACAGAAAACTTATACAAACGATTCTCAGAAATATATGTAAAACTATTTAACAATTCTGGCCCCGAACTTATAAGATGCACAAAAAAATTAATAACATTAGACAACCCTGACGAAATAAATGACGTAATAAGAAACCAACACGAAGGAAAGACCAACCATCGAGGAATAAACGAGACCCTAAAACAAATTATGAGACGTTACTATTTCAAGGACATGAAAGAATTAACTACAGACTTTATCAACCAGTGCGAATTATGTGATAAAGCCAAATATGACAGAAAACCCCCAAAGATACCCTTAATGTTAACTAAAACACCAGACAAACCTTTCCAGTAGTAGTAGAAGCACAAACTTACCTAACAATCGTGGACGCATTTACGAAAATAGGACAAGCAATACCAATCAACTTGTAACGGGCATTTTTATAGTTTTAACATTTTCGCTTTTATACTCAATTCGTAAGTACATTCCTGCAATTACTAGTTCTATATTTTATATTTATTAACTCGTGTGTAGTAATTTAAAGACAGATAAATTGAAAATTATAAACCGCTTGTAATTGATTATAAATTGCATCGTTCTTGTCTTGCCATAAATATAAATTCTGTTCCTTATGTATTATCGAAGTCGAGGTAACAGACGCTCAGATGTTATGGGTAATGGAACGAGTTGAATAAACAGATAGTCAGTGGTAGTTCGTTCTTGGTTGCTATATATTAATTACGTGGAAAAGACTGTTTCTTGTTGCTTTGACAAGAGTGAGCATTAATGCGGGATGAATTTCGAATTGTTCCTGAACAAACACGGCACGATTTTAGTTGTTTTTCTTATGAAATAAAAGTTGTATATTAACGTGTTTGGTCGACGCACGTGTGTTTTTAAGGTCATTGACGGACGGTTTTAGTGATACGCGTTGCATTACTAATTGGTTTTTGTTGCTTTTCTGCTGTAAATAAAAGTGATAGAACTTGTCGTGCTTTTACGGAACCTTGACTTAGTGATACGCGTTGCTTTACTAATTGTATTTTTTTGTCTTTTTATATTTGAACTGTGTGTGCAATCTAGTTTTCGTGGTCCTTTTGTTATCAGAGTAGTGCATACTTTGGATTATCCAAATACAGTTTTAAGCTTGAGTGCTTCAAAAACAAATGATGATACAGTTGTAGCAGGTTTAGTAGAAAAAGGTTGCTTCTTATAAACAGGTATCCCATTCACTTGTAAAGACAGTTGATACTGTAGTTTCTGAATTCTCTAACCCCAACGAATCTAAAATAGATCGTTGTTTGCGCAAATTTTCGTTATTCAAAAGCATTAGATTTTTCTTTGTTACCATAGGTAACAAATAAAACACCTCGCGTTACTGCTAGTTTAATGCATTACATCGTGCCTTGAAAGCGTGATTCTAAATTTTTATTACCATTTCTTTTTTTGATTTGCGTTACAAAAGATTTCGAAATTATTGTCTCAGAAAATAGAGTTAACAAGAATTTATCAATGCTACATAGTTCCATCAGCATGATAATGTCTGCTGCTAACGCCAGTGAAATACATAGGTGTGATTAGTGTAAAGTGTAAGAAATTCCATCCACCCCTCACAGTCAAGGGTGAAGTGCTTCGTTAGTGCAGAACATCGTGAATCTCACACTTCCGTTGCAAGGAAGCGTTGCCGAAGGACTTTTGTAAGTTGAACTATTTCCTACTTGTTATTACTTTAAATATCTATCCGTTGCTTTACCATATCTTTGTCGTTCTGATACCTTTTACAATAGACTTGCCTGCTATTAAGAAAAAAAAAGAAAGAAAAAAAAAGAAATCAATCCTACTAAATTACTCATATCAAAAGTGTCATACCTATTTATCTTTTGTTAACATTTTGTCTGATTTATGTTTAACTGGTGTGTGAGGAAACGTTTCTGCTACTCTCCAATATTACCTCACTTTGTAATAAAAATTTTTATAATGCTTTTACCGTTGTTATATTATATAGATTATCCAAACAGTTTTTTTTACATTCTACAAAGTACTGAATAATTTAGACTTATCATTGATGCTATGCTTTTTCTTTATTTCAGGTTTGCTTAACTATTTTTCTTGCAGGTTTTATCACTAACTCCTTACAGCCGCGTACATGGTATGTTGGTCTGCTTTCTACAACCCCCCCTAATCTCCGATTGAGCCCGGTCATTTCTTGATATCTTTGTGTTACGCACGGCTACGAGCCAACGTAGCATAACTTTGGCGCCCGAACAGGGACTGCCACGAATTACGTAACGTAACATTTTTGGCGCCCAACGTGGCTGCCCCTAATAACGTAACAACTTCAAAAAATAGTATAGACGTAACTCAAGGATTTCTACACTATTTTACATTTTACGGAACACCCGAAACAATAACATTAGATAACGCAAGCGAATTTAAAAACGAAACTATTCAAAACACTTTGGAATTACACAAAATAAAAATTCACTTTATAACGGAAAACCACCCTGAATCAAATGGACTAATCGAAAAACTACATTCAACCCTATTAGAACAGATCAGATTATTAAGATTAAATTACAAGAAAGAACACATAACTAACTTAATGTCATACGCATTAATCGCGTATAATAACACGATTCATTCAACTACAAATTTTACACCCTTAGAACTAACCTTAGGACATTCAGATTCACGCAACCCCTACGATATACATTATAACAAGAAAATCTATCAGCAATACGCTAAAGATCACAAAGAGAAGCTAAAAATAACCTATGACAAAGTAAAGGACAAATTAGATAACGATAAAGAACGCATTACCGCGACCCGTAATAAAAACTCAGACATAAACAAATTTTCCATAGGACAAACCGTATTTGAGAAAAATTACCAAAGCAAAAGACACAAAACGGCACCGAGAAATTTAGGACCCTTTAAAATCGAACGAATATCCGACAAAAGCGTAGCCGCGATAGACGACGGCAAGATAACAAAATATGTCCACCTCAAAAATTTAAGACACCCTGTACTTTCAGATGGACAATCGTCACCCTTACCGTCAACCTCCACCCAGGTAGAACGGACACAGAAATAATAACCCCGGTATACTACAAATAAAATTAGGCAGTATGCAAAACACTATAGATTATTGGACCTTTGCACAAAAATTCGATTTAACCGAGCTAAAACAAGAATTTCAAATAATCAAAAACAATTATTTTTGACTAAAACAATCCGATTCAATACGATATATACCCAAATAATATCAACCCTAACTTTAATTCAACAAATCCTAGCAACATTAGAAAACGCAGTAACCTTTGCAAAATTAAATACCCTACATTCGAGTATCATAGAATCAATAGATTTATTAAAAGAATTATTGAGAATAAAATCTTTTATAACTAATAGTAAATTACCTTTCGATGTATTAGAATCAAACATTTTAATATTTGAAAAAATAGCCATAGTTAAAGGCTATGTAAAAAATAACCATATAACATTTTTAATAGAAATACCAATAGTAGAGATTAACAGTTACAATTATTATCACTTATTTGCTTTTCCAATGAAAATGACTAGCACATACCAAGTTATTATTCCAAAACCCAAATTCCTATCCTTAAATGAACAAAGATATGGTTATTCGAACGACAGATGTAATGAAGTCACACCCAATCAATACTTATGCCAATGATTAACAACCACAACAATTCAAGAAGACAGCCATTGCGAAGTACAACTACTAAAATTTACCAATCACTATGAAAATTGTGAAGCCAAATCTGTACAAATCAACAACATGAAAATTCAGAAAATAACGGAAAATAAATGGATAGCCATTTTTCCCACCGAAATAATCGAAACAATGTATTGCAACCAAGATGAAAGTAATTTAGCATTAACCGGAAGTAAATTAATCACCCTTAAGGAAAATTGTTATTTAAAATTAAAAAACGAAATAATTAGAGTTTACCAAGATCCAGTACAAAGCAAGAAATTAGCAAATCTACCCGATCTGCAAATCAAGATTACCCAAGAAGAAGATGAAGAAACCCTTCAAAAACCAATGCAATTGGAACACCTGGAATTAGACAACTTAAACCATGCCATGAAACTCATGGAAGAATATAAAGGAAAACTGAACGAGATCAAGACGCCCAAAGTGCACTACGATAATATTAGTGTATGGACAATTATATTGATTTTATTGACTATTTTATTGATCATTTATGTAACGCACAAAATATGTATTAGATTTAAGAATAATAAAGAAAACAGTTTTAGATTTAAGAAACCCAAACAAACAAATGTACCCCTAGAAAATATGAATTTTAAATGAGATTAAACGAAAACGAATTTAATTAAAAATCAAGAAAAGGTAAAAACCCTTAATTTTTAATGTACGTTGGGAGGAGTTATAAGATCCCCCATCTATTATACATATAAAACTAATAAAGATATTAGGAAATGTTAGGAAAGTGCAACAATGTCGTTGCAACAATTTATTACAATTTATTATGATGATTTCAGTTTCCACGAGTGGAAACGCTACAAAGTAGCACAAGGATAAGTGACACTGCAGATGTCAGGTCACAGACGGTCGTAGGATGTCACGTACCGAGATTACGCAGAATAAGCCTGCAACATTGTAATTATGAATAGCTTTTAAGATAGCAACTATGTATTATGAAGTGTAAGCGGACATAGGTCCGCAGGTTCTTACAGAATTGTAAAGAGGTAGGGAGATTATAAAAAGGCCGGGAGCTCCACTCCCAGTCAGTTCATCAAACGTTCAGCTTTTGCATTGCAGTTCGTAGATAACTCATTGTACAATTAAGTATTAACTATTCGACTTAGAATAAATTAATTCAAGATGGTAATTGTTCAAATCTGTAAAACAAATAAATGTGTTAAGGACCAAAGAAGTCTTTTAAAAGGACCGCTCGAAGCCACGAACCTTAACTCGCGCACTATAAAAATGCACACACTTTTTGGTTGTTTTACCCGGCTTTTTAACTCGATTTACGCGGTTTTTGTTTTAAATTTATTAAAAACGCTTTTATAAGTTATTCGAAATTATTTTTGAGTTTTTGTTTAGTAGTTTTTTGTTTTATTACCGCGAAATTTAGTTGGTTTATTTTAAAACGCGGATTTTAATTTAAATTGCAAAGAAAGACGCGATTTATTTAGTATTTATTAAGTTTAAATTCTGTTTTAAAATTTTATTTTACTGCCCTGTATTTAAAATTTGATGGCACACAATTATAAAAATAAAACACAATAAAAAGCAAAGCTTCAAATAAAATAATACAACAATAAATAATATAAACCCTAGATAAAAACTTACTGTTATTGCTGAAGCGGGAGCTCGGCAAAAACACGTCCGCTCGCTTCAAGCGGCAACTAGAAAGTGGTACACCATATAACAGCCGAAACCCTTTAGGGCCTCTTAGCATCAATCTCGGATTTTAACGAAAAAGGTGGAACGAGTTTTCAAACTAACACTTACCAGTGACATTGACGACCAGTTCGCAGAATATGGGGTAGGAATTTTCCATCCAAATCACCACCCGGTTACGCTTCTACATAAGTGCCATAACAAAAATCTTCATTCGATATACCATCAATTACAGTTGAAACATATTTTAAATGTGTCTTCTAGTTTCAAAAATTTACTACATTAATGGCTGTATCGCTAATAATGCGAATACGAACAATTTAAACGTAACTCTGGTTATTACATTATAGAATTTTATACAATTTAAATTAATTTATTATAATTTAAACTAATTTAATATAGTTTAAATTAAAATAATATAGTTGCGCTACAAGAAAACGCGGAGATTAGACAGAATATTTAAATAAAAATTATACGAACCATTGATTACTATCACTCAAGTTCTTTCTACATAACTGTTATTATGAAGGTCACAAACTCAATGCGATTCTCCAGTCGCTGGAGTTAGAAGTCGGGAAAACATTTTTGCACTACGACATATAAGATGCGACGACTGGTTTTGAAGGTTCTAGATGGGTGTCGCATAGCGAAACAAACATCAGGCGTGACCTTGTATCGAAACTGCACGATTTCTGAGTTAACTTTATTTGAAGTTGAACAAAACTTATCGTAAATTGAAAATTTTACGAAAGCGAAACTTGGTTTTTGAAGAACAAAAATATACCGGGTACTTTATACTTATATAGCACTAAATGTTTTGTCAAAACGAATATTTATGAAACTAAAAATTATTCGGAATCAAAAGTATTCAGTTATAAAGATTCTGGAAAATGAACATGCTACAAACTTACCTGCAATCCGACCAGGTGTTGTTAAAATAAAAGATTATCCTAAAAACCTAAAAAAAACTTAATTCTAAACTATCAAAACTATTCACCACTGGAAGATTTCCTGTTTTCATATTTAAAGATTACATATTAATGAATCCCAAAGTATTGGTAATGTCCTTCAAAAACAAAAAAAAAGCAATTTAATTCCCACTTTATGGTATATCATTCTCCTTTCCACAATACGTATGCTTTTTCCCATTATTAACCTACATTTTACTATTAAACTTCAAATTACTGTTCACTTTCTCCATTGGTAATTGATGCAATCTAATAAATATTTCACCTTAAAATTAATTCCCTGCTACATAAATAATAACCATTTACTATTACATTTTAGTTCATTTATGCATAATTAAATTTTTACAAATACAATTATCTATTCACTGAGTACTGCGAAGGTATCCAAGAACTTCAATGTTACCATACTTGCCTTAATGTTTCAACACAAGACTCTCTTGCACCAATCAAGCTATATAGTTTTCAATTCAATGGAGAGATGACTCGCCTAATCCAACCCCTTGCGTTTTAACTTATTAGTGGATATAAATTACTTGTAGTAAAATACAAATTGTAGTAATTAGGTTTTGTGTAATTATAGGTGTAAATATTAATTCTGTTAAATAAATTAAGAGGATCTTGTGAAATTGAAGTTATATAAAAACTGAAAAATCTGTGTCGTCTACAGGTCACGATATTAGTGCTACCTCTCAAGTAATTGAGAGTAGTGAAGGAAGAGTTTATGAGGCTAAGACTAATATTCCAAAGATACTATTCATGATGCCTGCAGTGATAGTGATAAAATGTCGGATACCCTTTACTTATTTCTCAAACTCTCTTATGGGACGATCCAGAAACACTTTCACATGCAGAAAGACAACTTTTGGTTGAAAATAGTTCTATTCAAGTTAAATGTTACCCATATCCAAAAAAATGAGAATGGCAGAAAATTGTCAGATTGTTTTCATTCACGCACTTTGGTAAACAGTGAAAGATGCAAAAGGAAGTGGTTTTTGTATTCAGCGTCTAAATAATGTTTAATTTACTTTTATTGCAAGCTATTTACTTTAAAAACAATACTTTCATGAAAACTACTACAAACGATTGACAACAATTGTATCTCCTGTTATAGTGTTATGATAAAGTGAAATACACAATAATAGTTTTAAAACACTTACAAATCTGATACTTGCTTTAAAAAGCAAAACCAAAATTGATAATCAAGCACAAAAGGTTTTTGCTCGGGAAAAAAGTACTGGTATGATGTAATACTGCGTATTGTGTATGTTAAACAATTTCTGGATAGGCAAAATTTAGCTGTTCGGAAATTTTTTAAAAACAATAGAAAGTTTGATGCAACGTTATATGAATACATCCGTAGGATTCAAAAATCTAAGGAATCGAACAAATACATGCCTACATAGTAAGGTGACGAGATCTAAAATGAGATTATAACTTTGCAAGCAAATGAAAGTAGAAGCATATACTAAAGTTACTAGCAGGTGCTAAATATTACTTAGTAATTTTAGACTGCACACCAGACAGTGGTCGCCAAGAACAATTAACAGTTGTAATACGTTCTGTTAATTTGAATTTTCAAACATACAATTTTCTGGGTTTTGCTGAATATTGTTGTATATAGCGAAGCCATTATTTTAGATTACTTTTAAAACATTACATTGTAACAAAATCAGTAAGCCGAACATCCTTTGTTCTAGGAAAACTTGCATCATGTTTATCAAATGTCATGTTCTTGAAATTACCTCACCACACTTATCTTTTTGTATACTTAATCTTTTAGTCATGTCTTTACTTTGTAACAACCACAATTAGGTTTCCTGCAGATGTTCTAGAACTCAGGGAAGTTTTGGCTTACCAACATTAAACATACACTTTTATCGCCTGTCACAACCTTCGGCAGAAAACCCATTTCATGTTATCAGCAGTTATAAAAGACGTAGCACCAGTCAGTCAGTCAGTCTGTGTATGATCCTAGTTCATCCTTTGCTCTGGAGCAAGTCGGCTCAGAGCCAACCATCAAAATTGTAACCTAGTCTTTTATGGTTGGTGAAGCATTTTAGTACAGATGGTCACGTAAGTAATTCCTTAACTCTTTTACTGCTTTGCTTTGTTACATGTCATTTAGCTTTAAGTTTATTCATTGTTTATTAAATATTGTTGTTTACTTCCATCTTATCATTACATTTTATTATTATAACCGTTTTACAAGAATGTCTTGTTCCAAAACCCGATCACGGTTCCTAACAACCCCTCTCGATCCCAAGCTCCAAGACCTGAATTAAGTACCGCTTCTCGCTACTAAAGACTCTACCATCACATCACCTACCTAGGCCATCACGCCCAAGCACAATTAACCATCAACAAAAGTGTACTTAACATTTGGTGGAGCCGCCGTGATTATTATTTGCCGAATTACGCCGTGTTGGAAAAACCATATTTGACACGTGGTAGAGACGCTGGTTCCGCATCTAGCATTTGATACGACCGCCATGTTTAACATCATACCGTATTACGCTACGATTAACATTTGACGGAAGCGCCAGCTCCTCTATTTTAAGGTTTTTTATTTTTTTTTTAATTTAACCGACTTGTATCTAAAACAAAACGCGCTTAAAATCTTTGTTTCTATAAATATTTATCGAATTCAGAAAGTACTTTACTATTAATTAAGTTTGACAACAATGACCCATATTTAAAGTTATTACTTATTCCTTATTCTGACTTTATCAAGGTTACTAAAAGTTACATCATTCTCTATATTTCTATTCTAATTTGTTATCAGACATTAAAATTGCAAGCAGGAAACACAATTATAGATAAGTAATTTAATTCTAGACAATACGAAACCGACAGTAAAATTTTTCACCTCGCTTATTTTTAATCTATAGTTATCATTACCAAGGTTTCCTGCAACACAAATTTTTTCACCATAACCAGAGAAATAAAGAAATCACCATCGAATAAATAAACTACAAATTTTTATCATAACTGATAATGGCGAAGCATACACTTTCTTACGTAATGCAGTCTATATTAAACCCAATCATGCCTACCTACATCAAGCCAAAAACCTTTAGTCCAGGCAAGACCGATTGTTTTGAATTCTTAAAGAACTTTGAAGAATGCGCTAATTTAAACTCTTGGGATGACTCTCATAAAATTCATTATTTTTTTCGTTTCTTATTAGATAGTTCACAAATGTGGATTAAAAACTTTATTAGTAACCCTGAAAATAGTAATAAAACTTGAACTGACGTAAAAAACGCTTTCTTGAAATATTATGGAGGACCTAAATTACCGCAACAACTTTTTAATCGTTTTCGCTCAAGACATCAGATGCCAAAAGAACTTGCTATAAATTTTATTTTGCACTTCAAAATTTACGTATGGATGCTACACCCACTATTTCAATTACAGACTTCGCAGATTAATTCGCACGAGGACTTTTACCCGAATTACGGAATAATTTCATTTTATTAGTTTCAAATAGGGACATTACTGAAAATTTATTACGAAGTATAGCATATACCATATCAGATATCCAGTCTAATTCTTTACATGATCCATTACTAAACCAATCTTTATTTACCTTTTCACAAAATACAAAGCGGACTCATTTTTTTCAAAAAGACAAACAATGGAGAAATTTCGATAGGTTCGACTCTAACACTTTTCATAAAAATTGGTACACAGGGAACCAATATACGCAATTACAAAGAATGTTAAGTACACTTTTTTTGATGGTTAATTGTGCTTGGACGTGATGCGTAGGTAGGTGATGTGATGGTAGAGTCTTTAGTAGCGAGAAGCGGTACTTAACTCAGGTCTTGGACCTTGGGATCGAGAGGGGTCGTTAGGAACCGTGATGGGCTTTTGGAACAAAACATTCTTGTAAAACGATTATAATAATAAAGTGTAATGATAAGATGGAAGTAAACAACAATATTTAATAAACAATGAATAAACTTAAAGCTAAATGACATGTAACAAAATCAAAGCAGTAAAAGAGTTAAGGAATTACTTACGTGACTATCTGTACTAAAATGCTTCACCAACCATAGAAGACTAGGTTACAATTTTGATGGTAGGCTCTGAGCCGACTTGCTTCAGAGCAAAGGATGAACTAGGATCATACACAGACTGACTGACTGACTGGTGCTACGTCTTTTATAACTGCTGATAACATGAAATGGGTTTTCTGCCGAAGGTTGTGGCAGGCGATAAAAGTGTATGTTTAATGTTGGTAAGTCAAAACTTCCACGAGTTCTAGAACATCTGCAGGAAACCTAATTGTGGTTGTTACAAAGTAAAGACATGACTAAAAGATTAATTATACAAAAAAATCAGTGTGGTGAGGTAATTTCAAGAACATGACATTTGATAAACATGATGCAAGTTTTCCTAGAACAAAGGATGTTCGGCTTACTGATTTTGTTACAATGTAATGTTTGAAAGTAATCTAAAATAATAGCTTCGCAATATACAACAATATGTAGCTCAACATCCAAACATTTATTTCAAGAGCTTCATAAACATATAGAATCTATAAATTTGGATTTAAGGTATATTCGTGGCCAGGGATATGGCAGAAAGTTAAACATAAGAAGGAATGACAATGAGCTGCAAAATAGGTTTGAGAGCCTAACCCTAGGGAGTTTTTGTTCCATGCGCATCTCACAGTTTAAAGTTGGTCGTAAATGATGCAGCTAATATAAATTTCGATACTGTTGATTTTTTTGGTATCGTTCAGGAATTTTACGTGGTTTTTTCATATTCAACTCAACGCTGGGATGTTTTGAAGAAAAAAATTCATAACTTCATAATAAAACAATTATCCGACACGATAAGAGAGTAGGATGGATTCGGGACGTCACCTGAGATACGTTTTGGAAGCAGATGTGAAGTATTTATCACGATCTTAGATGATATCGTGTAACAATGTTATTTTTGTTAATAAAGTAATACGTTAAAGCCGCATCGTCCTTTGGTATTCTATTTGTGGTTAAATATCTGTGTCATCTACAGCTATTTGCAGGCGCGTTTCTGTTTGACTGTCCCCCCCTCGGACGCCTCAGCCGCCCGAGCTAGTTTTGTAATCAGTCGGCCATACGTGGAAGAAGCAATAAGATGTATCAAAAATTGCAGGCCGGCAATTTGCGAATCCACTTCGATGAGTTAGGACACATCTTCGAATAGCGGTTGGTAACGTATAAAGGTTATTAACTTGTTTAATTTGAGATAATTTATTTAGCGCGACAAGATATAATGCTACAATTTACAATGCAACTCTGAAAACACGAGATTTAGAAGGCAGTTTATTAAGAAGACGACTTTGCTACAACTTACGATGCAACTTTTAGAATAGAAAATTTAGGAAACCAATTTTATGAAGACGACTTTGTTATACAAACTTTTAAGACACACTAGGACAACGTAAAGATGCTACTATAGTAAGGCAGCGTAATTCAACAACAGGATTGCAACGGCTGCAGAATGTATCGTGGCCGTATTTGATTCTACACGTGGAACGACTCCATAGTAGAAGTTGTTTTGTATGAATTTGGTTCACACTACACGCAGTGATCTTTGCATGAAATAACAAGTATTTCATCCTTCCTTGCAACAAGGCGAGAAATGCAGATTTGGTTCGTAGATAGCTTTAAGTCCTTTTTATGTTTTTCACACTAGAAACACGTTAATTTGTTTTAATGTGTAAAAGCATGAATATTATAAAAGTTTCAACTATTGCTGAGCTGGATTTTCCAGTGTCGAAATTAAAGTTCACTGATTTGATGTTTTGAGAAACAACACGCGTGGTTCATTATGAATCGTTAGTAACAACAACAGGTGTTACTGACGTCACATATTTTTCTGTAGTATACTGCTGACAGATGTATTCTTGAAAGCAAATGCTTCGAACAGCTTTAGTACAAGTTATGTAAACAAGAGTATTTTTGTGATCTGCTTTATAGAAATTAAAACTTGCACATGTAATTTAAAAAAATAAAAACTTGAGTACTAACATTTTTAGAAGTAATTAATTTGCCATCTGCCTGAACAGATCTGCACAGGTCGGAGACCTTTTTTGTATAACAAGCTTACAATATACTGTAAAATATTTGATTAAAAATAATTAAGATAAACCTGAAGTTGACAACCATGAAGTGATATAGTTATTAATTAAATTTTTGTTGCAATTCATTTTATTTTAAAAGAGATTCTTTTTAGTAAACAATTGGTTCAAGATTAAAGTTTTTTATTTTGATCAAATATGATCAAACCTAAGGTGAGGTCCGTAGTAGCTTATGCGGACGACATCTTGTTGGTGGTGGAAGGAGGTTCCAGAAATGAACTACAGCACAATACAAACACCGCATTGAACAAAGCCCTAGAATGGTGCAACGCAAATAAGATGACGATAGCACATGACTAAACAACTTATATGATAGTTAAAGGTTCTCTAGAAAGAGACCCTATCATTAAACTGAACAGAGGCAGAATACGAAGAACACGGGAGGCCAAATACCTAGGGCTAACCCTTGATGAAAAACTGAACTATGAAAAACACATTGCCACAGTGACTGCAGGGGCCAGTAAAGCTATGCAATGCATAGCAACTCTTGCACAACGTACGTACAATATTCCCCTAAACTGTGTAAGATTATACTTATCCAGCGTACTTGCAGCAATAATAAGCCATGCAGCGAGCGCCTGGGCAACCAGATTACATCTAGTAAAACCCAAACAAAAAGTCAACAGTATCCAAAGGGGGGTACTAATAAGACTTACTGGAGCATACTGGACCGTATCACACGACGCCCTGTATGTGATATTAGGAGTCCTCCCTCTTGATCTGTATATCAGGAAGAGAGCGGCGACATACTGGTTAAAAAACAACGAACCAGAAAAAGTCCGGGAAATCCTAAAAGTAACATCAGAAATTCGGATAAAAAAGGAAATTCAGGACACAATACTAACCGAGTGGCAAGATAGATGGAACCAGAGCATAAATGGTAGGAGGGTATACGCACTAGTCCCAAACATCCGAGACAGACTAAACTGTCACCACTTGGTCCCCTCACAAGGGCTCATTCATTTTCTCACGGGGCATGGCCCTTATCCAACCTACAGGAACCGCTTCGACTTCCAAGACAACAACAACTGCACATGTGGTGAGATGGGGACATTATAATTTGAATAATAAGGGCCGCTATACTTGCGGCCACGTCCCCAATGCTCCACCCGGAGGTACTACATTGGGTTTAAACGCGAAAAATTATCGTGCTTCTAATTTATTCTGACTTTATAATTGATCCACCCTAAATAAAAACTAAATAAAAATCTAACAAATCTAAAAATCTAACAAACCTAACAAACTCTGACAATCTAACAAATCTAAAAATCTGCCAAACTGAAACAAAAACTAAAAACAGGGTTGTAAATAATGGTATCCCTAGCGCTGACTTTCGAGCGTACCCGATCAACAAGACACAAGCAAAAATGAGAGGGGGAGGGATCCGTAATACCGGATAGCAGATGCCGGCTCTGCTTACCAGTGCGACCTGAAGGGTCGTCTTAAAACTATCCAAATCTAGCTAACTAATTTAAATCCATCCCTAGCTTTCCCTATCATTCCCTAACTGATTTATATTATGATTACAATCTTCGCAATTATACTTTTCCTTCCCGAACATATACTGCTACCAAAATGGCGACAGAACGTCAAACAAAACAAATAAGTCACATAATACTGCAATACCTGCTAATAAATAAATAAATATAAAGTGTAAATATAAAATATAAATAAATATAATTATGTAAATATATAAATAAATGTTTAATAAGCGTTAAGCGTTAAGCATATAGCAGTGCACAAAATAGCAAAAGCACCACCCCATTTATCAGGTGTACTCGCACAAGCATTATGTCGGCTAGCGTCTTTACACACCAAACGTGCTTGTTAAATTATTTCAAAAACTACTAATTAATGTAAATCAATGCTTGTGCGAGTACAGCCGCCACAATCTACGCCTTACCTTGATAATAAAATTCTCCAGCATCCGAAGATCTGGTCGTCTGCCTACATCTAACTGTAACTTACTTCTAAGGGGAAGATGGGGTGCACTGCTAAAGTCCTGGTGGATATGCACTAAATGTTCTTGGGGGGATCACAATCACTATCACTATCACTTCACTTTTAAGTCCTGGGGGGATGCGAGGTTTCACTCTATTTTATTATATTTGTTTATTTTATTGATTTAATTTAATGAGGGTTTCTGATTTATTTGTTATTGTTTATTTGTTGTTATTTATTCCAGATTTCCCGATTTTCCGCGCATAATTATGAAGATAGGCAGTGATTGTATTAATGGTGTGGGGGTTTCCCGTGCATATTGGTCATTTGGATATAATTATCATGTTATTTTTATTTTTATTTTTTTTTTAATCAGGTTTTGGTTATATCTATGCTCGTATCCTTACTCACGCCAAGTCAATCTAAAATTTTTCAATCCTCCCACCAACCCCACCAAATTTTACACGCGGTAGTCATTGTCTAATCTCGCGACCCTTCCCGCGAATTCTTTTAAGGCAGTCCAGAACGCCTTCTGGTTAACCACTTCCCCGACTTCCTCTAGGCTCTTTGGCCATGTCAGACCTAGAATAGCTAGTTTGCTATCAGCCAACCCTCGATTTGCCGCTTCAAGCGGGCAGTCGAAGAGCACGTGCTCTGCGCTTTCCGCGCCCTCACCGCATTCACAGCGGTCGCTGTTGGTTAGACCGAACCTTTGTAAATACGCCTTCAAGGCGCCGTGTCCTGTTATCAACTGAACCATTTTATGATCGAGCTTAACCTCAATCCTACCTCTAGCTTCTAAGCTCGGTATGAATTTGTGGGTCAACCTGCCCGTGGCAGCGTTGTTCCACCTCTCTTCCCATTGTCGAATTGATTTTTCGCGCAGCTTTCTTTTAATTAAAGACCTCGGTAACGACGAATGTGATATCCGAAAGTCTCCCGTCGCGGCTTCTTTAGCTAATTCGTCAGCCCTATCGTTTCCTACGTTGCCATTGTGCGACCTGACCCAACAGAACTTTAAACGTCGAAACCCGAGCGCCGTACGCGCTATCCTCCAGACGTCCGCTTGGAGGTCTGTCGAGGTGTTCATATTAGTTAATGCCGTCAGCGCTGATTTACTGTCACTGATTATATAATACTCGTCTCTGCCCGTGTGATTTATTACGTAATCGATAGCCTCTCGTATGGCTACCAATTCGCACTGGAAGATAGTGCTCCAGTTCGCAAGTTTGGTTTGAAACCGAAACACCTCCCTTTCCTGCTTAAACACGACAAACGCCGCGCCTGCTTGTCCATCGTCCATACGTGAACCGTCCGTATAAATTTTAATACCCATCGCGTCCTGATCACCTTCGACAAACTCGATTCCTCTAATATCAGCCGGGTGCCCCAACTCAGATACAACGATCTTTTTTGCAATTTCCCTATTACCAAGATTAAGATCTTCGATAATTTCGCGCCCTTTTCCTATATTTATTAATCGCCTATCTCTAATCTCCCTAACGACATATTCGATAGGGAGAGTCCTGCTGATCACTAGGACCGCCTCCGTAGAGGTGGTCCTGTACGCCCTCGCCGCTTTTACCGCGGTTATGCGTTGTACGCTCGTCAATTGACGCACCTCCCTGACTTTACAACCTTCTGCCCATACAGAAGCTGCGTACAGCATTGCCGGCTCAATTGCTCCGGCATAAACCGTCCTCAGCGATTCGCCCTGAAACCCCACTTTATTTTAGCCGCCGCCATCATTTTATTTGATATTTCGCGGCCCTTACTTTTACGTATTGTACGTGTGCTTTCCAATTTATTTTATCGTCGATCTTGACGCCGAGGTAGGTAATACAATCTTTAAACGGAATTTTCTCCTCCTAGCTCTAGCCTAGGAGGTCTCTGTCCTGGTTTCGTGCCGAAATAAAGCGCCTCTGACTTCGCCGTGTTAAATTTTAGTTTTACCGCCTGCGACCATTCGTGTAATTTGTTAAGCGCCTCGTTCGGTTTTGTGCGCATATCCATTAACAATCTCGATCTTACAATTAAAAGCGTGTCATCCGCAAACCCAACGATTGAGCATCCTGCTGGCAACTTGACCCTAAAGATGCTCTCATACAACAACTTCCAAAATGTGGGACCAGAACATGGCCCCTGCGGGCATCCCCTTTCCACCTCACGCGACAGAACCTCACCCGGAATTTCAACCTGTTCCAATCGCCCCGAGAAATAGCTCTTGACCAAAGACATCAAGTTTCGCGGACAACCCCTTCGATCTAACTCGCAAACGATTAATGGCCACCAGGCAGCATCAAATGCTCCTGAAATGTCCAAAGCAACAACGACACAGTACCCTTTAGCATCTCTCGCCTGCTTTATTTCTCCGACAACAAACTCTAACGCGTCGATAGTCGACTTGCCCTCCACGAAACCAAACTGTCGGTTATTAAAACCGCCGCTGTCTCGCACTAGGTGCTCAACACGCGTAGTCATAACGCGATCTAAAACTTTCCCCAGCACCGGTAGCAAGCTAATTGGACGATAGCTGCCCGGATCTGACGCATCCGCCTTTTTAGGTTTGGGTATAAATTTCACGTTCTGGATTTTCCAACAACGTGGAAAAACGCCTCTTTCTAAACAAAGATTAAACAACCCGACAAAGACACACGGGGCTAACTGGCACGCCTCCAGAGCTGCGTCTGAAGTGATTCCATCATGCCCCGGTGCTTTCTTAGGGTTCATCCTCCTAAGAGCTCTGACGACCTCGTGAACTAGGATTGCCTTATCGGCACCTGTTCCTTGCGCTTCTGCAGCTTCCCGACGTACTAAATCGTGCGACCCTTTATCCCCCTCGGGATTATCCGATGGGAAAAATTTCTCTAGTAAATATTCCGCCGTGGTTTTAAAACCTTCCGTGTATTCGCCATTTGTTTTCTTTATATTACTGTGCGCAATTTTTTGTTGTTTTCCTCTAATTACGCGGTATGCGGTTCCCCAGGGTTCGTTCTCTGAGTTTCGCGTGCAGAATTCTTTAAATTTATTCGTTCGAGTTTCTTCTATTAATATTTTATATTCGCGGTAACTTTGATTATATTCTATTCTCCGTTGTTCTCTTATATCTCCCGAGGCGCGTTGATAGCGGCGCCTTAGGTTACACGTTTCTGCCAACTTGGTGGTTAGTTCCCGGGTCCACCAGGGTACGCTGTTTTTAAATGTTTTCTTTTTCGGCATGGAATACGGCGACGCGTCTACCACCGCGTCGTTGAATTTTTTCGCGAGTGTTTCTACTTCGTCTGCCTCTCAGCAGTTAAATAGCTCATTTTCGAGCACAGGGATACTTTCGCCAAATTTTTGTTTAAATCGCTCCCAATTTGCTTTTTTATTACAGAACCGCGGAAATACAGTTAGCTGCTCGTTTGCACTTGTTTTGGTTTCAACGTCCCATGTTATTAATTTATGATCAGAGAGCGTTTCCTCGTCCGACCTTAATTTCCAATTACAAATCGTTTCTAACATTTCGTGCGAGACTGCAGTAATATCTATAAAAATGCTGCCTCTATGCGTCTCAAACGTAGGTAAATCATTAGTGTTTATCACACTAAGATCCCATTCCGTAAAAGATCAGCAACCTGCGAGCCTCTATCGTCTTCGATAGGGCTGCCCCATAGTGGCGACTTGGCATTAAAATCTCCCCGATGACTAGATTTTTATTTCTGCCGATTTTACGAATAATATTATCTACTTCATTTATCAAGTCTTCGATTTGGGATTTTCCGCCGGGAATCGACCGGCGGGAGGTACACGCTTATTACATAGAACGCATTTTCCCTGATTTGATTTCGGACGTCGTTACAAATTCGTTCGATAAATTATTTAATATAATTCCGGCGCACGTTCCATTATTTATTATTATCCGCTACGCGGTCGTTCACTATTCGCGTTTAAGACGGTAACCCCTCCCAAAACCTGTTATTTTGTGGCCATACAGGTGCGGTTCCTGTATAAACCCGATGTCGATATTATTTTCGATGAATAACTTTACGAAGTTATTTGTTGCCCTCTACCTTTCCCGAGATTTAGTTGCGCGAATTTAATCTTCTTGCTTCTTATGGACTTTGTTTTATCTTCACAGTCCATAATCGATGTTTCGTGTGATTGCGTGCTTCAGACGTTGCATCGTGGGGCATCTACTCGACTTGGCGTCGTGGCGCGTATCGACCTTCGCACCACCGCCAGTTCTGTCGTTTGCCCTAGCGCAAACCACACAGCAGGGGACTGCCTTCCGGCAATTCTTGAATTCATGCCCGACCTCGGCACAGTTACCGCACCACTGTACCTTCTCCTGCACTCCATCGATCGATGGCCGTACTCGTAGCACCGGTAACACTGGGTCATCGAGAAGTGGTCCCGGGCCCATACTCTTCGCCACCTGAGGTTAATAGCATCAGCTAATATACGTCTTCGAAGTGTGGGGGTTACTTCGAAGACTACGTTGGCGAAGGGATCTCTAGGGCCCTTTCCGCCAAACCTGAACTTCGGTCTCAGGTGGTCTTCTAGCTTCAAATCGCCGAAACGGGGATTCTGGCTCGCAATCAACCGCACGAGCTCTTCAGCCTTCATCCCCGCTTTGACCCCCGGAAGAACGACCCGTGGACGTTTCTTCTCGATGGTCTTCGCCACGAGTTCCTTGCAGTTCCCGCCGACCTTCAACTGCAGTTTCTTGGCATCGTCGCGACCTGCGCACTCCACAACGACACCGCCCCGGCGCGTCCTACGAGCTCCGACAACAACAAACCCATCTCTAGCGGGATCGACCTTCTGCTTCAGGGTCGTCATCACGTCGTCCTTCTGGCCTGGCCTGGCGTCGACCCTTACAGCAAACGTAGGGGCAGATCCTGAAGCTGCAGCGGCGTAGGAGACCTTGCGCTGCACCGACGCACCCTGACTCTGGCCTCCTGAAACAACAGAATTCACCGCCGGACTTCCCCCAACAACACTTGCTCTCCTGAACCATCTAAACAAAGACGCAGCGCCCTAACCATACCTATCAGTTGGTTCGTCACGTCACGGATATCATCCACGGCGTGCCGAACCATCTTCCTATCCTCCACGACGATAGTGGCGGAGGTCGTCGGCACCTTCCCATAGACGGCAGCGTGCGCCTTCCTCACCCTAAACTTTAAGAGTTCCAGCTCATCGAGGTCGCTAGCGTTTATTTTATTGATTTAATTTAAGGAGGGTTTCTGATTTATTTGTTATTGTTTATTTGTTGTTATTTATTCCAGATTTCCCGATTTTCCGCGCATAATTATGAAGATAGGCAGTGATTGTATTAATGGTGTGGGGGTTTCCCGTGCATATTGGTCATTTGGATATAATTATCATGTTATTTTTATTTTTATTATTTTTTTTTTAATCAGGTTTTGGTTATATCTATGCTCGTATCCTTACTCACGCCAAGTCAATCTAAAATTTTTCAATCCTCCCACCAACCCCACCAAATTTTACACGCGGTAGTCATTGTCTAATCTCGCGACCCTTCCCGCGAATTCTTTTAAGGCAGTCCAGAACGCCTTCTGGTTAACCACTTCCCCGACTTCCTCTAGGCTCTTTGGCCATGTCAGACCTAGAATAGCTAGTTTGCTATCAGCCAACCCTCGATTTGCCGCTTCAAGCGGGCAGTCGAAGAGCACGTGCTCTGCGCTTTCCGCGCCCTCACCGCATTCACAGCGGTCGCTGTTGGTTAGACCGAACCTTTGTAAATACGCCTTCAAGGCGCCGTGTCTTGTTATCAACTGAACCATTTTATGATCGAGCTTAACCTCAATCCTACCTCTAGCTTCTAAGCTCGGTATGAATTTGTGGGTCAACCTGCCCGTGGCAGCGTTGTTCCACCTCTCTTCCCATTGTCGAATTGATTTTTCGCGCAGCTTTCTTTTAATTAAAGACCTTGGTAACGACGAATGTGATATCCGAAAGTCTCCCGTCGCGGCTTCTTTAGCTAATTCGTCAGCCCTATCGTTTCCTACGTTGCCATTGTGCGACCTGACCCAACAGAACTTTAAACGTCGAAACCCGAGCGCCGTACGCGCTATCCTCCAGACGTCCGCTTGGAGGTCTGTCGAGGTGTTCATATTAGTTAATGCCGTCAGCGCTGATTTACTGTCACTGATTATATAATACTCGTCTCTGCCCGTGTGATTTATTACGTAATCGATAGCCTCTCGTATGGCTACCAATTCGCACTGGAAGATAGTGCTCCAGTTCGCAAGTTTGGTTTGAAACCGAAACACCTCCCTTTCCTGCTTAAACACGACAAACGCCGCGCCTGCTTGTCCATCGTCCATACGTGAACCGTCCGTATAAATTTTAATACCCATCGCGTCCTGATCACCTTTGACAAACTCGATTCCTCTAATATCAGCCGGGTGCCCCAACTCAGATACAACGATCTTTTTGCAATTTCCTATTACCAAGATTAAGATCTTCGATAATTTCGCGCCCTTTTCCTATATTTATTAATCGCCTATCTCTAATCTCCCTAACGACATATTCGATAGGGAGAGTCCTGCTGATCACTAGGACCGCCTCCGTAGAGGTGGTCCTGTACGCGCTCGCCGCTTTTACCGCGGTTATGCGTTGTACGCTCGTCAATTGACGCACCTCCCTGACTTTACAACCTTCTGCCCATACAGAAGCTGCGTACAGCATTGCCGGCTCAATTGCTCCGGCATAAACCGTCCTCAGCGATTCGCCCCTGAAACCCCACTTTATTTTAGCCGCCGCCATCATTTTATTTGATATTTCGCGGCCCTTACTTTTTACGTATTGTACGTGTGCTTTCCAATTTATTTTATCGTCGATCTTGACGCCGAGGTAGGTAATACAATCTTTAAACGGAATTTTCTCCCCTCCTAGCTCTAGCCTAGGAGGTCTCTGTCCTGGTTTCGTGCCGAAATAAAGCGCCTCTGACTTCGCCGTGTTAAATTTTAGTTTTACCGCCTGCGACCATTTGTGTAATTTGTTAAGCGCCTCGTTCGGTTTTGTGCGCATATCCATTAACAATCTCGATCTTACAATTAAAAGCGTGTCATCCGCAAACCCAACGATTGAGCATCCTGCTGGCAACTTGACCCTAAAGATGCTCTCATACAACAACTTCCAAAATGTGGGACCAGAACATGGCCCCTGCGGGCATCCCCTTTCCACCTCACGCGACAGAACCTCACCCGGAATTTCAACCTGTTCCAATCGCCCCGAGAAATAGCTCTTGACCAAAGACATCAAGTTTCGCGGACAACCCCTTCGATCTAACTCGCAAACGATTAATGGCCACCAGGCAGCATCAAATGCTCCTGAAATGTCCAAAGCAAAACGACACAGTACCCTTTAGCATCTCTCGCCTGCTTTATTTCTCCGACAACAAACTCTAACGCGTCGATAGTCGACTTGCCCTCCACGAAACCAAACTGTCGGTTATTAAAACCGCCGCTGTCTCGCACTAGGTGCTCAACACGCGTAGTCATAACGCGATCTAAAACTTTCCCCAGCACCGGTAGCAAGCTAATTGGACGATAGCTGCCCGGATCTGACGCATCCGCCTTTTTAGGTTTGGGTATAAATTTCACGTTCTGGATTTTCCAACAACGTGGAAAAACGCCCCTTTCTAAACAAAGATTAAACAACCCGACAAAGACATACGGGGCTAACTGGCACGCCTCCAGAGCTGCGTCTGAAGTGATTCCATCATGCCCCGGTGCTTTCTTAGGGTTCATCCTCCTAAGAGCTCTGACGACCTCGTGAACTAGGATTGCCTTATCGGCACCTGTTCCTTGCGCTTCTGCAGCTTCCCGACGTACTAAATCGTGCGACCCTTTATCCCCCTCGGGATTATCCGATGGGAAAAATTTCTCTAGTAAATATTCCGCCGTGGTTTTAAAACCTTCCGTGTATTCGCCATTTGTTTTCTTTATATTACTGTGCGCAATTTTTTGTTGTTTTCCTCTAATTACGCGGTATGCGGTTCCTCAGGGTTCTTTCTCTGAGTTTCGCGTGCAGAATTCTTTAAATTTATTCGTTCGAGTTTCTTCTATTAATATTTTATATTCGCGGTAACTTTGATTATATTCTATTCTCCGTTGTTCTCTTATATCTCCCGAGGCGCGTTGATAGCGGCGCCTTAGGTTACGCGTTTCTGCCCGCTTGGTGGTTAGTTCCCGGGTCCACCAGGGTACGCTGTTTTTAAATGTTTTCTTTTTCGGCATGGAATACGACGACGCGTCTACCACCGCGTCGTTGAATTTTTTCGCGAGTGTTTCTACTTCGTCTGCCTCTCGGCAGTTAAATAGCTCATTTTCGAGCACAGGGATACTTTCGCCAAATTTTTGTTTAAATCGCTCCCAATTTGCTTTTTTATTACAGAACCGCGGAAATACAGTTAGCTGCTCGTTTGCACTTGTTTTGGTTTCAACGTCCCATGTTATTAATTTATGATCAGAGAGCGTTTCCTCGTCCGACCTTAATTTCCAATTACAAATCGTTTCTAACATTTCGTGCGAGACTGCAGTAATATCTATAAAACTGCTGCCTCTATGCGTCTCAAACGTAGGTAAATCATTAGTGTTTATCACACTAAGATCCCATTCCGTAAAAGATCAGCAACCTGCGAGCCTCTATCGTCTTCGATAGGGCTGCCCCATAGTGGCTTAAAATTGTTTTAAAATTTACAGTTTTTGAGTTATTTATTTGATTTAAAAAGAGCTTAGATTTTTGTTTTTTGGTTATTATTTGATTATACGCGCACTATAATAATTACACACACTTTTTGGTTGTTTTACCCGGTTTTTACTCGATTTACGCGGTGTTTAATTTAAATTTATTATTAAAAATGCCTTTTTAAGTTATTTCGAAATTATTTTGAGTATTAGTTTAGTAGATTTTTGTTTTATTGACCCGAAATTTATGTAGTTTATTTTAAAACGCAGATTTGGTTTAAATTACAAGGACAACGCGATTTATTTAGTTTTTATTTAGTTTAAATTCTGTTTTAAAATTTTATTTTACGGCCCTGTATTTAAAATTTGATGGCACACAATTATAAAAATAAAACACAATAAAAAACAAAGCTTCAAATAAAATAAATTAAAAATAAATAATAAAAACCCTAGATAAAAACTTACTTCTTAGTTGCTGAAGCGGAGCTCTGCTAAACACGTCCGCTCGCTTCAAGCGGTAACTAGAAAGTCTCTGAGATGGGGACACCAGAACATCTGGTGTTCCACTGCACCGAACTGCAACAGGACCTAGGAATAGACAGGACAATCCTACGGGACATACCCCTCTCGGACATGCTCTGGAACGAAAACATATTTCCTTACCTAAACAGAATCATTCACCAAACTACTACTATACTACACCAAAGGTACACAAACGGACTCTGACAGGACACACACAAACACCATACAAACCCCACACATCAGAAATACCACAAACACAGATCACACGAAACACAGGAGTTTGACGTAACGCATCGAACGTGCAATACAAAAGCACAATCCACCCAACACACATGGGAACCGACAACAAACAAGTGGCATTCTCCCAAGGACATACCAGGAACCACGTGTCTCCTGAAGATCTACCAGAAGGCTTGTGAATCCTGACGACCGGGAGTGATACCAGTGAAAACGAAGTGAAAATAGTGAAAACGGCAAAAGTACGGCAAACGTACCTCAAACACAAGTTTCCCCCAGAACACTTATTAGCATTAAAATACTAACACTAGTAGGATAAGGACTCAATACTAACCATCTAACCATCTAAAATAAAAAATACAACTAACTAAAATAAACAAGAGACAATACTAATCAAATTTGTAATGGCTTTAAGAAATCTAACCCTAACTTCAGTAGCGTAATGTTTATATTTCCAATGTTGTAGCGCAACTAAAAAATTACTACAGGGGAAATATTCTGACAACATAATTACAACACATCAGCACGACAAAATACACACAAGCACACACACACACACAACAGAGACTGTACGTGGCCTCCCCTGGTTTTCGGCTGCCGATAGCCAGGACACGTACAGGAACGCGTACTTCTCGGTTTCTGATTTCCGGCTACCGGCGGTTGGTAAACCGGGAGAAGGAAACAGTCCCAAGGACCTCACCACAGACATAAGCACACGCACACACAAACATGAAAACAATAAACACACACCATTATAGCACACTGGCAAGACAAAACACACACATACACACACCAAAACACACACAAACACGCACGTACACGTACCTGCACGCACACGCATACGACACAGATATATACACACACGTGCACACATACACTAGGGACTGTACGTGGTTCCCTGGTTTCCGGCTGCCGACGGCCAGGACACGTACAGGAATGCGAACTTCTCGTTTCTGATTTCCGGCTGCCGGCGGTCGGAAGCTGGGAAGGACAGCAGTCCCAAGGACAACATCACAGACAGAAACACACATACGCAGCCTCACGCGCGCACAGACCCAAACACACACACGCACACGTACACATACATACCAGGGATTGTACGTGGTCCCCTGGTTTCCGGCTGCCGACGGCCAGGACACGTACAGGAATGCGAACTTCTCGGTTTCTGATTTCCGGCTGCCGGCGGTCGGAAGCTGGGAAGGACAGCAGTCCCAAGGACAACATCACAGACAGAAACACACATACGCACCCTCCCGCGCGCACAGACCCAAACACACACACGCGCACATACACATACACACCAGGGATTGTACGTGGTCCCCCTGGTTTCCGGCTGCCGACGGCCAGGACACGTACAGGAATGCGAATTCTCGGTTTCTGATTTACGGCTGCCGACGGTCGGAAGCTGGGAAGGAAAGCAGTCCCAAGGACATTACCACAGACAGAAACACACAAACACACACACACTCACGCACCCACACGCGCGCACAGATACAAACACACACACACACACACGAGTATTTCCAAACGCAAATAATATAAAACTAACTAATATAATTTAAGGTAGCAAATAATTCTGTTAGATTTTTTAGGAGTAACAGGTTTGCTGTAATTTTTAGGTAGCAGACTAAATGTAATGTTAGAATAAATAAAAAAAAAAATGATCGCACGTGGCTGAAAGGGAAGCTTCGCCACACTGCGCTGGCGTAGTGCTTGCACTGCTACCCGCGCATTTTAGCGGAACTATGGACGGAGAGGATATCGCGATGGCCCTGGACGCCAAAGCGAAGGACCCCCGCAAGCGCGGCATTGAGGCAGCTTCGGAGGAGGCCTGTGACGACGGCTTCACGGTGCCGAAGAAGAAGGGGACCAAACAGCCCAAGAAGACCAGCTCCGCCGACCTTCCGACAACCAATCGGTATGAACCGATTGCTGCTACACGACAAGAAGAAGCAACAGAAGAACGTATGGAGTCCGATGCGAACTGTTCGAACCCTGCGTCGGGCCGGAGCCGCCGCGTCCCCCCTATCGTCCTTCGCAAGAAGGACAAGTGGGTGGCGATTGCGGCAGAGCTCAGCTGGTACAGACTCCAATTTACCAGAGCACGCAACACGCAGGACAGAATCAGCATCACTCCGGCGACCCCAACAAACTACCATGGGATCACGGCTTTTCTGTCCGAGCAAGGCGAAGAGTTCCACACTTATCGCCTCCAAGACGACAAGCCGCTCAGGGTGATCTTGAGGGGCATCCCGGAAGATATCGACGCCATAAACGTTCGAACGGAACTCGTCGCGTGCGGGCTTCCAGTGCTTGCCTGTGCACGCATGCACAAGGAGCGACCGAGACGAGCGTTGCCCCTGGTCATGGTCACCCTGACCAAGTCCACGTAGGCGAAGCGAATCTTTCAGCTCTAGCATGTGCTGCACCTGCGAGTACAGGTGGAGATACCGCACCGACGGTGCGAAGTAGGACAATGCCATCGGTGCCAACGATTCGGGCATACGCAGTCGAACTGCAAGGCCACGCCTAAGTGCGTCAAGTGCGCCGGCGGCCACCTTAGCGGCACCTGCCCCAAAAGCAGGGAAGTTCCTGCGGTGTGCGTCAACTGCGGTGGCGCGCATCCAGCGAGCTATAGGGGATGCTCCGCATTCCCGAAGCCAAGGATGGCCAAGAGGCAAAACGAGACCGCACCAAAGGCACCGGTCAGCGTCCGCCCTGCGATGTCGACGCCGAGGGCCGCTGCTGTGGGAGTCCACTCCGACAGCCAAGAGCCCTGCTCTTGCGCAAGTTGAGGAGACACCTGCCCAGGCAGCCCAACCCACCCCCAGCGGTGGAGCGGCAGCCAGTGAGACACCGTCCTGTGGAGGCGTGCAATGGGGTTCCATCATCGGACTCCTCGCTGGAATCGACTTCCAGAAGCTGACTGCGATCGCCAGAAAGCTGCTGCCTATAATCGCCGAAGCCAAAAACTTCGGCGATTTAGTCATGGGTTTAATTGCCTGCGGCAAGGAAATCAGCGAACTCTTCCATCTTGATGGATAGACGTCGCGAAAATCCAGGAACCCTGCAGATAGCATTCTGGAATGCGCGAGGGCTGATGGGAAAGCGATTTGAGTTGCTGGAGTTTGCGTTGCGACACGACCTATACGTAGTCCTGGTGAACGAAACGTTCCTCAGCGCACGAGACGAGCCTAGGCTTCCCAACTACAGACTGTTCCGGAACAATCGAGATGGCGTCGGAAGAGGCACAGCAGCGTACGTCAAGGCAAGCCTGGAGCACTACGTGGTGGACCTGCCAGACCTAGAACGACTGGAAGCGACTGCAGTATGCGTAGTACTAGAGGGTTTCGGCCCTCTACGCCTGATCTTGGTTTATAACCGGCCAGGTGGCGAAGCGCTTAGCACGCAGGACCTGGACGCGTTGTTGGATGCGAGAAATCCTGTGCTTTTAGCAGGGGACCTCAACTCCAAACATCCGTCCTGGAACAGTCGGGTAGCAAATCGCAACGGACGCATACTACGACAGTTTTCTGACGGACGTGAAGTCGAGGTCTTGGGACCAGCAGAACCCACTTACTACGGCAATAGAGGCAGGCCAGATGTACTAGACGTCGCGATACTCCACCAAGTGACGTTGAACACGGAGATCCGCGCCGTCAGCGACCTCAGTTCTGACCACAACCCGGTGCTGCTTCATCTCGGAGGGGAGCGAGTCCCGGCCATCAACAAAACCCCTAGGGTTTCGTGGCTGGTATTTGCCGCCCGTCTAGCGAGGTCGGTCGAAGGGATGTCTAACGACATACCGACGGCTGACGCGCTGGAGGCGCAAGTGGACCGCCTCGTGGAGTGCATACAGACCTCGGTCAGTAGAGCCACTTCCATGAGACCGGTAGCGGATAAGAGGGACATCCTTCCTCTGCACATCCGTGACCTCATCCGGGAGAAGAACCGCGCCAGGCGTCAGTGGCAAAGAACATGGGATCCTTCGGAACGACTCCGGTTTAATCGAATAGTCGCCGAAATGCGATTAGCAATTCGGCGGCACCGGAACGAGGCCTGGGAGGCCAGACTGGAGAACCTCCGAGCCGACGACAACTCTTTGTGGAGGATGTCGAAAATACTAAGGAACAAGACGTCCCCAATGTCTCCTATCCACGGCGAAACAGGCTTAGCCTATTCAGTCTCTGAAAAGGCAGAAGTCTTCGCAGATAGCATGGAACGTCAGTTCGAGCCCAACTATGCACACGCAGACCTTCGGCATATCGAACGGGTTCACCGCGACGTCCGACGGAGGCTAAGAGACGACGACGATCCTCAGGAACTTGACCCTACCACGGTTGAAGAAGTCAAGGACCTTATCAAGGCTTTAAGGGTCAGAAAGATTCCTGGACCGGACGGTATCTCCAACCGGGCTCTGAAAGCGCTGCCGGAAAACGCCCTCCGGGCGTTAACCGGAATCCTCAACGCCATGTTGAGACTCCGCCACTTTCCATCCACATGGAAGACGGCGGACGTCGTAGTGCCCCGGAAGGCAGGCAAATCTGTTGGTAGTTGGGAAAATAGCGAAAGCCGTCTTTCTAAGGAGACTCCAGGCGGCGATGCAGGAGCACGACGTTATTCAGGACGAACAGTTTGGGTTCCGTAAGAGGCATTCCACCGTTCACCAAATACTGCGAGTGGTGGAGCACATTGCGGAAGGCTTCAACTGGCGACAGTCAACCGGCGCGGTGTTCCTGGACGTGTCTAAAGCTTTCGACAAGGTCTGGCATAACGGCCTACTCTACAAAATGCTGGAGAGGGGGTTACCACGCGCTCTCGTCCAACTGACAATATCCTATCTTCACGATAGATGGTTTTGTATCAGGCTGGATGGGGTGCGGTCGACGAGGCGGAGAATCAGGGCTGGGGTACCTGAAGCCTCTCTCCTCTCGCCGGCACTCTTTATAACATCATCGTGAGTGACCTACCGAAGACGGCAGACACCAGGATAGCACTATACGCCGACGACACAGCGATTCTAGCCAGGTCCCGTGCTCTGCACCTCATTATGCAGAGATTGCAAACGGCGATGGACGCTCTCGAGGAGTGGCTAAGACTCTGGCGAGTCGAGGTCAATCCAGAAAAAAGCACGGCATTTTTCTTCTCGAAACGACGTCACCGACCTGGAGACGATGTCAGAGCATTTGACGAACCGATACTTTGGCGTTCAGACGTCAAGTATCTAGGGGTGATTCTTGATTCGAAGCTAACCTGGAAAGCTCATATTGAGTATGCGGCAAACAAGGCCAAGGGTTGAAATGTAATTAATTAGTAAGTAAAGCTTTTCTCTACTGCACGCCCCACGTTGGGCGCCAGTGTAATGTAATTAGTTAGTTTTCTCTGATTGGTTACAAGGCTAGCCTCACGCATGGGCGCCAGTGAAATGTAATTAGTTAGTAAAGCTCTTCTTTACTACACGCTCCACGTTGGTGGCGTCAGTCAAATATTTATTTTGGGCACCAGTGAACTGTAGTTTTTTTTTTTTTTTTTGTTAGTTATGGAGTGAGTCAATTAGTGAACAAAACCTCGGTGGACCCACGAGCTTTACTATATTCGCGGTCTAGTCTGGGAATTACCCCAAGGGTGAGCAATGAGTTTGGGCGTGGATATAGGGTGGGCTCGACTACAAACGGGAACAAAAAAAACGTAAATGGACGCCACTGCATCTATATAGACAATGAACAAAACTAAAGTATCCTTTAGGAAGACGCAGAAACCTATAGGATATAATGATTACCAAAAAAACATACAAATTACAATAAACAATACCTCTGGAAACCTCTTGGACCTCTGCCCCAGCTTCCACGATGTCGGACCTGCAAGAAAATGTCACACAAAAAATATATAAGACACTGTTTGTGCCTTACAATAACAAAATATTTCGATCTTTATAGATCGATTGGCCTGAATTCAAAATCTCAATAACACTTTACCTATAAAAAAAATACTCTACTGGGCTTTACTTATTCCGTTTCTATTACCTGGTACTGTATCAACTTTTTCTACATACAAAGTTTTGCTGATCTAATTTGGACAATGTTAATTTCAATTAGTGAAATAAAAAGACGAAGGTATTAATTCAAAATTTAATTTAAGTGTAATTCTCTTTTGTTGCAAAAATTATTTATAAAAAAATTAATAATCAATATATAATAAGTTTCAAAAGTTTCTTAATGTGTCTCTCTATAATCAAAATAATCAACATAAAGTAAGTTTCAAAATAAATCTCTAAATTTGCTTCTCTACTTAGAGAGGTCTTAGCATTTATAAATTATTTAATACAGTCTAGGTTCTTAAACATCCATAAAACAGATCTGTTCTGGCTTACAAGATTTTTATCTAAAGAACTTGTTACATAAACAGTTCATATGGCTTAAGCATGAAATTAATAAAAGTCAGTTCAACATATGTTAAAAGCAGCTTAGGTATTCTACTAATCACAACATATTGCAAGAAACATCTTTCAATCAAAGGTGAATTTCATACATATTTTTAACAATTAACATGTGCATCATATTCGTGCTCTGAATAACAACTTTTAAATTATCTAAAGGTTCAAAATTTTCTCTTATAAAAAAATTTAGTTCTGAACGAAAGGTATTTGACTTATCAAATATCTAGGGAATAATTTTCAAACTAATTTTTACGTGAGATTTGAGCATAGTTACATCTTGCAAATAAACTTGAAATTTACGTTCTTTAACAAAAATTTCTTGTGATTTAGTAAATGTTAAATCAAAACTTTAACCGTAACTCGTACACAAAATTAATTTTCAATAAATAGTTTCATAAGTACCTGGTTGCTTTTGTTTTAATTGTACAACGGCGATGCTGGCGAACGTAATAGATGAACTAAGACACATAGCATTCCATCCTCTTGAAATACAGAAAGATACAAAACATGCCTGTATTAATTACAATCCTTCGGACAGCCTCAAATCAAACAATTTCACCATACACGACCAAATTTTAATTCCATAGCCAAGCGTGTTACTTAAATGTGCTAGAGAAATTGAACCAAGTATTAGTTTTAAACAAGGCTGATTAATTACACGATGCTTACCACTAATGGATTTCCTCACCACGTGTCGTAACTGTTGCTCTAGGTTGACTGGGCAGCTTTCACGAGAGCTCCTTCGTGAAGCCTCCACGCGACAACCAAAAGCCCTACCATCATTCTCCTTGAGCTATTCTTAGCTCCCACTTACAAACAAAATTTCTCATCTTCAAAAATGAAGTCTACGTACACGTAGTTGCTTGCAAGATGGATGTCCTCCTGCTTTGCCAACAACCTTAGCTATCGCGTCACTTTTCGCGCAGGCGTTATGTTTAACAATTGCTCTAGTGGACGTCAGAACGCCTGTAGTTTATGTAACTCAAGTTACGTTCAAGGTATCCACGATATCGAAAGTATAGGAGTCCCCATTAAATACTCTTTATAGGTGAAAAATAATGTAAACGGAAAGGGGTGTTCTTCCTTATAGTACATTAAATTATTCAACGATTTCACGCTAAATGACAATCTCGTAAAATAACAACAGCTAGTAATATTTTTCTTTACAGATATTTAACGTAACAAAAATTTTGTTACACTGCCTCCGACCAAAAAGAAAAAAACTTTGAGGTTAATTATATCTTAATTTATACATAACCGAGAAGATTTTTTTTTATAGACGAAAACTATCGCCTTAACCAAAAGATAAATACAAAAAAAGCATCATAACAAATCAAAGTAAGAACAAAGTAAGTTCGAACTTTGATATCTGAACCAAAAAAATTATGAGTGACCTCTTGAATTAAGAAGAGGAAAATGGGTGCAACCAAATGAGTGCGTAGGTAACTCTGCGTACCACACATCCGTCAGGAGTCAATATCGGTAAGTCATAATCGGTGAAAAGTCATAATCGGTAAAAGTCAAAATATTGTAGTCTAACACTCGAGTTGCAACCAAACGGGGAACTAAAAAACTAACCTGCTTTTCAAAATATAAACTGAAATTCAAACAAAAAGCTTGACATGAACTATCGCAAAATAACAACAAAAAGATTTACTTTCTTACTACTACCCTTGACACGATAACCTTACTAATATTAATAGTTAAACGAAAACTCACATCTATATACATAAATATCAATAAAGTTCCAACAATGATTATGTATTCGCTGGTCTCAAAAATTCCAGCTCAACACATTCAGCAAGACTACTAAAAGTAAACCGCTTATCAAGCCAACATTCCATACTCATTGTAGCTTACTAATGAATACTCGGCTTCTTCAGCTCATAGCTATTCATAGCCCTATCGCTACTCTTTTCTTTGGGACACTCCAGTCTCAAAAAAAAATCCTCAACTCTACTGTGGCCACACCAAACATCTCGAACCAAAAGCTACTCAATACTATAATGGCCTCACCAACTAGCTTACTTCAACTTACTTCAACAAAACAAACAGCACCTATCTTCCTCACTTACTCTAAACATAACAACATATGACGTGATCAAAATACGTCCACAAACATGAAGCAACAAATATTTGTTTCGTTCCACTACGGGCTATAACAACAACACGGGCAAAATGACATTTTTGTCTTTCTCATCTACTACTACTAAATATTCCATTAATGCACATTTAAAACCAACAGTATTTGAGAAATTTTCAATCTCTACCAGCAACGAAATACTGGTAAAAGCCTTCAATTAATCATCACCGCTCTCTCATAACTAAATTTATAATATATCTTTTGCGACACAAATACTAAAGACGACCAATCAGTCCTCTGGTACATATTCTGGATCTACGACAGAATAGGGTTTTAGATCCTTGACATGCCACCTGCCTGCCTTTGATCCGTCTAAATTAATTAGATCGTACACCACATTCGAGCACTTCTTCTTGACTACACTCAAAATAAATTTTGGAGCCAGTTTAGCAGTAAATTTATTAGCCGCGCTCGACAACCCTTATTAGCCCTCCATACTTTATTGCCAACCTCAAAAGAAATGTTCCTCCTCCTTAGATTATATCGATTGCTCGACCTTTGATAAGCTACATGCAACTTCGCACGAACGTCTTCAAATACCTTAAATATACCTTGATGGTCTGAAGCATACAATGGGCGACTACCAGGAACGATTTCAACATCAGCTTCAGGAATAAATCCACTACCGTAAAATTTACCGGACATGGGGACGTGTCGGCCAAAACCAAAAATTCGGAGTATAACCCGTCGACTCATGCTTAGCAGAATTAATAGCAAATTGAATCTGCGCTAACTCAGTATCCCAGGTATCATGTTCTTCGAGATAGGATCGAATAGCTTTCCCTACCGTCCTATTAATCCTCTCAACAAAATTACATTGTGGCGCATAAACAGCATTATACCATATCTTTTGAATTTCAAACCTATTACATAATGACTTAAAAATTCGACCAGCTAAATTTGAACCATTATCGCAAATAATAAATTGGGGCACTCCAAACATTAAAAACACTTTCTGTTCTATAAACTGTTCAATGACATGTGACTTTGCACTGCGTAGAGGATGTAAAATTGTATATTTTGAGAACCAATCTCCTACTACCAACAACCATTTAAATCCTAATTTTGAGCGAGGGAATGGACCCATAAGATCTAACGCGATAATTTGAAATGGAAACTTGGCCTCTTTTTCCTTTCCCATTAAACCTAAAGGACCTGCATTAGAAGATTTTTGCGCACCACACACTAAACATGCACGACAAAATTTCAACACATCTAAATTCATCTTGGGCCAATAATAATGTTCTTGGACTCTAGCATTTGTCTTCGAGAACCCAAAATGTCCTGCAACCGAGGGGTCACGACACGATCTGATGACTTCTTCTCTTTGAACCTTCGGCACCAAATATTTCCACTCTACGATGTTAGATGTTAAAGGCAAATTCGACGGAATAAACTTAAAAACAAACTCGTTCTCAACTTTCCATTGAGGGTAATTCTCAGGCGACGCCAAAATTTTCTCACGTAACGACACATACCAATTTTCTAAATTATCAAGCTTGACCTCTATTAAATTTACGATATGTCTTTCTTCAGGATCAACATCAACTCTACTTCTTCTATGAACTTCGCAAACAATGATAACTTTAGACTTAATAAAATTTATATTAAATTGCTTTAAACCTTCCATTGAGGATAACAATAATAAAATATCTTGGTACACTCTTGCACTACTCCTAATCAAACTGTTAAGAAAAACTAAAGTGCTTCACAACGCATAAACTTGCTAGTATGACAAACTCCTCTATGAGCCTCACCTAGACTAATAAACAAAAAATTACATCATAACTAACCTCTAATAATGATGACCAAACTGCTAAAGCGACAAACTTACCACGAGTCTCGTTTAGACTAATGTAATGCTGAGCGGCCAACTCTCCACGAGTCCCGTCTAGACTAACATACCGCTATCCGACAAACTACTACGACAAATTTCGCTTAGACTTACAAACCTCTCAACATACTGCGTTGCAATGCGGATATAAATAAAAAATTGCTACCAAAACGAATCAATTCAAAAACGTGCCGATGCACAAGAGCAAATTTTCAAACAATAACTCAACGGCAAAAACCAGTGTACCAAATTCTTAAAGCATTATTTCTTAAATCAAGAAATTAAACAAACAACTATTATAACCAATAAGAATGGAAGATGAACCTACTTCTTTCGCTAAAAATCTACCTAGAATTTTTCTCTTTTCCATAACCGGCCTAGCACTTTCTATTCCTCGGATTTTTAATTCGTATTCCAGCTCTTCTTTGAGTAAATGAACAATTTGGAATGTTTCAGCCATTTTAAAAAATTTATTATGACAACCTAAAGTTATTTTATTTCTTGACCAACTCAATATGACAAAAAAATTTCTTTAATGCGAATCAAACCTGTTGTGACATTCAAATAACTAATGCTTAAAAGACCTGAGGTTCCAGACACGATATAAATCCTATGAAAATTTATAACCAAATTAATTTTGAGTTTACCAACTAAACCAACACATTAAGGGATATTGAAATAACTTATTTTTACAAATCGAGCACCAACAAAATCGAGCCTCACACGTTGTGCGCCAGTGAAATGTAATTAATTAGTAAGTAAAGCTTTTCTCTACTGCACGCCCCACGTTGGGCGCCAGTGTAATGTAATTAGTTAGTTTTCTCTGATTGGTTACAAGGCTAGCCTCACGCATGGGCGCCAGTGAAATGTAATTAGTTAGTAAAGCTCTTCTTTACTGCACGCTCCACGTTGGTGGCGTCAGTGAAATATTTATTCTGGGCACCAGTGAACTGTAGTTTTTTTTTTTTTTGTTAGTTATGGAGTGAGTCAATTAGTGAACAAAACCTCGGTGGACCCACGAGCTTTACTATATTCGCGGTCTAGTCTGGGAATTACCCTAAGGGTGAGCAATGAGTTTGGGCGTGGATATAGGGTGGGCTCGACTACAAACGGGAACAAAAAAAACGTAAATGGACGCCACTGCATCTATATAGACAATGAACAAAACTAAAGTATCCTTTAGGAAGACGCAGAAACCTATAGGATATAATGATTACCAAAAAACATACAAATTACAATAAACAATACCTCTGGAAACCTCTTGGACCTCTGCCCCAGCTTCCACGATGTCGGACCTGCAAGAAAATGTCACACCAAAAAAAAAATATATAAGACACTGTTTGTGCCTTACAATAACAAAATATTTCGATCTTTATAGATCGATTGGCCTGAATTCAAAATCTCAATAACACTTTACCTATAAAAAAAATACTCTACTGGGCTTTACTTATTCCGTTTCTATTACCTGGTACTGTATCAACTTTTTCTACATACAAAGTTTTGCTGATCTAATTTGGACAATGTTAATTTCAATTAGTGAAATAAAAGACGAAGGTATTAATTCAAAATTTAATTTAAGTGTAATTCTCTTTTGTTGCAAAATTATTTATAAAAAAATTAATAATCAATATATAATAAGTTTCAAAAGTTTCTTAATGTGTCTCTCTATAATCAAAATAATCAACATAAAGTAAGTTTCAAAATAAATCTCTAAATTTGCTTCTCTACTTAGAGAGGTCTTAGCATTTATAAATTATTTAATACAGTCTAGGTTCTTAAACATCCATAAAACAGATCTGTTCTGGCTTACAAGATTTTTATCTAAAGAACTTGTTACATAAACAGTTCATATGGCTTAAGCATGAAATTAATAAAAGTCAGTTCAACATATGTTAAAAGCAGCTTAGGTATTCTACTAATCACAACATATTGCAAGAAACATCTTTCAATCAAAGGTGAATTTCATACATATTTTTAACAATTAACATGTGCATCATATTCGTGCTCTGAATAACAACTTTTAAATTATCTAAAGGTTCAAAATTTTCTCTTATAAAAAAAATTTAGTTCTGAACGAAAGGTATTTGACTTATCAAATATCTAGGGGAATAATTTTCAAACTAATTTTTACGTGAGATTTGAGCATAGTTACATCTTGCAAATAAACTTGAAATTTACGTTCTTTAACAAAAATTTCTTGTGATTTAGTAAATGTTAAATCAAAACTTTAACCGTAACTCGTACACAAAATTAATTTTCAATAAATAGTTTCATAAGTACCTGGTTGCTTTTGTTTTAATTGTACAACGGCGATGCTGGCGAACGTAATAGATGAACTAAGACACATAGCATTCCATCCTCTTGAAATACAGAAAGATACAAAACATGCCTGTATTAATTACAATCCTTCGGACAGCCTCAAATCAAACAATTTCACCATACACGACCAAATTTTAATTCCATAGCCAAGCGTGTTACTTAAATGTGCTAGAGAAATTGAACCAAGTATTAGTTTTAAACAAGGCTGATTAATTACACGATGCTTACCACTAATGGATTTCCTCACCACGTGTCGTAACTGTTGCTCTAGGTTGACTGGGCAGCTTTTACGAGAGCTCCTTCGTGAAGCCTCCACGCGACAACCAAAAGCCCTACCATCATTCTCCTTGAGCTATTCTTAGCTCCCACTTACAAACAAAATTTCTCATCTTCAAAAATGAAGTCTACGTACACGTAGTTGCTTGCAAGATGGATGTCCTCCTGCTTTGCCAACAACCTTAGCTATCGCGTCACTTTTCGCGCAGGCGTTATGTTTAACAATTGCTCTAGTGGACGTCAGAACGCCTGTAGTTTATGTAACTCAAGTTACGTTCAAGGTATCCACAATATCGAAAGTATAGGAGTCCCCATTAAATATTCTTTATAGGTGAAAAATAATGTAAACGGAAAGGGGTGTTCTTCCTTATAGTACATTAAATTATTCAACGATTTCACGCTAAATGACAATCTCGTAAAATAACAACAGCTAGTAATATTTTTCTTTACAGATATTTAACGTAACCAAAATTTTGTTACAGGGTGTTATGGCTCAGCTATACCCCTTGACCAATCGCCGAAGTAGGCTGAACGCTTTAAACAAGCTTAGGCTCTACCAGGCGATAACCAGACCGACGTTTGCTTACGCATCAGCGGTGTGGGGTACCGCAGCGGAAACGCACATGCGGAAACTCCAGGTGATCCAGAACAAGGCCCTAAGGGGAGTCTTCGGAGCTCCCTGGTTTATCCAAAACGTTCAGCTTCACAGAGAGGCAAATCTGCAAACCGTCAAGGAATGGCTCCGGTCGAACGCTGAGAGGTTTTACGGATCTCTAGAAAATCACGAAAACCAGCTCATACGTGCTCTGGGCGCGTATGAAGAAGCCTTATGGCAACGACATAGGCACCCCAGCGCGATGCTCTTGCAATGAAAATTGCTGCGATTCCATCGGACGTCCGAAAGAAATAAACTGCGCGTAACGCCATGTTTTTTCTAATTCGCGACGGCGGTGAAGGACCTAGTCCAGGTACGCTAGTCACGGGATCCCTATAAACGTCCTTTAACAAGGGATCTCGAGTCCGACACCAAAGTAGATTTTTAGTGGGTATGTCCTTGCTCCGGCAAGGAAGAGTCCCACACAGCGGATATAAAATCTTTTACCACTATAAAAAAAACGCATATTGGCAACAGTTTTAATTTCGTTCGGTAGTTCATTTAAAAGTTTAGGCACCAGATAGGAAAGTTGTTTTCACCATATCTATTGAATGTCCGCGGGACAATATATCTTTGACTTCTCAATCCGTGGCCATCGTCTCTTTTTTCTAAAAAGTTTTCCTTTAAAAGGCTTTCTAGGATTATTTTATAATGAAATAATCTCTTTGTACTTAATAGTTTACAACTACATAATAAGTTTCTCAAGGTTGACCCCGACTTTGCATTGCATACTATTTTAAGTAGCTGTCTTTGAACTACATCTATTTTCTTCAAATATACATCGCTAGCAAAACCCCAAGCCTCTAGTCCATATCTGATTAAAGATTCTGCCAGCGCTATATAGATAACCTTCATTATTTTTTCTGGAAGTAAATGCCTAACATAGTATATTCTGACTAAGACTAGCTTTAATTTATTGCACACGTTATTGATCTTATGGTCCCAACGGAAATAATTATCGACGGTAATACCTAAGTACTGATATGTAGAGCAGCCAGAGACAACACCGCACTCCGCAAAACATGAAAAGACTCCTCTTTGTTGCAATTGAAAACATTTGCAGGAGTGTAATGTTATTTCAGTCTTTCCTCTTATCATATAAGGTGTAGCTATATGCATGACTTTGGTCTTATCTTTGTTTAGCATTAATTTATTGTCATGTGACCATTTTGTCAAGTTGTTAGCGTCCAACTGTAAGAACTGTTCTGCCGTTTTAAGACTTTTATGTGCAGCAATTAACACAACATCATCTGCAAACATTAAAATTTGACATTTTTGAATAATTTGTGGTAAATCATTTATATACATGAGAAAAAGAAGTGGGTCTAGTATTGACCCCTGTGGCACACCCATCGATATACAGTGTTCGTCGCTGTATGAGTTATATATTTTTACCACAAACTTTCTATGTCTAAGGTAGCTAGACAAGAGTTGCAATGCAGGGTTTCTAAATCCATATTTCTCTAATTTTTGTAGTAATATGTCATGATCAATTGTATCAAAAGCCTTGCTGTAGTCAATAAACAAACACAGGACATTTATGCTATTTTTAAATTTTTGATAAACTAAATCAGATAATTTTGCTAGTGCCTTGCTTGTCCCTAATCCTTTTACAAACCCAAATTGTTCTTTTCTTAAAACATTATTATTTTCGACAAAGTCATACGCAAATCCTATCAAATGTTTTTCGAAAATTTTTTCAATTACGGGTAAAATGGAAATAGGCCGATAGTTACTAATTTCATTGTAATTACCTCCTTTATGAACGGGTAGAATTATTGCCATTTTTAATTTTAAGGGTATTTTTGTGGTGTTCATTATCAAATTTATAAGGTTGGCTATAGTTAAACACATTTCATCTCTTAAGAAGATAATATCCTGCAACCTAATTCTATCGTACCCTGGAGATTTCTTTACGTTCATTTTCAACAATTCATTTTTCACAAAGTCAGTAGTTACTCGTTTTAAAAGGAGACTACAATTTACTGAATCGATTACTTCATTACCTTCAACTAACCGTACAATCCGTGCTTAATCGATTCGATACTGTTAAAAAAGAACGCTGCAAAATTGTTTGCTATAGAAACATCACTAATATCTGGGAAAGCCTGCTTTATCGTGACATCCACACCCTTTTTCTTTTTGTGTTGGATGATTTCATTTATCACGTCCCATGTTTGCTTTGTTTTATTACTATTATAATTAGTATTGGTTAGAAAAAAATTGTTTTTATAGTAATATTGTTTCTCTCTACGCAATTTTATTGTTAGCCAATTCCTGTATTTTTTATATTCGTCCCGATGTTCCGGTAACTTTGTGCTTCTCCATTTCTTATATAGTTTGTCCCTATTTACAATATATTTTATCAAGGTATTTGTCATCCATTCTTTTTTGAAATTATTTGGTGTTCTATTTACCACATCCTGCTTATTACTGACACCAAGAGCATTAGAATAGATCTTTTCGAAACTATGAAATATTCCATTGTACAATCGGTCCTGGTCAATTAATTTAACTAAACGATTTAGTTCTAAATTACTTAGTCCACGTTTTATAAATTTTTCATTCCACTTAACATTTATTCCTACATAATTACTTATTTTATTATTAAAATAAGCTGCAATAGCCACGGTGTAATGATCAGAAATTCTTGTACGAATTACTCCCGAAAATATTTTATCATACACACCTCAAATAAATAAATGATCTAGACAGGAACACACTAAACTTTCATTGTAAAAGGCTTTCCTAGTATGACGGAAAATACATTTATAAAAACCTTCTGCATTTAGAAGTAGTTCATAGTTATTTGTTGCTTTATTATTATCTGCCAAGTTAATATTTACATCACCGCCAAATAAAACGTTCTTTTGGTCTCTATTATTAGTTATCTGTATTGCAAATTCATTAAGGAATTCATCAATATTATAATTAGGTGGTCTATAAATAAAAATAAGTTTTATCACACATTTTTTAGTTACACTAAGTATTCCCTCTATATTCTCGTACTTTTCAGAATTAAACCGGCTTTCGCAAAATTTAAGCCCTTTCCTAATATACATGATTATGCCACCTCCTCTCCTATTCACTCTAAGTTTTCTATACATGTTGTATTCTTCTAACATAAAAATACTAGATTCCGGTTCTTGAATGGAAACTTCGTTTAAAACAATTATATCCAGTTTCGAACGCGATATGTAAACCGAGAACTCGTCGAAATGACCTTTAAGTCCGTTTATATTTAAACAAATAAGAGATAAGTGGACATTGTGGTTCAAGTAATAATTATTTTTAAATGTGTCCAATGCAATATGCCAACCTGTAATACTTACAAAGGAGAGATAATGCACATTATTATTGCAGACTATCAATTCTTCAATCATTTTCGAATAAAATTAAACTAAAACGTTATCAACAAAACTTATTAATACAAAAGACATTGAATATATTTACAATATGTGCACTATCAATGTATTTTTAATAAATCAGTTTCGCTTTCAATTCTAATAACATTCGGCATTTCATTGAACTCCTTTATTAGAATTCTACCAAACTTTACCCAAACGTATCGCCATCCTTTATCTCTGGCACGATTCTTCGCTTGCCATAGCAGGTTTTTATTAAATGCGGTAAGATTTTCGCATATAAATACACGGCGTTCGCTTTTATTTTGTAGTACATTATTATTTTTAAACAATAATTTTCTTTTACTAAGAATCTTGTCCCTCACATTTTGAGAAGAGAGTCTTACAATAATAGCTGGTACTGCATCTGGTTTTCTTTTAGGCAGCCTGTGTACAACTTGAATGTCCTCATCTTCCACTGACACCTCCAGAATCCTGTCCATATTTAGTACAGCACTTTTTAATTTAGCTTCATCTTCTCCTTCTGATTTTTGCATTCCATGTATTTCTAAATTCATATTTCTGGATCTTTGCTCAAAGTTATTTATCTTTATTTCCAACTCGGTAATCTTTTTATTTTTGCTTCTATTTTCTTTTATTAATCTGGTAACACTGCTAGATAGATCCTGGTTAACCCTTTTTAAAGATGAAACTTCTTGTTTTATGCCACCATAAAGATTACTAAGTTCTTTAACATCATTTGCTAAGCTTTCCATAGTATTTTTAAAATAATCTAGCTTTTTATTAATTGCATTCAACATACGTTTTATATCAGTTTCTCCTTTCAAATCTACGCTAGAGTTGGACTTTCCAGATTCCTTGTCTTCCCTACACGTTCTACATCTGCATTGTTCTCTTTTGGTAGATGATAAACTTTTAAACGTGGCTTCCGATAGACCATAATAATAATAATAATATCATCATCAATGGGTCTTCAGTCCTGAAACTGGTTAGACGCGTACCATCATTGTTTCCTATTCTGAACTAACCTACAGATTTCCCCGAAATTTGCACAGTCTGTATCTATCACTATCTGATTTAGGTCTACATCCACCTCTTTTTTCCTATCCCTGCTTGTCATATATCCCATACTATTCCCCAAAAATACCTTAGAACGTATTCTGCCCTTCTATTTCTCATATTTTTTCCCAAAGATATCCTTGTTCCCTTACTGTTTCTATAACCTATTTGTTATTATCTTTGTCTGTCCATCCTCAAAATCTGAAGCACGGCATTTCAAAGGCCGCTACTGTTCTTCTGTCTGCTTTTCAGACTGCTGGTATTTCATAGGCATACTGTCTGTGCTGTGCTCCACACAAACGCTTTCAACAACTTTTTGTTCTATGTTTGTTGTCTTTCATCATAGGCGCCGTTCTTTCTTGTTAGATGCAGTTGAACATTTACTGATTTAATATTTTTTCCAATATATCTTTTCGCACAGTCAACATTAGTTGCAGATATTTCACAACAAACAACTAGTTGTTTATAATAATCATCTGATTTATCTGCGCTTATTTTTTCGTCATTGGGTTTCCCGTCTCAAAACTGGTTGGACATGTACCTGCACTTATTTCTTTTCTAAACTAACCTACATAGTTCCCTGAAATTCTCACACAGCAATACAGCTCGGTTCCCCTTATATTGTTTTCTAATATTATGCCATATTTCACTGAGATTTATTGAAGGGGGTTAAGCAACCTGTGGCTGCCAAGATCCCCCAACACTTAGACATTTGCGGAAATAATAGTTTTCCAGTAAATGCTTTCATGCAATTACCATTATTCGAGCATATTGCCCCTCCAATGCTTGTAGTTGCTTATGATAAATATGATGTTTAAGTGCAGTTACTTTCTTCGTCATTAATTTATCCATCTTGGGACTGGTTGGATGCGTACCTCCATTGATTTCTCTTCTGAGCTAGCCTACACATTTCCCTGAAACTCCTACAGCCTACATCCTTCACCATCTGTGTGCAGTAGTCTAACCTAGGTCTACCTCTTCTTCTCTTTTTTCCTATCTCTACTTCTAGTATATTCCGCACCATTCCCTCATGCCGTAGTATGTGGCCTATCATCCTATCTCTCCTATTTTTTACCGTTTTCCACATACTTCTTTCTTCCCCTACCATTTTTAGTACCTCTTCGTTCTTAACTTTGTCTGTCCATGATATCTTCAACATACGTCTGTAGCACCACATTTCAAAGACTTCTACCTTTTTCTTGTCCGCTACTCCCACTGTCCAGGCTTCACAGCTGCTGTGCTCCACACATATGTTTTGAGCAATCTTTTCCTTGTTTCTATGTTTGTGGTCTTTGAGCACAGTAGTTGCTTTTTCTTGTTAAATGTAGCACGACCTTGTGCTAATCTTTGTTTTATATCTTTTGTGCTTTACCCATCTTGCGTTATTTGGCTTCCTAGATAGCAGAAATCCTTAACCTCTTGTAAGTTCGTGTTACATATTTGTATTCTTGTTTTTGATTTATTTTTCCCTCCTTTGCATACTAGTACTTTAGTTTTACTTTTGTTAATTTTCATACCGTATCTCTCTGTTAGAACCGTTTCCATTTCATTGAGAGCAGCTTCTAACTCTTCCTTGCTTGATGCTAATACCGCTATATCATCTGCAAATCTAAGCATATCAATTTTTTGTCCCTGCATAGTAATTCCAAATGTCTTCCTGCATTTGACAGTATTCATTGCCTCTTCAATGTATAAGTTAAAAATTAGTGGGGATAGGGAACATCCCTGTCTCACCCCTTTCCTGATGTTTACTTCTCTACGTTCCTGCTCTAATTCTATTACTCCTGTTTGCTCTTTGTATAAGCTATGTACTATCCGTCTATCCCTACACCTCATTCCAATCTTTTTGAGTATTTCGAACATTTTTTTCCATTTTACATTTTCAAATGCTTTTTCCTGATCTACAAACCCTATATACACGCTTTCCCCTTCTTCTATTGTTTTCTCCATTATCACTCTCAGAGCTAAGATAGCCTCCCGTGTTCCCCTGTTTCGCCTAAACCCAAATTGGTCTTCTCCTAATATTTCTTCAGCCCGTTTTTTCATTCGTCTTTGTACAATTCTAGTTAATATTTTTGAAACGTGTGCTGTCAAGCTTATTGTTCGAAAATTTTAACATCTATCTGCACCTTTCTTTTTTGGTATAGTTACTATGATGTTATGTTTGAAATCTTTGGGTATCTCGCCTGTCTCATACATATAGCTTACAAGTTGGAGGAGACGTTCTGTTACTGCTTGACCAGCGGCTTTCAGAGTCTCCGCTTGCACTTTATCTGTACCCGGCGCCTTACCATTTTTGAAACCCTTTAATGCTATTTCAAATTCATCTCTAAGTATAGGATACCCCAAGTCATCATTTTCAATGTCTGATTCCTTTTCTAATGCAGTTAGTTCTTCTCCTGCATATAAATTCTTTATATATTCTTGCCATCTACCCACTTTCTCTACATTTTCTATAATGACATTTCCTCCCGTGTCCCTTATATTTTTGCTATACGCTTCTATATCCCTAAAATTGATTCTAATTAGTTTGTACGCTTCATCCGTCTTTCCTACTTCCATCTTAGTTTGTACCTCTTTGCACTTTTCATCAATCCATTGTTCTTTAGCTTTCCTGCATTTGCGAATAATTTCCCATTTTATGGCTTTGTATCTCTGTTTTCCTGTTTCGTCTGATTTATTTTTGTATTTTCGTCTTTCTTCTATTAAATTCAGGATATCCTTTGTTATCCATGGTTTCTTATTTACTTTTTGTGTATATCCCAGAATATCTCTGGCCGCCATGTCGAGGCTGGATTTAATGTTATTCCATTCTGTTTCTACTTCCTTAGTATCAGATATTTTCCTGATATCTTTGAGCAATTCATTTGACCTTTTTTCGAATCTTTCTTGAATATCTTTCTCTTTTAGTTTCTGTAGGTCCAAGTGCCTTTTTCCGTTTCTTTTTTTCAAATTTTTAAATTTAAGTGCGGCCTTCATAATTACGATGTTGTGGTCAGTGTCTATATCTGCTTCTGGGTAGCTTCTACAGTCTTTTACTTGATTCCTAAACCGTCGTCTAACAAGAATGTAATCTATTTGATATCTTCCTATATCTCCTGGCATCTTCCACGTATATCGTCTTCTAGCATGATGTTGGAATAATGTGTTTGTAATGATTAAATTGTTCTTGTCGCAAAATTCTACCAGCCTATTTCCTCTGTCGTTTCTAGTGCCTAAATCAAATAAACCTACCATCGCTCCTTCCCTACCCTCACCTACCACGGCATTAAAATCCCCCGTAATTATTAAATTTTCATGTCCTTTTACGTGTCTTAATATGTCTTCGATATCTTTGTAGATCGCTTCTACCTCTTCGTCACTGTAGCTAGAGGTGGGCATGTATACTTGTATTATTACTGTGTTTACCGGTTTAGATTCTAATCTAACCATGAGTACTCTTTCATTCTTTTGTAAGTAATTTTCTACAAAGTATCTTTTTCCGCATAACTATCCCTACACCCAAATTTCCTTGCTCGGCTCCCGTATGAATTACCCTGAAGTCTCCACTCCAAAAATCCCCCGCCTCTAGCCACCGAACTTCGCTGATCCCTACTATGTCTAATGATAACCTATTCATTTTGATTTTTAGGTTCTCTAGCTTACCCACTTGCTTCATAGTTCTAACATTCCACGCTCCGACTCGCAAAATGTTCCCGACTCTTATTCTTAACTTTCCGATTGCATTCTCCGAAGTAGTCCCCTCCCGGAGATCCGAATGGGGGACTATTTTAACTCCGGAATCTTTTACCCCAGAGAATGCCATTATTTTATTATAATTTAGGTACGCTGTGTACTTGGGAGGTAATGTGGTGGTTTCCCGTTGCCTTCCACATCGCGGTAGTGTGTCTTAGACTGCCATACCGACCCCTATGGACTCTGCCAATCTAAGTACCGAAAGAGCCGCTGCCCTCTTTCGTGGACCTGTCTTAGTCTGGTTCCTCACTAACGACCCTACTACTATGGTTGGACCTGTAGTTTGGCTCTTTAGCTCATTAGAACACGCAAGCCATTTCACCTGTTCTAGTAATCTAGAACTTCGGCAAGGTGCAGGTCCATTCGAAATGGAATAATAATAATAATAATAATAATAATAATAATAAAAAACGTTTATATCCAACAGGAATACACCCAATTACAGGAAATAATTTACAAGTTATTTAACACACATTCACAAGGTACAATAATTGTGTACAAAAATAAACCTAATAAAAAAACAAAAAATTGATATATCAAAAATTAATTCATACGTTTTATAAGGTCTTCAAATCTATTGTTAAAAATATCCGAATCATTGAAGTATTTGTTGTAAGTTAGACACACTATTGTGGCTGGAGAGTGCAACAATAAATTTGTTCTACTCATTTGAATATAAAAAGTATTGCTAAAACGTGCATGTTGACGAGGCACTGCCAATGAAATCTTTCCCAGTAGATAAGGGCACTCTATTTCATTGTTTAATAATTTATATAAGAATCTTATGTTTATACTTTTTCGTCTGCATTGGAGTGACCGACAATTAAATCTTTGAAGTAAAGCCTCATGGTCAGACCCAATAGGTGGATAGAATCCGTCACAGGTGAAAGATACATATTTTAAAGTTTCCTTTTAACTGCTTCTAAGCTATCGCTATGAACTTTATAAATTGGTTGCCATATCAGAGATCCGTACTCAAGTTTAGATCTAACAAGAGTGTTAAATAGTAGTAGTAATGTATTAACAGAGAAGTTGCTGCAGTTTCTGTATATTAGACCATAAGATTTATATGCACTTGAAATGCATTTATTACTATGTTCAACGAAATGGAATTTTTCATCAAATAGGATACCTAAATCTTCGAAGCTAGAAAATCTTTGAACAAGCGTTTTTTGTATAAAGTACGAGAAGTTTATCATGTCATGCTTCCGACCATACGAAATTACACAGCATTTTTGTATATTTAGATGCAACCGATTACTTAGGCACCAAGTAGTCAAACTTTCAATATCGTTTTGTAAAAGTATGCAGTCGTTAATAGAAGTAATAGTTTTGAAAATTTTTAAATCGTCTGCGAACAGTAATTTTTCTGATTTGATAGAATCCACAATATCATTAATAAATATTAGAAAAAACAAAGGACCAAGATTTGACCCTTGCGGAACACCCGATGTTGGGGTAAATGTTTGAGAGTTATAAGCTACGTGCATTTGTCCATTTAAGAGGTAAGACTGAGTAAGTTCCAAAAGTGCTTGTGAAAATCCAATAGCATTTAGTTTACTCGAAAGAATGTAATGATCGATTTGGTCAAAGGCTTTCTGGAAATCAATGTAGATAACATCAACTTATTTGTTGCTCTCGACTGATTCACAAACAAATTGGCTGAATGTAGCTAAGTTGGTAATTGCTGATTTCCTTTCCATAAAGCCGTGTTGCGCAGGTGTAATATAAAGTTTTATTTGAGCATATATATGTTTGTATAATAATGACTCAAAAAGTTTGTCAATATTCGATATAATAGAAATTGGACGATAGTTAGTAGCATCGGAAGTGTAATCATTGACATCTTCCATATATTCGGAAAAGACCGCTGTCTAAGAGAAAGATTGTATAGGTAGCATAAAGGTTTAGCCAATACATATGCGCAGTCTTTAACAAACAAACACGGCACAGCGTCGACACCAGCAGTATTTTTGTTTTTTAGTTTTTTTATAGTATAAGAGAGTCGACTCTAAAGACCTGTATAATATGTTTTGCCAAAAAGTCGTCATAATTTGGCTATCAATTCTAAAGTTATTGACTTCGTTTATATGTGTCCAAAGACGTTTTACAGTGTAAATACTTTTTTTATATTTGCCAAGGTCAAAATTTTAGAAGTAACCGAAGTTTGGATAAAATGCTAGAACTAACTTCAGAGTATTGCTAAAATGTTATTTTCAATATCTTTATTTTAGTTTAGTTATGTTATTAGTATCAAAACTGTTAGCATAAAACTAGATTACATAATTATGAATTAAGAAACAAACGTTTTAGGCGGATATGTATTTTCTTCTAAATATAATCTGTAATTACAATGTTCAACATTACATAAGAACTACTAAGAAAATTTCTAAAGGAGGATTATACATTCTCCATCAAACAAAAACAAAACAAACCGTAAGTTTTTTAGGTTATGTGAAGAACTTTCAGAACGATTTAAAAACTTTTCTGTTTACATAGGTATTAATAGCGTTTAGACTAATATTTCAAAACGTATCTAACCAAAACGCTGTTAAGTTTGACTGACTTAATCCGGTTTGAACTCAAGTTTATACGCATTTATAAAAGGTTTCAATTTAAGGTTAGTATTCAAAACATTTCAAAAAACATCATATAAACGAAGTCATTATGTAGTTATCAACCCTTCCCGAAGCCAAAACGTTTATCTGAATCACGAAATGAGAGACTTCGACTTGTAACAGATTTCGCAGTTGCAGCTACACGTTTTAAAATTTCGTATTAATAATTGACCTCGGCTTGTTTTTATAAGACTAACTTTTCATATATGCGTCCATGAGTTCTTCTTTCCCAGTTATAAGAGTGACCATGCAAGTTCTATACCTAGGTGAATTTTCATGTGCAGTGAAACGTCAATGCGAATGTTTTCAATTATTAAAACCTTCTTTAGATAAAGTGCAAGATTTAATATTCGATATTGTGCAAGTGAACGCAGTAGGTAAATTTTTGCTGATAAAATAAAACTAATCAAATACGCAAAATGGTTTTACCATTTACCATGCTTCTTAAATATGCATATGTGTTTTCGATTTATCAGGATAAATCCTGTTGGAACCACCCAAATACGCATCTATATTTTGTTGCCATCCTTTGCGTAAAAGAATATCTACTGATTTATCGTTCAAATTTTCCCAAGTTGCGGGATCATCACTAATTTCTGAACATAATTTTTAACACTTTGCTCCAAACAAATTTGATTCGCAGTTAATAAGTTATTGTAAAACAGGTGTCGCTTTCACTTAGACACAGAGTTCGGATTTTCAAATGTTTCTTTTTGGAAAGTGCTTCGTCATCTAAATAGTCAGTTTATAAGAGAAGCTGTGCCTGTATTACAAAAAAAATTATTTTAATTTTGAAACTTTCTTCAAAAATTGTTTATCACCTTAGGCACCTTGTTTCGGATGTTTTTTATACTCTAAACTGCTTAACTTTTCTAAGGAGAGCCTACCACAGTAGTGATGTAAGGCCGGTCTGACTTCAAAACGGTGTACGCGTATGTTTTTTCCATGTAACATACACGTGCACCGTTTTGAATCCAGACCTGCGTTATATACTTTCAATGTAAAATACGTGTGGGCACGTTCTGAAATCAGACCGGCTTTATATCACTTTCAATGGAACATACGCGTGTCACTTCAAAACACACGTATGCTACGTTGAAAAATGTAAGTGCGGAGAAAATGTGGAGCTGTTTTAAATTCGGTTTTATAGCGAGAAGTTATAAAGTAAGTCAGATGCAAAATATCGCATTCAAGTCAATTATGTTTAATTAAAGTGGATTCTGATTTATGTTTTTTACTTTTGTTTAGAGACTGCAAATACACATGAGCCGGTTCCAATTCAAAATGTGTGTTCACTCTTGTGATAGGTTGAAAAGTAGGTTGGCAAAGTACGCAGATGGTGGTAATCTGCTATATAAGGAGATTGCTCCTAATATTAATTTAATTAGTCGAAATTTGCTGCATATATTTACATACCTACATATACAAACATGTATATAATTGATATTCAGGGATTTAAATACAAGAAAAACGAGTTTGTATGCAAAAAAATTTCGGTTTTGGACTTGTTGTTAGGTGATGTTTGGCATCAAATTTTTAAACTGCCAATGCAGTCTAGATGTTTGAGCCAAGATCATATAAAACATAACGGCTGAGTCACAAGGAATATTCATGGTCTTTCTTGAGATGAATCTTCAACGGCTGGATTGGTGTCATGATATATAGCGCTTTATTTGAAGCAAATTATCAGACCCGGTGAAGAAGTATTTGTGAAGGGTCTAGAAAAGAAGAAATTGATGGAAACCTATCTAATGCAAAACGTTGTAACTGATATGCTTGCACTAGGTTGTCCTAAGCTATCGGAGTTAAAAATCAACAATCGTTTACTATGTAACATCCATTGTTATAGACACAGCAATAATAATCTTCAATGTGCAAAACAAAATACCTTGTTATTAAAAGAATGGTTTGATAATAATAAAAAACAATAGAAAAATTGTGTCTGTATTATTTATATTAATATAATTTTACAATGTTAGCCTTATTAACTATTATAATTATAACAACTTCTAGCAAACATTATTTTTAACGATCCAGCTATTGTGTACGTTAGAGAAGCCTAACCATTTTACAAAGACTTTATTTTCACTCTTTCTTAGGACTTTTTCTACCAGGTAAATTCCTGAATGTTTAACCTTTTGCAACTCCATTTCATAAAATGCACCTTTGATTTCTTTCTCGTTTTGATCTTCTAATATATATGTTGTCGGATTGGTTACGTTTACCTTTTTAATCTTAAAAATTTCATTTGACCAGTTTGGCGTGTAACCTTTCGTAAATGCTTCCCTATGTTTACTAATCCTCACACTGTCTTTAATTGAATATTTTGGTATTTTGGTTGCAAGTTTGATGTGGGTAAATGATGATTTAATAATAGTTTTTTCATTTGATTTATCAACTTTTACAGGTTTGACTCCGATAGTACTGTGAACTGTATTGTTGTATTGTTTCACAATATCGCTTAAATTTTTTATCCAATTGTAAGAACCGTTCAGGTTAAACAAGCGCCACATTTTTCCCTTTAAAGTTCTAATTACAGGTTCCACAATGCATGCTTTCTTTGTAAAAAAACACTATAATGGTTTATGCCATATGTCTACATTAAGGATTGAAAGTGTTTGTTATAGTATTCTTTACCAAAATCAGACTGCAAATTTCTTGGTGGATTTTTAAATTTATTTAAAATTGTTTTCGTTGCAGCAGTAACATCAATACCCGTTTTACTTTTAAGTGGTACAGCCCATACGTATTTGGAGAAACAATCAATAACTACTAAAATGTATTTAAATCCTTTGTTTGTTTGCGAATGTGGTAGCATTCCAATCAAATCGGTCTGAAGAAAGTCATTTAAACCTTTTATTATCACTTTGCGTCTCTTGAAATTTATTCTTGCTGGTTTATGAAGTTCATTTACTATATCCTCTTATACTTTTGATTGAGCAACTATCATAATACTTTTTTTTTTCTAATCAGGATTTATTAAATACAATTAATAAATACTTCTAGGTTTTAATGTCGAGGGCTCCACTTGCTTTGAAAGGAACTTTTAATATAAAATCAAGAAACGTTGTGGTATTGTTTATGATAGCACCGCTGTCACGAAAGCTGATTACATCCATACGTTTAAGCAAAAATCCTTGTAACTGTGCAATTACATAACTTGTTTCGTTTATAAGAATTTCAATGTCTTGCGGGTATCCTTTAATATTCTCAATGACTGCTTCCTCATAAGGAAATTCATAATTATGTTTAATGTTGAAAATAAGGAATGTCTTGTCACCGTCGAGGAATGTACTAGAGTAAAACGTTGCTACTACCGTGTAATGTAGCATATGTAACTTGTACTCAATCAAGGTTTCAAAACCTTCATTTTTGTTTTTATATTCCTGTTCACTTATATCTATTTTACGGTTATTTAAGTGCCTTCCAAATTTGTCAATTGTCATATCATTTAATCACTTTCGCCTCACGCAATTCTTCAATGATCGATTTTATTTTGTTGCCGTGACCTGTGTGTCCAGCAGTCTGAGATGAAACTAAAAGCCGTAATCTATCAACAACTTCATTGGGATCATTCCAATATAAATAATCTATGGCGTTATTTGATACTTCCATTGTCATACCGTCTTCAACACGCTTTCTATAAGGTAATGTTCTAGGTCTACGGGGTGTTTGAGGAAGCATGTTCAATATATATATATATATTATATTTTTGTATTTATATGAATTATTACCCTGAATTTGTTCTGTTTCAGAATAATATCTTCTATTAGCATTTGTTCTTTTCACAATATCAGTTCGTATAATCTAGGAGTACCTTTATATTTCAAATCATTTATTAGAACATTTTCATCATCCAACGCGAAATTCGAATTGCCTATCATAAGACCATTTGAATCAAGGTTAAACCTAATACCATATTTATGATCAAATTCGTTCTTAACATCTTTAAACATATTGTAAATATATTCTCGAGGTAGCGGATGTAGCTGTGCGAGATAATGTGTCATACCAGGTGAATCGTCAAAGCTTTGTATATATTCCCGGGCTTCTTGTGCATTTCGATTAATTTCTGCTTCGTATTCATTATCAACATTATCATCATCATCTTCCTCTATGGCATCATTTTTATATTCGGTATATGCTGAGCAATAACCGGCGAATCAATATAGTCAACGTTCCTTTCTAGCAATTTAGGTTTAATTTTTTTTACACTGCTATGATGCACTTCTTCTTCTTCTTCTTTAAATTTTTCTTTCTTTACCACACTTTCTTCATCCAGTTTATTAGCAATAGTTTCTAATCGCGATGTTATGGGTAAGATTTATTCCACTTGGACGACTTCACTATTTTTTTAACTGGCGCAATTTGTTTTTACAATGTTTCTTTTCTTAATTAAAATTCTTTTAAGTTTTATCGCCTCTTTGTTAATTGCGTAAAAAGTTTATTGTAATAAAAAAATTCTTGGATACTAACAATACTTGCGTCTCTCAAGGTTTAAATATGCATGAAGTGATCAAAACCTATTCGGTACCTTCCTTGACCTGGATCAATATCTTTGCCTACAACTAAGAAACCGTATTGGTCTTGCCAACAAGGAGCACATATTTCACGGAATTTATCATACTTCATGTCAGTATTGACGTGATCGTCATATATGTGTTTTAAGTTTAAATCATCTTGTTTAAATAAAACTAAAAGATTAGCATTATCACGTAATAAGTGCTTACGTATACGAGTATAACTTTGACAAAGGTATAAAACGGTCTACTTGTTTATGACGCCCCATACTAAAGTATTCCCAAATGATAACCTGTTTATCGCAAGCTACATCATCAAAAACAAATATAGAATTATTTCGAGCATCAGATGGTGATATAATATTATCAGAACTGGAAAATGTATAATATTTGATCCCTTTTATTGGTCGCAGTAGACTTTCAAGGTATTGATACTTTGGTTGATAAAGTGAATTAGAATAAACATATACGTTTTCAAATTTAAAACCATTAGGATGTTCTATCAACCCAATCATAACGTTGGTTTTACCGCAATTTGATGGACCAACATCTAGACATCGAAGAGATGAAGGCAGAAGAACGCTGTTTTTTTTAGCTAAGGATTGCACGTAAATGTCGTTATTGTTTATGGTTAAAGTTGTCGATTGTTTCACAACACGCATGTTTGCAAGTACTAAATTCGATTGTAAAAAAGTGGAATTATATATATATATATATATATATATATATATATATATATATATACATAAGAAACGGCGAGTATATAAAGAATCATTAATTCACAATATTTTATTTATTTACTGCACAGCTTGAGAGGACAGTTGTCCGCTAATGATTACCTATAATAATTCTAAAACTACTGGGAACGGACTGTTAAATACTGTAATTAACAATTTACCATTTGAAGTGCATATTCCGTGTTACAAATTTTGCGATCCGGGTACAAAACTAATCAAACGGTTAGCTCGGGGAGACAAGGGAATAAAGGAGTTAGACGATGCTTGTAAGGAGCACGAAATTGCATACTCCACAGAAAAGAATCTATCTAAACGCCATTAAGCAGATTCGAAGTTAGCTCAGTTAGCTACAGAAAGACTAAATTCTGGTGACTCGTCTTTAGGTGAAAAAGCAGCAGCCTTTGGAGTAGCTACCGCAATGAAAGCTAAAGTAAAACTTGGTATGGGTGCCTGTGCATCACTGAGAACAAAAAATATTAATAAAATAAGAAAACTGATAAAGAAACGTAAAATAAGAAGTACGCTAGGTATTAAAAGTATTATCAAACAAGCACGTACAGCTTTAAAAAAGGCTAAAGGATCTATATTATGGATGCAATCAACATAGCAATTAAGGCAGCCAATACAGCAAAACAAAAGAAGCATATTAAATCAGCTCGTATTATATCAATTCCTAAAACAGGAGGTTTTCTACCACTAATACCAATTTTTGCAGGCCTAAGCGCTCTTGGTACTCTTACTGGAGGTGAAGCTGCTGTTGCAAAAGCAGTTTCAGATACTAAAATAGCTAAGGAACAACTAGCGGAAAAACAACGTCATAACAAGGCAATGGAGGACATTGCAGTCGGAAACGGTATGTACATCAAACCTTATAAAAAAGGTTTTGGTCTTTTTTAGCCCCTGCAAAATCTCAAAGGAACGCAACTTGATTTTACCGAATTGAGCACTAAGCAATGTAGAATTAATAGAGTTTGTTAAGCAATTAGAAGTGCCATATTTCCGTGGAGTGTTCATGAGAAACAATCTTCCTAAGAAAGTTAATTTAAAAGAATGTGGTATAATTAATTTAGATGGAATAGAAGGTTTAGGCACGCATTGGACCTCTTATTAAAAGTACGGTAGTAGCGCTATTTACTATGACAGCTACGGAAACCTGCGACCGCCAACAGAGTTGATAAGTTATTTGAATAGCGGGGGTAAATGTAAAATTCTTTATAATATTAACCAAGAACAATCGTACGGTACTGTGTTTTGCGGCCATTTATGCTTACAATTTCTAAGCAGTACATAGAACTGCGTATGAAGTTGTCATGTCGTACACTTTTACTCTAACGGGAAACACTTCAGTTTTAACAAGCAACTTTAATCCGCCTATAAACTTGGATAATGATTCGGAGTACGTATTAGAATTAACAAATTTGATTCTTATAACACAATTCCAAACATTGAAAAAGGAATAAATAGTAAATTTTATTATGGATCTAACGTAGAATTCATAGAAATACCAGACGGTGCTTATGAGATTAGAGAAATTTTATAAATATTTTCAAAAAGCTTTAGGCGATAAAAGATGGCGTGGTCGTATGGAACAATCACAAAGCGCTAGAAAAGCGCCGGTATATATAGAAATTACAGCTGACAATAATACACTTTAATGTAGTGAAGATGCGGATTTTACCAAAAAGGGTTCAATTGGTTCTCTACTCGGTTTCAATCCACGAAAATTGCTAGCATATACCACGCATCAAGCAGACTACGCGATCAACATTTGTAAAGTAAATGCAGTTTTAATCGATTGTAATATTGCAAGTGCATCCTATTTAAATAGTAAACCAGCCCATGTACTACATGAATTTTTTCCTCAAGTACCTGCAGGTTTTAAAATTGTCGAGTGCCCACCTACGATTATATATCTACCAATCACGTCACGTATAATAAATGAAATAATAGTTAAAGTGTTAGATCAAGATGGAAATTTAGTTAATTTCAGAGGAGAACTGCTAACTGTAAGGTTTCATTTAAAAAAAATCTGCAATAGCCATGGGTATTAAGTATAATGCACGCAACATGTCAAGAATTGCTATAAATGCTGGAAATTTCAAAGCAATCGACACTCGAGTGATTGTTTCAAGACCGCTAACAACACAAAACCGGCAGTTTCTACAATCGTTAGGACTGCATTTATTTAATTAAAAAAAGTAGAATGAATAGTGAAATACTGAACGTGCGTGAAAAAGTTTACTTCGACAATGCAATTGTTAATATTGAAAAACATACTCATCAACCTTATGCTAACACATCTTTAAACAATAATGATGAAATTCGAATCCGTATACAACAACAAGATGTATACACCTTACCATCGAAGAGTATGCTGTACATAGAAGGGAAATTAATTAAAACAGATGAAACGCCGTATCAGACAGCAAAGTTTGTAAATGATGGGGTTTTGTTGCTTTTTCATGAAATTAGATATGAGATTGGTGGTGTCATTGTAGATCGTGTTTGGAATCCTGGATTAACGTCTGTAATGAAGGGATATGTTTCATATAATAGCAATCAAAGTAAACATCTACAAAACGCTGGGTGGTATCCTAGGATGATTCGCAAATAGTTGATGCCAATGGGAATTTTAATGTTGCAATAAACCTTTCAATGGTTCTCGGATTATGCGAAGATTTTAAAAAAATTATTTTAAACCTTCGCCATGAGTTAGTTTTACTACGTTCTAGTTTTGATACTAATGCTATAATTAATCCTACACCTGATAAAGAAATAAAAGTAGTTTTAAACAAGGTTTTATGGAAAATGCCGCATGTAGCCGTTGATGATGCTCAACGAATTAATTTAATAGAATGCGTTGCACAAAATCAGGATATGCATATTCTGAAAAAATGAATATATGAGCAACTACAGTCGCTTTGATCATTGCTATTTAATCAACATGAAACTCTATTTAAATTCAGAAATTTTCCCGTGTACGATAACCTAAATTTGAAGTTCGAGAATAAACAGACTGCGTTGTTATTTGAGATGTATGCCCAGTTTCAGCAATCACACTACGAAAAGAAAAATGAGCCACTTTTTAATCCTGAAGATTTACGAAGTATTGCGCCATTAGTAGTCATAGATTGTTCTAGACAATACAAAGCGTCAAAATCTGGTACTGTCAATATTAGATTAGAATTTGAAACTTGCAGAAACGTTTTGCCAAATACATCTTGTCATTGCCTTATACTTCATGATAAGATAGTCAAATACAATCCACTCTCAAACAACATAAGAATATAATAATTACTTAATTATTACTGCACCTTTACAAATTATGAAAAAAAAAACAATAAATCATTTAGCAATCACAGTCTATTTATTATTATTTTACATGTTTTTTAGAATATCAAATGTTTGATTGTTAATGAGTTATAATAATAATTTTTGCTTAAATATTTTTTACATGTTGGAATTGTTAAGTGATTTAGTAAACAGTCATAAACATTGTCAAATTTAAATAAAATTTTGTTATACATTTCTGAAATAAACTAACTGATATGTTATTAACAAAATGGATTTTTTAAACAAAACGGTTACTACTACTATTTATTCTCTACAATACATTTACACTAATATAGTTCAACTCGGACAGATTGAAAGGTATCCTATTTTTAGACACATCCAAAAAAGAAAACGGTGTACTTGTGCAGGTATAAACATAACACTGAAGTTTTTATAACTAAAAAAATATTATATGTTAATCGGGATAAAATAAATTGCATTCTTTATTTGAGTCAATGGTTGAAGCTTTACAAGTCATTTCTAAGCGTATAGTTATACCCCAAGGTTTAGTATCAGTGTTTGAGGTACTAAGAATTCTTTTATCATCACTTGGATTAAGATCAATTTTGTTTTGTTTAAAAGTAAACACATGATGTTTGACTAATCTAATTAAACATTGCTGTTTCTGTACAGTCTGTTTATAAAATAAAGCATTCTTATAATCATCAAAAGAAATTTGCTTAATACTTGCTAAGGAAGATCCCTTTGACTTTTTTATTACACTATCCTGAACTCTGTAAGTGTACATTTTAGATCTAAGCCTTACAAACTCTAGCATGATATCACCATTGTTTTCATTTTTCATAATACCAGGAACCTTTTTATTTGATAATGGGATATGATATTTGTTATGGGGGTCGTAATCGGAAGTATCAAATCTATGAATATCTTGTTTGATATAAGAGTAAATATCTTCAACGCTAAACTCGTATATCAAACTATCCGTATCTGTGTACAGCAGCTTTGCTTTGTTAGCAAATTGCAATATTATATAACTATAGTGAAATTCCTACAAATAGGTTTTCGAAATATCTAGAATAGAGAAACCTGCATAAATGGGTTTGTTTAAATAAATGTGATGTGAAAACAACTGTTTTGCAAGTAATTTTGACATATCCTTAATTCAAGTAAAATGAAAGTGATCCTCATTAGCATTTGTCGGACGAGAATATTGTAAGGGATCATTATCTAAAACTAACAGATTAATAGGTTCTATTTTTCCTAAATTTTCACTTAAACAAAATGGCAGTATTTTAGTATTTTCTATACAATAAAGGTTAATTGCGAAATTGTTGAGCTTCTTAATTTTTTTTATGTCTTTTAATGCGATTGGAAACTGAATTGAGTTGTAGCGTAATACTGTATCAAAATGTGGATAGCTAAATATTCTATGACTATTTTGTTTAACAGGATATAAAGCGGAAACCAAGCTCCAAAGAATGCAATGTTGGTCTTTATTTATTACATTTACCACAGTTTGTTTTTTTGCTATAAAGTCCGGAACTGGAACAATCGTTTAACACCCTCCTTTAAGCAGATCATAATTGTTTATATTTACCTTCAAGTGTAAAACTTTTTGGATTGCCCAACCTGAATCCTTTTCTCTAAGTTCTTCCAATCGCTTTGATATCTTGTCAAATACGTTCTCCTTATACCACTGCTCGAGATTGGTGTTTATATCGATGTGACGATTTGCAGTAGGAAACGTCTTCAACATATTTCACCAGTTGTAGGCTTAACAAAGTTAGCGGTCAATATTACATTAACTTTCAACATAGACTTTTCTTAAGCAAGCAACAATCTTGCGTTTAAAACTAGCGAACGCCTTGTCTAAGAACACTAGAGAATCTTTATAACTTAAATTGGTAATAAGTCCCGTAATTATTAGACTTCCAAAACATGATTATACATTATGCCAAATCAAATGCCAAATATGACCTCTAGAAAGCGTTGCATCAATACCTTTACCTTGATATTCCAAAGAACGTTTCAAGTACCTCAGTCGTACAAGGTAACTTTTAAGATGTGCCAAATTAGATTCCAGCCTACTAGAATTTTACTGGCGATTGTCTTCGTATACCTTGTTTTTAATCGCAAGCTTTATTAAACTTATGTTTGTCTTTAGAATGATCATGTGTTTCATAATTTTGTTAACTGATTTGATTAGATTCATACATTTCACTGTTAACTTGATAAATATCACTACTAATCTCGGCTACCGTTTCAGAATTCATGATTCTATACAATTACTACACTACTTAATATATGTAGAGATTTATTGGCTATTTATACATAAATATCATCTGACGTAAGCAAAACAATTGTAAAAAAATTAGCATCAAAATGTTGTAATGCATAATATTTATTTTTATGCAATCAAAATAATTGCATAGCGAATTGCTTTGGATGCAATTGTTAAAATTGCCTTTATTTACGTTTTGATTCAAGACGATTTTCAAGCTTGGATGGTTTAATTTTTAAAGAATATTCAGCAGAAAAATTAACACTGAATTTTTAATTTTCAACAAATCCAGTTTTAATAAGCAAAGTATCTGATTTGGTTTTATTAACAGTTTCAAGGACACGACGACGACCTTGTATCATTTCATTCAGCATGTGTTTACGGAAAATATGCTTGCTTGCTAGTAATATTCTTATACGACCTTTGATTTATGCTGTGTGTATGGAAAGTATGCTAGCCGTACAGTGCTATTTTTTACATATAAAAATTTTTCAGAAAAAATAAAGCAAATTTGAAATATTTCAGATTAAACTGTCAATGTTGTTTAATAATTTACACACTCATGGCTATGTGCGAATGAAAAAGGTTAACAAAAGCGGTCCTGTACCTATTATAAATAGAATGCCGTTTTCTGGTTGTGATAGGTACACAAATTTTTTTTAAAAACCAGTATTAAAAAACATTCTGCAGTTTTATTATAATACAATTGACGTCACGTAATTTAATTTATTGTAAGCTATATAGCAGTACCTTGACAATTAAAGAATTTCATGATTCAGCATGAATCGTGTAAACGCTTTCAATGTAAACACAATTACAGCATACCTATATATATATATATATATATATATATATATATATATAAGTCAATTTTTTTTAGTTTTACTGAAAAATAATCTAAAATTTATTCTATATTACTGTGTTAGTTAAGGGCCATTTGCATCGCATTATTTTAAACAACATTTAACTAATTTAGGTTTTTTTATTTTACTATGTGCCTTCGTTGCAATTTTTTTCAGACAATGAATCCAATTCGTTATTTCTACTGAGGCATAATTATATTTGCTTACATACTGTTTTCTATTATGTATATATATATATATATATATATATATATATATATATATATATATATAACATTTTCATTTGCAATTTTTTCAGAAAACGAAGCAAATTTTTAATTTTTTCTAACAGGCCAGTTTCTTATTTAATATAAATACTTCACGTAAATTTTACCAACAGTATTCAATCAGATCTCTTGTATAATTATTAGTTACTACTACTAGCAACTTTAAAAAATGAGTAACTTATCATCGATGAAAAATGGTAGCAGTACCAACGTAAAAGTTCTAGAACAATTTATATTTCATTCTAATGAAGACTTGATTAAAGAAGTTCTTGGTTCTTCACCTCAACTTGACGCTGCTGCTATTTTTGAAGTGACGTAATAGATATATCACGGTAAGTGCTTTTTCACATTTATACATGCGTTTTAATATTGATAGATTCCCGCGTTTTAGAAGCAATGAAATGTCCGAGTCTGCCGCTCCTGTTGTTGTTCCACCGCAGCCAGTTTTTCTACTCGAAATTAGATGTACCAATGATCAATGTCATAGTAAAGCAGAACCATATATGTACGTTAGAATATATTTATGCTTATGCAAAGACTACTAATTTATAAGTAACATTAGATTAGGATCAAAAAACCATTCTGGAAATTCTGAGGCTATTGTTGGATCGTTGGCACATTCTGATCCTCTCAGAAACATCAGGTAGTATACAAAAGAAAAAATGAACCTACAATAATCTTTTATGTTATGCTCACAGATCCGGCAAAAACATGTTGGCTATGAAAAAGTTATGTACACGACCTAATATGGCTGTTTGCTGTAAAGATGACAAATTCTACAAACATGACACAGTAGAGTTGCTTAACGCATTTAAAAAGCCTAGAGAGAAGCTACTGCGTCGTCTAGATTTGGAACTAGAAATAATAAAGCAAAAAAGAGAGGAACTGGTTGCAAGAGAGCAGCAGATACTTCAAGATCGGGAGTTAATAAATACTTTTTCATTCATAAATAGTTAGATTTTAACTGTAAATAGTTAGATCAAAATATTCAACAAGTTGTAAATAAAAGTATTTTATAAAAGTTTTTCTTTTGAAACAAGACTTTCTCTAAACAAGGTAGTAACCTAAAAGTAAAACACACATAAATCAGAACCCACTTTAATTAAATACATCATTCTTTATACAATCGACTTAGATGTGTTATAATAAAATAAACAGTAAAGAACAAGATGTGTATTATTATAATAAACTAATTACTTAGATTAGTCACATATTATTCTGAAAATTCTATGTTGACAGTTAGGCCGATCGATCCCTTACTAGTTATGTATACGTGTTTGTTTGAGCCAATACTTTCATTTAATTGTTTCACTCCATGTGCTTGAAGGTATTCAAAATATCTCAATGGCAATATACTTTTGAACTCTTCTGTTTCCACTAATATTCTTTCTCCATATTTTGTCTTGACAGTTTCCACTTTCAAAACTTCAAACCTCTTATTCACTACAATATCTTTTAAATTTACATAAGGTTTGCGATACGTGGTTTTATTAAGAGTATTAAAATCCATATTGCATTTAATTACTTGCTTCTATCTTACACACAACACTCCGTTAACTAATTTATGTTGTTATGATTGCTAGTCAAAGATTTTTTACTTATATTAGATAGGATTGACCTTGATTACCACCGCTGCTTTTCCTACTGTTGGACACACTTTGAAGTCAAAACGGCCTATGTGTATTTGCAGCCTCTAAACAAAAGTAAAAATCATAAATCGGAATCCACTTTAATTAAACACAATTGACTTGAATGCGATATTTTACATCTGACCTACTTTATAACTTCTCGCTAGAGAACCGAATTCAAAACAGCCCCACATTTTCTCTGCACTTACATTTTTCAACGTAGCATACGTGTGTTTTGAAGTCACACACGTATGTTCCATTGAAAATAATATAAAGCCGGTCTGACTTCAAAACGTGCCCACACGTATTTTACATTGAAAGTATATAAGGCCGGTCTGGATTCAAAACGGTGCACGTGTATGTTACATGGAAAAAAAGATACGCGTACACCGTTTTGAAGTCAGATCGGCCTTACATCACTACTTACCACTCCTTTTTAGATTTTGTTGTTTAAATAAATGAAGAAGCAAAAATGTACCCGAAAGGACAATCAATATGTTACGCCCTTATCAAATTAAAATAAGCACCGGCACAATTATTTCTCGTATTTATTAGACACTGCCTGACTGTAACATTAACATGTGTATTTAAAGAGAGTGCTACGACGTCAGCGATAACCATAAGCAAAGTACTTACGCTTAAGTCTGCTTTTGAAGAAGAATTTTTAAGATCTTTATCGCTACAGCTTAAGAATAAATCACTAAAGGAAAGCGTTCAATACAATTTTACTTGAAACGATCAATTACTATCCCGTATTGTTATTACTTTGTTTTCAGGTGCGTACTGTTTGAATATGAGGCATTTTATTCACTATTTAATTGTATTATCAATTTACCGAAAATTGTTTTAAAAGATGAACATTTACAAATTCACCGTAAAAATTCTGTCGCCTTGGGCCGGGGTACGGGTGACCCGTGTAAATACAACCTTGATTGAAACTTTACTAGGTACCTTTAACAGTGTTGTGCTTGCAGTACGCGCTTCTATACTGGGCCGATTTAGAATGAAGCAAAGCTAATAATTTTAGTTGTCTTTATAGCGAAAGTTGATTGTGCTTGCATAGTTATTTTAGAACAGCAGTACGTCATACCCATGCTCTTGGAGGATGAAAAGCAATAGCGAATCTGCAAGGTAAGTATGTTGTTGAAGAGAGTGAAACTCAAGTCAACGATGGTGACTAAGAAAGTAAAGTCTACGGGAGCGGTAAACGAGTTTGAGTTGTTGTGATGTTCTTCTCGAGTAAGTGCGGCACCGGTTGTTGATGTGGCTAAAGTAGAATAGCCTTATGTTTGGAGATCCTGGGGCGTACATCGGCGATCAGTATAACCCCTAAAGCTTCGCCTCTAGAATAAGAGTAACTGTTATTTGGGGCTTGGTGGATAGAAAGCTCACGCATCTGTCTTTAAACGGTTGTCGGCGACTTAGTGCCATGGACGTGCGGTTGTGAACTAGTTTGTAGGCATGGTTTAGTATACCACTACTCTATCGGGAGAATTAGTAAATGGAAGGTAACCGTCATTACAATGGAGGTAAATGAGCTGAGAGCAAGAGTGTTGGTTCGAGGGTTGCAAAAGTAGGACCCGTGACAACAGAAATTGTGGGGTCTGTAGGAGGTCATGCGTGACAACGGCAACTGCTAAGACCATGACTGTAGTAGCCGTTTGGGTCGATGCCAAATCTATGGAGAATGTTGTTTTGAAAACCCTAAAAACGTTCGTCGTGGCAGGAATGGTTTTATTATGTTATGCGTATGCCGGACGCTAACTGAAACCGTCGTTGTAAAGTGCACTGAACGCAAGGATGCACAAAAGTTGTAGTCAAAAATCGGAGGCTACTGCAAAGAGTTGGATAAAAACGATAGAGAAATAGGGAGAAATAGGGTATTACCTCAACTATGAGTACTTTCGCAGATTTATAATATGTAGAGAGGAACTGCACTGGTACAGAAAGCACGCTAAAATAAACACTGCCAAATTATGTGATATGCGCAAAGGTAAACACGATTAACCGTGACGTAAGGGTCAGGACGCAATACAATATCAAGAGTAGAACCCAATTACATAAAACTCCGATTACTATTGTCAGTGAAAATAAAATATCCGAATGGAGCAAGAAATTTAAAATCGTGCAATTAAATCTAGAAATCGAAGAGTGGCATTACTTTTGAAAGACATTGCGATAAATAAATTGCACATCGCCCTTACACATGAATTCTGCCTGTATAATAATAGAATTTCAGAATTTAAGAAAAACGTTATCGTCTTATAATCGGAAAACAAGTAGACAAGTGGCGGTATAACAGCATGATATCAATAATTGGAAATGTGTACCTATACCATTAATTAATCTGCTGAATGAATTTGTAACAAACACGAAGTTAAAGAAGAAACTGGCATATAGCGTTATAAGCAAATATCGGCTCCTCTCAGATATCAAAAAAGCTTTTTCGTTCAACAGAATGCCATCATTGGTGCATCGCGTCGGTCACAGTCTGAAAAAGAGGACGCGCTTTGTAAACGCTTCGATACTATCCCTTTTCAAATAAAATCGCTCTATTAGAACTTTGTCCGTGTAAATCCGCCTCGCCTCGAATTAGTTTAAACGTTCCTTCAGATACCTTTAAGTCAAAAGTGTCTCTACCGCCGCCTACCCTCCCTAGTTTTGAAGGGGACAATTGCCTTTGAAAGTTTTATTGCGCGTTTTAATAGTCCATCTAAATGACGAACTGTCAGCGGTAGATAAATTTCCATACCTTCAATCAGTACCGAAGGGTCCCGCATTGCTTACCATTAAGGACTTTAATCTTACGTACTCTAATTACCCTCTTGCGTACAACAAGATCCGCGAAAAATATCGTAATAATCGCCGTATTACTTCCGCTCATGTTAAATTCTGACCATTCGTCAGGCTTACAAAAATTAGTGGAAACATTCCTCGATAACTTGCAGGCGCTTAAGAAATTTGATCTACCTCTAGAGAAATGGGATTTTATTCTGATACACATGATTCTAGACCGCCTCGATGTAATTACGGCTTCATTCCAACCTACACAGAGGTAATTGCTTATTTAAAAAAGACGCTTGTCAAATTTGTTGATCAACCGTAAAGCCGATTTATGCAAAGTTATTCATTCTAACCACTTCTCTAGGTTTCGCTTTGCTGTTTCCATGTTAGTACATATCAGTCCTAACGTCTAAGTGTTTACTTTGCCACCATTCTTTATCGCACTTTCATCGCAATTTATCTAAGCCCGTTATTGCTAGTAGTAGCAAGGCTTGTTTGAGCCCTTCTCCCGCTGCCTCTACTGTCTCACCTGATACTAGTTCCGTTCTTTAGGACCCCTACATGCCATTCGCTCCTCTTGCTTCTGAAGAAACGTTCATTTCGGTTAGTAGCAGTGGTTAGTCAACGTGGAATGTTGTCCTATTTAATTTTCGCGTCAAATCTTCAGTTGTGTTACTCTCCACCGTTCAAGTGGAAATTGCTGATCGCGCCAGTTCTTTCTAGAAATTTCTTTGTTTACTCGACACGGATAACATGACTTCCTTTATTTCGCAGAATGGTGTAAAAAGTTTGGGTTTCCGCACAACTCCACATTCTCTAACCCTTAGTGGTTTAGGCACCATACAGTCCGCGGCTATGTATGACGTTATAACAGTTTCGCTCAAACCCATAGGTGCTTTCTCAATTATTATTAATCACGAAGCTATCGTACTTCCCAAAATTTATGAAAATTTAACTACTACTAATATTTATTCTTAAAATTTTGCTCGTCTAGCTAATTACAGACTGGCTGATCCGCTCTTCGATCAATCTGGACCTATTGATTTATTACTTGGCGTGGATATTTTCCCTAAAGTCTTATTAAATAGTCGTATCCAAGGATTAAGTGATCAACCTATTGCTTTTAGAACGATTTTTGGATATATTTTAATGGAAGAATACCAGGCCCACCCGTTTCTGATGTCACTAGCTTATTTTGTATGACCGAGTCTGCTTCACCTCTGGAAGATATTATTGCGAAATTATAGAAAGCTTAAGAGGTTTTTGACGCTAAATGTTTCATACCTGATGAATCCTTAGTTAAAAGCTATTACGTTGACACTCTCTGCCGCAATGGGCACTGACCGTATGTCGTCTCTCTGCCCTTTAAAGATCCAAAACCTTCCTTTCATGGTTGTTGTGATCTTGCTCTACACCTTTGATTTATAAACAATACGTTTCGTTCATGTGCGACTATTTAAATACTAAACACATGCAACCTATTAAACCTGGGTCTATTTCTGGCTTTCCTTATTATATCCCGCATCATTGTGTTGTTGAAACAGAAGATATAAGTATCAAACTACGTGTAGTTTTTAACGCCTCCACTAAAACTCCATCTGGGTCATCTCCAAATGATCATCTGTTTGTTGGGCACAAGCTTCAACAAGATATTATTGCAATTTGTTGTAAAATGATTTCAAACTGAGATCATCTTCGACTTCTTCGGCAAGTGCTTTATTTTCCGCATGAACTAAAAATTTATCTGAATATTTCGCATATGTTTTTCTAAACACTTTCATAAATTTTGCTGCTATTCCATGTCACATGCTGTCAATGAAAAAGCCTCCACTTTGTGCCTGGGGTCAAGAACTAAAGCTGCACAATAAATCCAATTCATTTTCCGGTGGTGCTTAAGCATCTTGTCTCGGCAGGTTACATAAGCTTCCAAAAGTATATTATCCAGTTCTGAAGGCCCTTGTATTTTCGCATAATCGTTGATGCGTTTTTCAATCCTGTCAAAAAGCAGATTGAAGCTCACAACTACACTAGGCAAAGTAATGTATTTACCACTTCTTATATGGATAATTACAGTCTTAAACACGCGTAAGAATTTATGAATACCTTCTAATATACTGCATTTCTTACGGTATAATTTTAAATCTCCAAGCTGTGATACGTTTCAGTTATAACCCCTATTCCACCCCGCATGTCGAGCGCCACGCCAATCATGCCGTGGGTGAAATTCAACCTTGTTGGAACATCTAGACAAGGATTTTTTGTGTGGTATCACTTGCAGCTTTGCAAGCTAGGCGCAACTTGATTTTCAGTTGTTCGGAGAACTTGATTGTTTTGAACAGCTTTCTGATTTTTTGAAAGGGATTAGTGATGGAAAAATCACCGTCGTTTTCATTAAAAACTACGTTGTCCTTATCATCATCATCTTCATCTTTACTAATCGGATCGTAGTCGTATTGGAATTCCTCATTCAAGCTCAATTTTTTCATTAACTCCTGCACACCGAGATTTAATATGTGCGCCATGCACCTAAAATGTTGGTTTTCCGATTCGATTTCTGGAAGAAACTTCTTTAACTCAGTCATAAAAGTTGCATTTGCCGCAACGTTATCCATGGTCATGCCCGGCACTTTTTCTTCTAATTTATATTGTCGAATTGTATTAAAAAACACCTGCGCAATATTTCTGCCGGTGTGATTTCCCTGAGAAGAAACGAAGTCGATGACTAACGACTTGTACTCCCATTTACTGTCTGTATAGTGCGTCGTTATTCCATAATAAGATGTACTTGCAAGTGTTGTGCATTCATCAACTGTAAATGATATTTTCCAGTTGTTGCTAGACAAAAGTTTCATGACTGCGTTTGGCATTTAATAGAATCGGTTTGATACTAGTGTTTTTAAAGTGTGTCGTATAGGTAATTTTATATTCGGGATTGATAAACTTAAAAAGAAGTTTGGTAGCTTTATCTTTAAAGAAAGAATAAGGCAAAAATTTCTGACACACCCAATGTACGGTGTTGCTTTCAAATTTCTCCAGACTTTCTTTAGCGACATTAAACAGAAGAACATATGTTAGGTACTAATAAAATAAACTAAAACTATATGATGCAAGAAAAACGTCCATTCCCATAAATACTGCAACAAAAAACGTTCAGCAGGTTTACTGTTTTTGAGCGAGGAAGTAGCTCCGAAAGGGTTTTTGAAATTGAATTTCACCTATAATAACATCTTTAGCATCTGTGTCAAACTTTTCACGATGGATATTTGGATGTGTTGCTCGTAAGTGTTTTTCAATGAAGTTGTATTTTTTCCAGACATTTTTATGGGTGTATCTTTCCTGCCTTTTTTTAAACACATATTACAGGTACCATATTTATTTTTACCAAAGCCGATAAAATCAAATTCACTTGCAAATTTGTTTCTGCTTTCGGATCTGTTTCAATGTGACTCGAACTTGTCTCTGGCTCTGGTGTTGTTGACAACTCAAAAGCTTTCAAATGGACCCGTTTATGCGGTTAAAACTTTTATGTACGTAAGTAAGTTCTTATGCCATGAGCACATTGTTAAAATTTTAATTTTTATATTGGAAAGAAAAACGCTGATTCTTGGGAACTATTGGACAAGGACGATTTCAGTCACAACCGGATGTGACAAACTACGATTTACACGTAAAATCCATCTTACCACAAGACAAAGAAACCGTGGAATATGTACACGCGTCTTGAGACACAATTATTTTTGGCTGTTTCAAGGTCAACTTTGACGTTTCAGTTTAAACTCATATTTAAATTATCCGTTAAAACTGAACTATCTATAATAGTATCTTTTAATTTGAACGGTAACGGAATCTAACTGCTAAAACGCCTCTTCCACTAATATTTTATAGATCTGTACATAAAATAAAACATATACTTTTCGTATATATATTATAATTATAAAACATTACCGCACCGCGCCATATAGGTTTTGAATTTCATTTTTATTTGTTTTAACTTTACATAGAACTATTAGAATTAGAATTAGATAATAAGTTTTGTTAATAAGTATTATGGAAGAGGAAATTATTTGTGAAGAATGCAAAGGTTAACATTTATACGTCAAACATGACCTTGAAACCGCCAAAATAATTGTGACCCAAGACACGTGTTGTAAGCAATAAATTTATGGATTATAGTAATCAGTATACGTAAAAATTTAAACAGTGCAACGTCATCAAATATTATACGAACAAGTAATACACAATCAGAAGAATTAAAGTGTCTGTAAAAATATTCCCGGGAGAAGCATGAATCTTATTTATTTTATAACAAACTCCAGCCTCCAGCGAACGGCAAAAACTACGCTTTATAATAAATGTTAATATAAAAATAGTTTTTAATGCAATTCAACAGACAAGGCCGTAACATTTTCACTACTAGAACAATACATAAGAACAAGGGTGTTTAGTGTTTTTTCGCAGCGCGGCGTAGCCATTGTGCTAAATAAGTTAAAAATTAATCTGATCACACTTATAAACCTGTAATAACGAAGGACTGTTCGAAATTGAAAAACCTAGTGTAGTTTCCTTAGGAACGTGCTCGATGGAAATAAATGGAAAATTATATTATCCTGAAAGAACCATCCATGAAGAACTTATATAACAATTTTTAACGTGCATTTTTTATAGTTTAACATTTTACGCTATTTCCCAATTAACAAATACCTTTCTGTAACTACGATTTCTATATTTTATATTTATTAACTCCTTAGGCGAGTGCATCGTATTATAATGAGTTGATTGCATCGTCCTTGTCTTGCCGTTGATATAAATTTTGTTGCTTATGTGAATATACGGGTCTAGATAAGAGACGATAAGCGGTGGTACTAGAACGAGTTGAATAAACAGATTAGCAGTTGTACTTTTGTTTTTTGTTCCTATATACTAATTACGTTGAAAATACTGTTTCTTTTTGCTTTGAGAATAGTGAGAATTAATGCGGGATCAATTTTCGAATTGTTATGAACAAGCGCGGCACGATTTTAATTGTTTTTCTTGTGAAACAAAACTTGTACATTAACTGTAAAAAAAGTGAAGTTCTAATTCCTTTTTGAAGGAAGTATGCTTTAGATGTAACGTGTTTGATTGACCACAAGTGTTGTGGTAAGGTCATTGACGGACGGTTTTAGTGATACGCGTTGCTTTACTAACTGTGTTTTTTGGTTGCTTTTCGTTGTAAATAAAAGTGATAGAACTTGTGCGTTTTACGGAACATTGTTTTAGTGATACGCGTTGCTTTACTAATTGTGTTTTTTTGTTGATTTGCCTTTTTATATTTGAACTGTGTGCGATCTAGTTTTCGTGGTCCTTTTGTTAGTAGAAAAAGGTTGCTTCTTATAAACAGGTATCTCATTCACTTGGATTATTTAAAGACAGTTGATATTGTAGTTTCTGAATTTTCTAACCCCAACAAATCTATAATAGATCGTTGTTTGCGCAGATTTCGTTATTCAAAAGCATTAGACTTTTCTTTGTTACCATAGGTAGCAAATAAAACACCTCACGTTACTGTTAGTTTAATGCATTACGTCGCGCCTTGAAAGCGTGATTCTAAATTTTTATTACTATTTTGTACGATTTGTGTTACAAAATATTTCGAAATTATTGTCTCAGGAAATAGAATTAACAAGAAATTTATCAATGCTACATAGTTCCGTCGCGTGATGGTGTCTGCTGCTAACCCCAGTGAAATGCGTAGGTGTGAATAATGTGACGTGTAATAAGTTCCATCAACACCCTCACAGTCCAGGGTGAAGTGCTTCGTTAGCGTAGGACATCGTGAATCTCACACTTCCGTTGCAAGGAAGCGTGGCTGAAGGACTTTTGTAAGTTGAACTATTTCCTACTTGTTATTATTTTAAATATCTATCCGTTGCTTTACCATATCTTTGTCGTTCTGATACTTTTTACAAAAGACTTGCCTGATAAATTAAAACATAAAAAAAAAAAAAAGAGAAAAAAAGAACAATCAATACTACTGAATTACTCATACCAATGGTGTCTTATCTATTTATCTTTTGTTAACATTTTGTCTGATTTATGTTTAATTGGTGTGTGAGGAAACGTTTCTGCTACTCCCCAATATTACCTCACTTTGTATTAAAAATTTTTGTACTGCTTTTACCGTTGTTATATTATATAGATTATCCAAACAGTTTTTTTCTTACATTCTACAAAGTACTGAATAACTTAGACTTATCATTGCTGCTATGCTTATTCTTTTTTTTCAGGTTTGCTTAACGATTTTTCTTGCAGGTATTATCACTAACTCCTTACAGCCGCGTACATGGTATGTTGGTCTGCTTTCTAACGACCCCCCACTCTCCGATTGAACCCGGTCTTTTCTTTGATTTTCTTTGTATTACGTAACATAACAAATTGCCTAAATTCAACGCGTCATTTGAGGATACGAAAAACGAAAAACAAGCACTTCAGTTACAAGAAATCGTCAGTGAGAAGATAAAACATCTAAAATTAATAAAATTTGCAACACATAAATCTTGAAGATCCTCTAAACACTTCACTTTCTTGGATCAACACAACTTTTTTGATAATTGTAATTTTAAGTATAATTTCTATTATAATTTATATCAAAATCGTTAAACCTAGACTTAAAAAAAATATAACTTTAACTTTGAAAATAGCAGTACCCCTATTTTCTAGCTTAGGTAGGGAAGAGTAGTGTTATTGAAATCCTAATTAACCATAAAGGAAAGGTACATGTTTATTTAGATTGTAGTTATCACACCATGCAGTTATTGAAGTAATATTCTGTTAATCTTAAGTCAATTAGGGTAAATTTCAAATATGACCATTCTATTGCCTTTTACTTTTACTTTACGATAACAATAGGGTATAAAAACGACGGTAGACAAATAAAGATCAACTAGTCATTGCTGAACAATATAATATGTACTACTGAACTTAGTTGTAATACTGTTGTATTTAATTTGTAATAACTTGTTCACTTCAAATAGATATTTTTTTATTTAAGTTTTCGCAACAGAAAATATGTTTCAAGCCAGTAGTATTTGAATACTGAAAATCTTGTAAAAAAAAGTAAGATGTTAGTTAAACCGAGTAAAATTTTGTAAGAAATGTATTTGTCAAATATACAAATATTACGAAGTCTTAATGTGGCTTATATACAAAACGAAGGTGTAGGACATTTTACAGTAGTATCTTTCTCCACAAAAATAAAGTCCACTCTTATAAGGCTCAAATGCTGCTTGCGCAACAAGGTACATCTGTAGGCGATTAATCGATTAAATCGTAGTCGTAGGGGCTTTGTCCGGGTTTGGTGTCATCGTTTCGACTTGCGCAGTAAGTGTATGCTTAGGGATTCTAACGAGATGAATACAAAGAATAAAATCAATACTTGCACGGGCAGAATTGCTAATTTGATAAACTTTTCCAATAAAAGCTACTACAGTATTTGTTTTAATTGTATCAGAACATTGCGTCCTGAAAAGCATCAATGTGAGAGAAATGAATTTTACTATATTATTTCACTTCAAATACATAGAAGGGCTATTTATTGTTTTAACATATGAGTTAAAAACTTTTGTCATTTAAATAAGCAGACCTTTCTATTCGTTTAATATTACCACAAAACGCATGCATTAAAATAAGAAAAAGAATCCTGTTTAAATAAGACTGGTCTTGAAAGAACAATTTTTATGTAACATATATTCTATAAAGTGCACTTACATTTTAGTATTTTTTGAGCCGATTTCAAATCTTTAAAATAGGATACTGAAGCACGATTAAAAAACTGTTATTTTTTTTTTTTGAAAACGCTATGTACGAGTAGAATATAGCATGATATTATTCTAGCACCCACCTAATGTTCTTTGGTTTTCTGTTGAATTCGGCTTGTGGACTGTCCCTTTTCAATGCCTAGCAACAATCGTTCTCCATTTCCTCTGGTAGCTCGCTCCCTAGAGGAGAAGCTAATTCTAACCCTCTTAGAGAACACTTGCCAAGTTTCCTACTTTATTTTGGCGAGTGATTTAAACTGTTTACCTTCTAGTCAATACTAAATTTAAAAGTCATAACTAACAAATATAACTTATACAATTGTATTTCATGCGCACCATCTAAATTAAAACAATATTGGTCTAGAAATAGTTTCATAAACTTTATAGTGCAGAAAATGTATTCAGACGCCGTTTTCTCAAAACCGATCACTCACTAGTTGTGCTTGATTTCACAATATTTTGAAACGACATAAATGCTGCCTTTTCAGGATCAGTTACGCTCCTGCCAAAGGCAGAATCATTCATTAACTGATGTATCTATAGCCCAAAAGATATTGCTTCTTTACTTCAGTCATCTTGGGAAATTTGTTTTTTACCATGGTATAACAATCGTCAGCCAATGCAATCCATTGCTTTTACGAAGTTTTTAATTAAACCAAGTTTTATGTACAATAATGGGGAAACGCATTTTTGAATCAATAAGACATTGACTAGCAACATTTTTCTGCCTAGATATGAGTACATTTCTTTTGTGTTAGTCTTTTGTAATATAGTATTTTTCCTGTCTCTACTGTCACAAGCTTGGTATAAAGGAGCTCTACTCCTAATTAAACAACTATCACGTGCTACGTACTTAGGCGTAGCTGGAAGAAAAGTAAATACCAAGCTAACTACCAAACGCGGAGAGTGGGGGGATTCACCAACATACCAAAAAAAACCAAAAAGCACATCGCCCACGATTATCTATTAACAAATAAAAATAAATAAAGGATTCTATACAAACAAGCAAAAGCAATAAGTTAAGAGTTACTATTTCAAAGCAAACAACTATGTGATATAAACAATTTAGTACTTTAGGTACGAAGTGCGCTTCTTGTATTTTACACAAACTAAAATTAATCAACAGTAAATAAACATGTAAGCTTTTGTCAAGCGTTTTGAAAAGTTCACCTAATATTTTTTGGAAAATAAACTAATCAGTGGGAAAGAATTAATGTGTTAGAGCTTTTGGCAAATATTCTTTTTAAATTGTACATAATACCGTTTGTAAAATAGACGAAACAGTAGAAAAGAAACAGCGTGTGTCTGTCAAACCTTTTTAACAATGGTACATCACACCTGTAGAGCGATAATATCACTTCGCAGCAACAAACAATAGTTCTACAATGTCAATGTTTCTTATCACGTAACTACACCAAACGCTGATACGGAATATGCCACTGATATACACAAAAGAAAACAAGTTGTATACCTGTATGAGTCTGGATACTTAGCTTGCAAGCCGTCGGGGGTGAGTTAGCGCAGCAACGCCATAGGAGTCAGGATTCATTTGCCCTGCCATCGTAACTGCAGCAGCAGTCTATAGACAAAAGCAGTTGGTCTACGTCAACAAACAGTTGGGCCTACATAAAGAAAGAACCAATTTGGCCTCCAGCTGAAAGCAATTCACGCAGATACCTCCTACTTGTCGTACAAAAACGTGAATTGCTTTCGAAGTCCTGTGACGAATGATGTAGAAAATATTTCAACGCACAAGCTGAAGAATCAAATTAAAAAATTGGTTCAAATAACACGAATTCGAACTACAAATCCTAGCGTTATCAAAAGCGCGATTAAAACTAGAAAACACAGTTTTATCAGAGAGTTCAATACACTATTTGGACGAAGGTTTAGATAGAAAACAGATAAGATGCAATTATGAGTTATCGGAACGTTTAATACACTAACGGATACCTAAAAAAGAATATAAACTATTTAATTTATTAAATAAATTTTCTTTTTAAAAGCAGAGTTGCTTTGAGTAAAAATTATGTTAAGCGGGCTTATACTGAACAGATACACTATATAAAATATTTATTTTATGCTGAAAATAAACGTAACACACGTTGAGATTTTCACATAATGTGCTACGTGCATTGACGTAGCCTGGAAAAAAATCAAAAAAAAGAAATGGACCGGGCTCAATCGACGAGTGGGCGGGGTATTTTACCTACAACAAAAATTAAGGAGGCCTGAAATAAAAAAAGAAAATTACACACACTCATTCTTACTCAAAACACAACATATAATTAAACACATAATTCATAATTCATAATTAAACACAATAATAATTACACACTAACTCTAAAGAAATATCAACCAAAAGAACAAATCTTTTCTTTACAAATGGTGAGCTGCCGGTTTTAGGTTACTCCCTAGATTGAGTTTTAACAAAAAATAAAATTAAGCAAAATTACCCCGCTAAAACCGAACAGCTCAAAATCAGCATGGTAAATCTAAAACTAAGTATATACATCCAATGGCAACAACATTTTCAAGCGATCCGGCAAGCCTTCAAATCATTTTCACTTTAATAAGATGTACACTCTTAGTTATTTAAAGCAAATAGTAATGCATTCATATAGTGTCAATAAATCTTAAACTAATTCACTAATTGTCGTCTAAAAGGATTAAATTTAGAAATGCATGAGCTTAAAACGAAAATCCCAATCGATATGGTCGCAATCGTAAATGACGGAGAAAGAAAACCCTCACCCTCAAAGTTGCTGATGTCGGGGTTGAGTCACTAGCTGGTCCATGGCTACTAGTAGGTGGGCCCACACCCAGAAAGAACGCACTTGGCCTCCCATTACAGCAAGGGACGACCATTCATAGTGGCTTTAAAGCCACCGAAAGAAGCAATTACCAGTAAAAATTAATTTAATTTCGACGATAAATACAATTTTCTAAAAACCGTAAATACCTACCACGCCGTATTGCGTGAGCAAAATTTTCATAACAAAAAACGGAAACAACCAAACATTTCCACACGTGTTTCCGTTGTGTAGATTGGAAAGCAAATAAAATCAATTTCCTTCAGTCAGTGACCAGAGTTCAAAGTAATATTTCTATTCAGAATTAACCTGCAAAAACACAGCTTATATTGGGATAATACGCAGCTTTAATACGACGAATTTTTTCAACGAAAACACATAAGAAGCACTTATCGGATATTTGGAACACGTTATCGACTACTGAGTATAGCGTAAACTTTACGTTAATGAAATCTGAGAATACAGGATATTTAATTTATCGAATAAAATTTCGTTTTAGAAGCAAAGTGGATTTTAATTAAAAATGATTAGCCAACGTATTTCTTTTTAATTATAAATCGACGATTTTATTTAACCGTAGACATGGAATTTAGATAAACTGATGGTTAATTTGCAAAGGATTTGAGTTAAAAGTTATTGTAAATAAAATAACCAATTATTGCCGAAAATAAACGTAATAAATCCCCCGGAAAAACTAAAAGTCGGGGTAGGGAAGCAAAATAATGGGAGTAGGCAGGACCAACAAAAACCCAAAGAAGAAAGGAAAAAAACGAAAAAAATTCGCTTGCGAACCGAAAGAGAATGCGTTACCAGAATAATGAAACCAAAACAAGAACCACCCAACAAAACAAAGAAAACTTTTATCTTGCTCGAAGAGCCAAAATAGAAGAAAGAGAAAAACGGGAAAACAGAAGAAAGGAGGAAAAGACGGGTTATACGCAATCTAGGAAGACTAAGATGGAACGGCCTGGACACTGAAAAAGTTGTCGGAGGACGGATATTTCTTGTAAAGAAACAGTACAATCTTTAACCTTAACAGAGGTAAGGGAACGTGGAAGAAAGCCCAACTGTGGCAGCCAGAAGAGGGCCTCAAGCACACAAAGGAACAAAAAAAGAGAACGAGAGGAAGAGAGGAGAAACTCTGGGAAAGAAACGATGTACTCTTAATTGTGGTAGTCGAAACCAAAGAACGGAAGAAAAGAAAGGCTAACTAGTTCTAAAGTCGACTAAGCCGTAGTTTCCGAAAAAAGAAGGACAAACTAGTAAGCATCTACCACTGGAGCATATGGACGAAACACAATTGGTATAGAGACCGACAGCAAGGTAGACCAGCAAAAGAAAAAAGGAGAGGAATGTGGAATGGAAGGAACGAATAAAAGAAAAAAAAGGAAAAACCCAAAAAGAATAACACCAACACCAAGTACAAAACCCAAAATAAAAACTAAGAATTGTAGAAAAAAAAGTAAAACAGAATCCCAGTGTAGTAATGTATGAGTAGATGTGTGCGTATGCGTGCGTGTGTGTATGCGTGTGTATGGGTTTGTAAGAAGTGTGTGCGTATGTGTTGTGCGTGTATACAGTGTGCGTGTGTGTGTGTGTTGGACCGCTGTAGTCGCCTCTTACGACAGGCAGGTCGTACCATGGGGCTATTCTATTCCCGGACCCACACGGGTAAAAGAAAGAAACAAGAAAAGAACAAAAGAAAGAAGAACCAAACAGAAATGTGTGGTTGAATGAAATGTATGCGCTTATGGAGTGTGTGTATTTGTGTACGAAGTGTGTATGTGTATGTGTTGGACCGCTGTAGTCGCCTCTTACGACAGGCAGGTCGTACCGTGGGACTATTCTATTCCCGAAACCACACGGGATGAAAGAAAATACTAGAAAAGAACAAGAGAAAGGAGAACCAAGCAGAAATGTGTGGATGTATGAAATGTGTGCGTTTATGGAGAGTGTGTATGTGTGTATAAAGCGTGTATGTGTATGTGTTAGACCGCTGTAGTAGCCTCTTACAACAGATTGGTCGTATCGTGGGGCTATTCTATTCTCGGACCCACACGGGGTGAAAAAGAAGAAACGAAACGAAAGAAAACCCCGCATAACAGGGAAGAAAACGAAATTGTAGGACCAAAAATCAAATCCAAGGAAGAGCAATGTTGGCATCAGAATCGGGGGCACGAGGACTATGTATTGGCTTAAGGCGTTTACGCCATCAAAAGGAAAATGAAACTAGATCAAGGACATTAGGGTTTCGCCGACCTATCTCCTCAGATTCGGATAGAGCATTGAATAAAGTCTGCCTCTTTTGGGCAGTTTTCTGGAAAATAGGAATAGCAGGGGCAGTAGTAGTTATAGCACTAGGTTTAGGAGGTGGCAAGGGTAGTTTAGAAAACTCAAAGCGCGTCATAGAAGGACGTTGTTTATTGTTAGGATGGGTGGAAAGAAGGTCAATGGCAGAAAAGGAAACATCATGGGTTGTCAGCATATCAACGGTAGAAAAAGAGAAAGTATTGGCTGTACCAGAACAAATCTGACGAAAAGAAACACAAGCCGAACACACTTCAGTTACGTTACAGAAACGGACAGAAGCAGATAAAATTTTATTAACGTTATGTGCAGGACTAGAAGTATCACAGTTAGGAAAGAAAACAGCATTGGCTGTGGAAGCATCCACCTTAGGAAAAGAAGCTGAATCAGGTAGAAGTTCGTCTGCATTAGATAACAGAACATCAGCTAGGATGTCACCAACCCTAGTTAAAAGTATAGAAGTACATAGCATTTTGTCAGCACGAGAAAAATGGGTAAGAATAGATAACGAAACAGGATCAGGTAAAGCTTTAACGACAACAGCAATAGGCATCACTGCTACGGGTTCCGTAACTTCAACAGAACCTTCTCTATTCGTATTAGAAATTATCTTCACTTCAGCTACGGCTGTGTTTGTCCGCACAACAGGAATTTACTGAGTCGAAACATTGAAGAAAGCAGGAACATGTAAACTTTGACCAAAACGGGAAGAGGCAGTAATGATACAGATTCGTAGACTTCAACAGGACCTTTGCAGACTGAATTAGAAGTTATGGTCATTACAGCGACCTTTGTGCTTGCAAACACGACAGAACATTTTGGTAGAATCGTTTAGCAAAGCGGGAACAAATTCTTGAGAAGCTAGCTACAAGTCACCAATTAGAAGCATAGGTTGTAAGGGTGGTGGAAGCACAGTTTGGGGTGAGAGTAAATAAGTAGGGCGACCAGAAGGAGGGGTAGAAAAAGATGTAGAACTGTAGACGAAGAAATTTTGTTCAAAGCTCTGTTTGCCGAAGAGGGGTAGGTTTCTATAGTAGTAGCAGGATGACCTGGATGAAGGACAGAAGAGAACGTAGAGTAAGAAGTAGAAGAAGTTAGGCACCTAGATGTGAGAACAGAATTGAAAGTCTGATTCACGGAATTATTAGTAGAGAGTTGTGGCGCGTAACTCCCTTATGTCCGCAACCATAACAAAGGAGTACTTGAGGACGAGTACAACAGGTCAAAACATTACCAGGTTTTTTTGCAATTAAAGCATACGACCTGAAAAGTAGAAGTAGGACAAGGAGGAAGAACAGTAGAACGTACGGAAGAAGCATTCGGATCTACCCGTAGGCGTATGAGAACAACTCGGTCGTGTGAAGTAAAAGTATTGCTCTCAATAGTAGTAGCCTTATAAACAAACTTAATAAGTTCAAAATGATGAATTAGTAAATTAGACCACGACTTCCAGTCGGAAAACCTATGCCGAACACCACGATACAAAAGTAAAGTTTTAGCCTCGAACAACTCTGCTGCAGACTCAAATAACTGCAATTCGGATACATGGTGTGCTTGTCGGAGTTTTTCGACTCGTTCCAAATAATCATGTACGGTAAGAGTGTTTAGATTACCAGAAAATTTTCAATTCCATACCCACGCTGGAAGGCCTTGGTGGGAAGTCAAAAAAGAAGTCATTTTGAATACGAACAAGAAAGAAATTGGTAAAAAGTAACTAAATATAGGCTAACCGTAACTCGATAAAAGCTCAAAAGAAAAAAAATTTGTTGCGAATACAGGACAATTTAAAACAGATTCACCGGATAAACTTCAGGGACACCAATGGAAGCGAAACAACAAAATAGAAATTAGAATAGGGCTGTAGAATAAAAGAAAAATCGGAGAGAAAGAACTAACTCTAGACTTGATGGAAAGAACAAAATATACAGAGAGGGAAGCAAGAAAAAGGAAATTCTTTGGCGCCAGCGTTTTCAATGGACTAGGAGTAATGACGAAAACACAAGTCCAATAATCTGAAATTAACCCACCAATAATATTAAGCGTAAGGGACGAAACATAAGTAATATCTAGCCGAGAAAATGCGGGTCATGTAGGAACTTAGACACTAACAGTAATAAACAAAAAATCGGAGCAAAAATTAACTTAAACTAACTCGGAGTCAAATCTAACTAAAACAAAATCGGAGCCAAAGTTACATGAAACAAAATCGCACCATAAGAAAATTAACGAAAACCAAATCGCAGCACAAATTAACTAAAAACAATAGCTGCCCCACATCAAGGCGTCAGAAATTTATGCTACGTGCAGTGACGTAGCCTACAAAAAGAACAAATAGTAAAGGTATGACCGGGATCAATCGGCGAGTGGGCGGGGTATTATACCTACAACAAAAATTAAGGAAGGCCTGAAATAAAGAAAGAAAATTACACACACTCATTTATACTCAAAACACAAAACATCAACAAAAGAAACCTATAATTAAACACAAATGTACACGCAATAAATAATTGCACACTAAATCTAAAAAAAATACCAAGCAAAAGAACAAATCTTTTTTTATAAATGGTGTGCTGCCGGTTTTAGGCTACTATAAAAAAAATTAAGCAAAATTATCCCGCTAAAACCAACAGTTCCAAATCAGCATGGTAAATCTAAAACTATACATCTAATGGCAACAACATTTTCAAGCGTGCCAGCAAGTCTTAAAATCATTTTCACTTTAATAAGTTGTACACTCTTAGTTATTTAAAGCAAATAGTAATGCATTCATATAGTGTCAATAAATCTCAAACTAATTCATTAATTGTTGTCTAAACGAATTAAATTTAGAAATGCACGAGCTTAAACCGAAAATCCCAATCGATATGGTCGCAATCGTAAATGATGGAGAAAGAAAACACTCACCCTCGAAATTGCTGACATCGGGGTTGAGTCACTAGCTGGTCCACGGCGACGAGTAGGTGGGCTTACACCCAGAAAGAACGCACTAGGTGAGGCCTACAGCAAAGGACTACAATTCATCGTGGCTTTAAGGCCACCGGAAGAAGCTAGAGCAATTACCATTAAAAATTAATTTAATTTTAACCAAAAATACAATTTTCTAAAAACCGTAAATACCTACCATGCCGAATTGCGTGCGCGAAATTTTTATAACGAAAAACGGAAACAACCAAACATTTCCACACGTGTTTTCGTTGTGTAAATTGGAAAGTAAATAAAATCAATTTCGTTCAGTCAGTGTCCAGAGTTCACAGTAATATTTCTATTCAGAATCAACCTGGAAAAACACAGTTTATATTGGGATAATACAGCTTTAATTTGACAAATTCCTCTGACGGAAACATATAAGAAGCTCTTATCGGATACTTGGAACACGTTATCGACTACTGAGTATAGCGTAAACTTTACGTTAAGGAAATCTGAGAATACAGGATATTTAATTTATCGAATAAAGTTTCGTTTTAGAAGCAAAGTGGATTTTAGTTGAAAATTATTTGCCAGCGTATTTCTTTATATTTATAAATCGACGATTTTATTTAACCGTAGACATGGAATTTAGATAAACGGATAGTTAATTAGCAAAGGATTTGAGTTGAAAATTATTGTAAACAAAATAACCAACTATTGCCGAAAAAGAACGTAATAAATCCCCTCCGGGAAAACTAAAAAGTCGGGGTAGGGAAGCAATATAAAGAGAGTGGGCAGGACCAACAAAAAAACCCAAAAGAGAAAAGGAAAGAAAACGAAAAAAAGATTCGCTTGTAAACTAAAGAAATATTCGTTACCAGAATAAAGACACCAAAAAAAAAGAACCACCCAACAAAACAAAAAAAACTTTTATCTGGCTCGAAGAGCCAAGAATAGAAGAAAGAAAAAGAAAGAGAAAAAAAAGGAAGGAAGAAAGTACGGGTAATATACAATCTAGGAAGACTAAGATGAAACGGCCTGGATATTGAAAAAGTTGTCGGAGGACGGATATTTCTTGTAAAGAAACCGTACAGTCTTCAACCTCAACAGAAGTAAAGGAACGAGGAAGAAAACCCAACAGTGCCAACCAGAAGAGAGCCCAAAGGTTAAGCCTCAAGCACACAAAGGAACAACAAAGGAGAACGAGAGGAAGAGAGGGGGAACTCTGGGAAAAGAAACGATGTACTCTCAACTGTGGTAGTCGAAACCGAAGAACTGAAGAAAAGAAAGGCTTACTAATTCTTAAGTCGACTAAGTCGTAGTTTCCGAAGAAAGAAAGACGAACTAGTAAGCATCTACCACAGGAGCGGATGGACGAAACACAATCGGTATAGGGGCCAACAGCAAGGAAGACCAGCAAAAGGAAAAAGGAGAGGAATGTGGAATGGAAGGAACAAAGAAAATGAAAAAAAGAAAAAGCCCAAGAAGAATAACACAAACACCAAGTACAAAACCCAAAATAAAAACTAAGAATTGTAGAAAAGAAAGTAAAACAGAATCCCAGTGTAGTTATGTATGAGTAGGTGTGTGCGTATGCGTGCGTTTGTGTATGTGTGTGTATGGGTTTGTAAGAAGTGTGTGTGTATGTGTTGTGCGTGTATACAGTGTGCGTGTGTGTATGTGTTTGACCGCTGTAGTCGCCTCTTACGACAGGCAGGTCGTACCATGGGGCTATTCTATTCCTGGACCCACACGGGTGAAAGAAAGAAACAAAAAAAGAACAAAAGGAAGGAGAACCGCACAGAAATGTGTGGATGTATGAAGTGTGTGCGTTTATGGAATGTGCGTAATTGTGTAAGAAGTGTGTATGTGTATGTGTTGGACCGCTGTAGTCGCCTCTTACGACAGGCAGGTCGTACCGTGGCACTATTCTATTCCCGAACCCACACGGGGTGAAAGAAAATACTAGAAAAGGACAAAAAAAAGAGAACTAAGCAGAAATATGTGGATGTATAAAATGTGTGCGTTTATGGAGGGTGTGTATGTGTGTATGAAGCGTGTATGTGTTGGACCGCTGTAGTCGCCTCTTACAACAAGCTGGTCGTATCGTGGGGCTATTCTATTCCCGGACCCACACTTGGTGAAAAAAAAGAAACATAACGAAAGAAAACCCCGCAAAACAAAGAAGAAACCGAAATCCTAAGACCAAAAATCCAATCCAAGGAAGAGCAAGGTCGGCATCAGAATCAGGGGCACGAGAACTAGGTATTGGGCTTAGGGCGTTTACGCCGTCAGAAGGAAAACGAAACCAGATCAAAGACATTAGGGTTTTGCTGACTTATATCCTCAGGTTCTGAAGGAGCATAAAATAAAGTGTGCCTCTTTTAGGCAGTTTTCTGCCAAATAGGAATAGCAGGGGCAGTAGTAGTTATAGCACTAGGTTTAAGAGGTGGCAAGGGTAGTTTAGAAAACTCAAAGCGCGACATAAAAAGGCGTTGCTTATTGTTAGGTTGGGTGGTAAGAAGGTCAATGGCAGAAAAAGAAGCATCATGGGTTGTCAGCATATCAACGGTGGAAAAAGAAAAAGTATTGGCTGTACGAGAACCAACCTAAAAAAAAAGAAACACAAGCGGAACACACTTCAGTTATGTTAGAGAAAGGGACAGAAGCGATAAAATTTTATTGACGTTATATGCAGTACTAGAAGTATCACATTTAGGAAAAAAAATAGCATTGGCTGTGGAAGCATCCATCTTAGGAAAAGGAGCAGAATCGTGTAGAAGTTCGTCAGCATTAGATAACAGAACATCAGCTAGGATGTCACAAACCTTAGGTAAAAGTACAGAAGTAAGTAGCATTTTGTCAGCATGAGAGGAATGGGTAAGAGTAGATAACGAAGCAGGATCAGGTAAAGCTTTAACCACTACAGCAACAGGCATCACAGCTACGGGTTCCATAACTTCAACAGGACCTTCTCTTTCCGTATTAGAAATTATCTTCACTTGAAATACGGCTGTGATTGCCGGCACAACAGGAATTTCTTGAGTCGAAGCATTTAAGAAAGCAGTAACAGGTAAACTTTTGACCAAAACGAAAAGAGGCAGAAAAGATACAGGTTCGTGGACTTTAACAGGACCTTCGCAGACTGAGTTAGAAGTTATGGTCATTCCAGCGACCTTTGTGCTTGCAGACACGACGGAAAATTTCGGTAGAATCGCTTAGGAAAGCGGTAACAAACTCTTGAGAAGCTAGCTGCAAGTTACCTATTCGAAACATGGGTTGTAAGGGTAGTGGAGGCACAGCTTGGAGTGAGAGTGAATAGATAGGGCGAGCAGAAGGAGGGGTAGAAAAAGATGTAGAACTGTAGATGGAAGAAATTTTGTTCGAAGCTCTGTTTGCCGAAGAGGGGTAGGTTTCAATAGTAGTAGCAGGATGACCTGGATGAGAGACAGAAGAAAAAGTAGAGTGAGAAGTAGAAGTTAGGCAGCTAGAGGTGAGAACAGAATTGAAAGTCTGATTCGCGGAACTATTATTAGTAGTATGACAGTTGGAACAGTTGTGGTTCGTAACTCCCTTATGTCCGCAACCATAAGAATTGAGTACTTGAGCATGAGTACAACGGGTCGAAACATGACCAGGTTTTTTGCAATTAAAACATACGACCTGACGAGTAGAAGTAGAACAAGGAGGAAGCACAGTAGAACGTACGGAAGAAGCATCGGATCTACCCGTAGGCGTATGAGAACAACTCGGTCGTGTGAAGTAAAAGTATTTCACTCAAAGTAGTAGCCTTATAAACAAACTTAATGTGTTCAAAATGATCAATTAGTAAATTAGACCACGACTTCCAGTCAGAAAACCTATGCCGAAAACCACGATACCAAAGTAAAATTTTAGCCTCGATCAACTCTGCTGCAGACTCAAATAACTGCAATACGGATACATGGTGTGCTCGTCGGAGTTTTTCGTCTCGTTCTAAAAAATCACGTACAGTAAGAGTGTTTGGATTACTAGAAAATTTTCAATTCCACTCCCATGCTGGAAGGCCTTGATGGGAAGTCGAAAAAGAAGTAATTTTGAATACGAACAAAAAAGAAATTGGTAGAAAGTAACTAAATATAGGCTAACCGTAACTCGATAAGAGCTCAAAAGAAAAAAAAATGTTGCGAATACAGGACAATTTAAAACAGATCCGACAGATAAACTTCAGGGACACCAATGGAAGCGAAACAACAAAATAGAAATTATAATAGGGTTGTAGAATAAAAGAAAAATCGGAGGGAAAAACTAACTCTAGACTTGATGGAAAGAACAAAATATACAGAAAGGAAAGCAAGAAAAAGAAAATTCTTTGGCGCCAGCGTTTTCAATGGACTAGGATTAATGGCGAAAATACAAGTCCAATAATCTGAAATTAACCCACTAATAATATTAAGCGTAAGGGACGAAACATAAGTAATATCAGGCCGAGAAAATGCGGGTCATGTAGGAACTTAAACACTAACAATATCAATCCAAAAATCAGAGCAAAAATTAACTAAAATGAACTCGGAGCCAAAACTAACTAAAATAAAATCGGAGCCAAAGTTACATGAAACAAAATCGCAGCACAAGTAAATTAACGAAAACCAAATCGCAGAAGAAATTAACTAAACAAAATTGCTGCCCCACATCAGGGCGTCAGAAATTTATGCTACGTGCAGTGACGTAGCGAGTGGGCGGGGTATTATACCTACAACAAAAATTAAGGGAGGCCTGAACTAAAGAAAGAAAATTACACACACTCATTCATACTCAAAACACAAAACATCAACAAAAGAAACCTATAATTAAACACAAATGTACACGCAATAAATAATTACACACTAAATCTAAAAAAAATATCAACCAAAAGAACAAATCTTTTTTTTTTAAACGGTGAGCTGCCGGTTTTAAGTTACTCCCTAGATTGAGGTTCAAGAAAAAAAAGAAATTAAGCGAAATTACCCCGCTAAAACCAACAGCTCCAAATCAGCATGGTAAATCTAAAACTATACATCTAATAGCAACAACATTTTCAAGCTTGCCAGCAAGCTTTCAAATCATTTTCACCTTAATAAGTTGTACACTCTTAGTTATTTAAAGCAAATAGTAATGCATTCATATGGTGTCAATAAATCTCAAACTAATTCACTAATTGTCGTCTAAATGGATTAAATTTAGAAATGCACAAGCTTAAACCAAAAATCCCTATCGATATGGTTGCAATCGTAAATGATGGAGAAAGAAAACACTCACCCTCGAAGTTGCTGATGTCGAGGTTGAGTCACTAGCTGGTCCACGGCGACGAGTAGGTGGGCCTTCACCCAGAAAGAACGCACTTGGCCTCCCATTACAGCAAGGGACGACCATTCATCGTGGCTTTAAGGCCACCGGAAGAAGCTAGAGCAATTACCAGTAAAAATTAATTTAATTTTGACGAAAAATACAATTTTCTAAAAACCGTAAATACCTACCATGCCGTATTGCGTGCGCAAAATTTTCATAACCAAAAACGGAAACAACCAAACATTTCCACACGTATTTCCCTTGTGTAGATTGGAAAGCAAATATAATCAATTTCGTTCAGTCAGTGACCAGAGTTCAAAGTAATATTTCTATTCAGAATTAACCTGGAAAAACTCAGTTTATATTGAGATAATACGCAGCTTTAATTCGACGAATTCTTCAAACGGAGACACATAAAAAGCAATTATCGGATACTTGGAACACGTTATCGACTACTGAGTATAGCGTAAACTTTACGTTAAGGAAATCTGGGAAGTAGAATTTATTTTTAATTAGCGGAAGTATTTACTAAGTGAAATATACAGGATATTTAATTTATCGAATAAAGTTTCGTTTTAGAAGCAAGGTGGATTTTAGTTGAAAATGATTAACCAGCGTATTTCTTTTTAATTATAAATCAGCGATGTTATTTAACCGTAGACATGGAATTTAGATAAACGGATAGTTAATTGGCAAAGGATTTGAATTGAAAATTATTGTAAATAAAATAACCAATTATTGCCGAAAATGAACGTAACAAATGCACCAATTAGTTTTCATACGGCACCATTGCTATTAATATTTTCATACTAGGTATTCTTTATTTATTCGCCATCATTAGAATTGCTATGCTCTGTTAGTAAACCCAATTACGAATTTACGTCATTACGTTAACTAATTTATATCTTAAGGAGAATATATGTTGAAATTTTTGTCGATCAATCCGAAAGGGACAGATTTTAGTGCCACTTTTGAGTAGATTCAATCTTTTTAATCTTGAAGGCAGTAACTCAGGCTGCAATTCAGACAAATTAAGATTACGAATCAGATCATAAGTTCACATGGAGTAATTTTGTGATATTCAGTATCATCTCCTTGAAAAATTCGCCTCCTTTTTTACTTCTTTCCATATCACAATAGTCATTTTCATCTTCACCATCTTTAGAACTCCATGACTTAATGGATTGTAACAGTTAACTTTCTACTGTGTATAAATAGATCTTATGACCTAAGATAGGATATCAACAGATTTCTTAAACGGTCAATGATAAAATATTAACAGATTTATAGAATATGCTTGGTGATTTTGTAATATAAAAAGAGTAATCTGTTGAGTGTAATGTGTTGACTGTGTAATCCTAAAGAGGTTTACCGAACATCGCAAAATTTAGTAGTTCATTTTCAAGTAAATATTTTCATGTGCAGTTTGGTAAGACAACGAACAAGGGAAACTACTCAAAAGCACTTACTTTTGCCACTGATAGCTACTTACTACAGTAATATCCTTTCAAAGTCAAGTTACAGTATTCTTGATCAAAAGTGTCATCGACCTTTGCTGCGTTGATCAACAAGGCAGGAAAATAGCAAGTTCGATACTCGTTGATTAACGAGCGTTCAATAATGTCAAACAATCCACTACATGCATGCTGAAATTAGAAACAAGGATAATTAATTATACAAACACGCGACTTCAAGACAACGCAATTAACTGTCATAGAATTTAAAATGGTAGAATACTTATCTTTGTTAATCAAAATTTTATTTTGTTAAATTAGTAAACGACATGGAACACCTTTGGTATTAATACTTGAGCATGAAAAGCAAATTTTTAAGAACACGAACACAAAATTCTGAAAATGAAGCAAGCGTGTACAGGTATAATAAGATATATGGTAAATGGTTTTACATTGCCAGATTCTATGTTCTCATCATCCGCTAGATGTAACAGTAAATGATGCAACAGTAAAGAGTTATAGATCTTTGAATTTTTTTGTTTTATTCAAATAATTTATAATTTTCTTACTTGCATTAGGAAACAGGTTGGGGTGTTGATACCAAGATGGATGGTGATTTTTTGCAGGATACACTACTGCAACATATAATTCAATATATACACAAGAATATCTATTTACAGAACTCGCAATTAATATACGCGACACTATAACTAATTATTTACAAGATTCACACTTGTAAGTAATTTATGACGTTTATAAGAAAATAACAAATATGTTTTTGTATAATATCATTAAATTGATATTTTCACATTTAATTACCTATTTTTGATTTATGTTTTTGAAAAAATAAAAAACAGATTGTGTTTATAATATGTTTAACACTCAGTATTTTAAAAACTTTTTGTTTCCGGATATACGTTTATGAGCAAAAGTTACTGTTATTCAGTGGGGAATCTACAGGTATAGTTTTTTAAAATAAATTTGAAGCACCCTGCGTATGTATATATATATATATATATATATATATATATATATATTTATTGCTACGATATTGCCCTTCGCCACATGAACAACGATAAATTGCCTGCTGATCGCCACCTCTCTGTGCCTTTAAAAAAAAATTTAAAATTAACACAATTAACAGTGATACCATGCACTCCTCTCCAACACTCAATACACCTGAATAAGACAAATAAAATTCACCAAAGATTGTATAATGTACTAAATAAAAATTTTGTTATATTACAATTTACAAATCTACGCCCTTTTTAATATCTTTTACTTTTTATAAAACTTTTAAATCAAAACCAAATAAATATTTCTATCAAATTAGTTCTTTACGAGATTATAAAAATTTACACCTTTAAAAGCAATAAAAGTCGGCAAAAAGAAATGTATATTACCACGAATAGTTTCATTGAACGTTCAAAGAAATATCCTTCTTTTAACATAATTCTACATAAAACAAAATTTTTCTTGACCTTTTACACTGTATTTTACCACCTACAAATTTTAGGTTTACTTCTAAACACATAAATTATTTAAAATTACAAATACAATATTCTATAAATTGGATATATAGTTCTGACCTTATAGTTATGCTGCTTTTTTTTCTTGTTGGAGTTTCCTGGCCCAGAAATTACTCTGAATTGTTGTCCAGTAACTTGTCGTTTATTCCGTAATTTTGAATATTATCCAGTGCTTTAGAATGTTAAGCAGCAACGTACAATATTAAGCAGCGACTTTGAATATTTATTCAGTATCTTAGAGTGCTGATCAGCAACTTAGACTATTTTTTTAGTATCTTAAAGCCCTAAATTAATAAAATTGCAAAATTTTCTATTTAATTTAATTATTCCTTTACTTACGTATATATCAACGGCAAAGTTCTATGTAGATTTATTTCAGCACGCGCGCTTTACTGTTTATATCACGTGAAAATATAAATTTTTGTTAAGTTTCAACTTCAAGAATTCTCAACTTTCACTAAATTCTATTCACGTAACAATGTTTTTTCAAAATAACACAGTCGGCGCGTGAATAATAAAATAATCCTTTTTTATCGACTTTGTTAGTTTTATAGAATCAAATTCTTTCTCGAATATTCCACTTGTTCTCATAGGTTAACAGAATGCTATCAGTTGTTCGTACGTGGAAAGGCGTTTCAATTATGGGATATATTTGCAACCTGTTGGGTTTTGTTAAAGATTGCATTTTATATACGTTCTAAATTACACGTACATAGGAACTTTCTAGCGGAACTTGATTAACATATTGTATTTTATGTACGTTTGAAATCTCACGTATTACCGTCGCCTTTAAAATCCTTACTTCATTTTTAAATATGCTGGTTTTATTAAATATTGTGTTTTATGTGCGGTCTAAATTGCACGTATTTATTAACTTCTTTATTTTATTTCACAGTTGTTCTTCTTCGAATATGTTGAATCTGTATTTATTCTGTGCCCAAGAATGTTTTTAAATATTCTAAGATGATTGAATCGCTGCCGCAATTATTTATTTTAATAAATGTAGTAAAGTTATTACGGAATTAGCTTCTTTTAATTAATTATAGCTTGTTATTGCTTTTATACAGGGTGATTTGTATTTGCTTTTCAATGGTAAATAAACTATGTATGTTTTTGGGCTTTAGTGTTTGGTTTTTGTGGATTTTATGATATTTTCATAAGGTATTTCTACTTTGTGACCTTAAATAACCTTATAATCATTCAATATATATATATATATATACATATATATATATATATATATATATATATAGAGACAGGGTTATTCACGGTATACGCCTCGGAACATTGTAGGCAAATTAGTAAATATTTTAAAAATTTTCTTTCACATATGGGTAGAGACATATTAGAGGTACATTCTAAAATTATTTTGAAATTATTGAGGGTGTTTCAAACGCTAAATAAATCATAAAGTTATGTTTTCTTAAATGAAAACCCTGTATATTATTACATTTTCAGATTCTGCGGTCAAAATAAAAGTTTTTGCTATTAAGTTTGTTATACATAAACCTTAAGAATTTTGAAGTAATTAATTTTTCTTATAAACAACCTAATTATAAAATATTTTATACAAAAAAAAAATATTATACCTATCTAAGAGAAATTTTTAGTGAACTGTGAGAATTGGTCATATTTTATACTCCTGTTATAAAAACTTAGATTCCTTATACAGGGTGTTCAGAAATTGAATTTATTCTTTTCGAAATTGAAGTTGCTGCAAGTTAATTAACTTAAACACAACCCTGTATTTTTTAATATGTTACTAAATGCAGAATTTAATTCCCTTTGGAATTGTATAAGGATTTCCTATATCTAACTATTTATGTTTTTACAGAATTCACCAATTTACTTGCATACTGCCGTTAAATTTTGAATAAAAGTAATGGTTTATCTAGTTGTCCATGAAACTTTGAAAGGTAAAATTATTTTGATATTTCGACATTGTTAATGACTCTAGTCATTATTATCTGAATTTATCGTGTGGGCTGTTTTTGTTTACAGACTAAAATTAATAATATGAAGACATACCAAAAATAAGAGCGCATTGATATGATACTGATATTGGGTAAAAGTAATGAAAATTGTTTAATCGCTTCTCGAGTATATGCTCCAAGATACGCGGAAAGAAATCATCCCCAACCAACAGTTTTTAAGAACGTTTTAAAAAAGCTTAAGGAAACTGGAGGTGTCGAATTTATTTAAACTAAAATATAGTAATAATAATAGGGCTCTGAAGCTGGTGAGAATAAACTCTAAGGCAGATCACAATAAATCTAAGCTTGATAATAATAATTCGGAGTTTGATGACAATGTTCTAAGTTTGAGGGGGACAACAATAATTCAAATGTGTGGATAGATAATATTTCAAATGGTTATGTAATAATTCCGAATTGGTGGAGAATAATTTTGAATACGATGTTAATGATCCAAATGGATGGTTAATAATGCATGGAGAATTCTAATTGATGTTGGTTGATAATGGATGCGTCGATAGTCTTGGTACAATTTTGAGTTGCGAGAAAGAACTAAAGAAGCACGAAGTAAACAGACCAGGTTAGATCTTTTTAGTTTTAAGACATTTTCTTTATTTGAATTTGAATATTGAATTTGCTTAATTAATATAAACTAGTGTAACAGAGTCAGCAACGAACTTTGTATACGTAGAAAGTACGTAACATAATAAAGGGGTTTTGAACGTTCCAGGCTTCTTTGATCAAAAAAGAATAGTTTTTGGTGACTTTAGATTGATAGCAAAGCAAATAAATTTTGAAATAAATAAGACATAATATTGATTGATTGAAAAGTGTATTTTAATAATTTTTAAAACCTGTACATAATATTTCTTTTCATTATATAGAATTAATTAACTTCATTTTATAATTCAAAATAAAAGCTAGTCGAGACAGAATAATAAAATTAGTGGGAGTGAAGTTTATGATTAGGAAAACACAGAGAGGTGGAGTCAAGCAAGAATACGCCATTGATACCGAGTACGACGCTATCATTTCAAGTATTTATTGGATGGAACAACGACGGCGCTCGATAGTTCCTGTTAATACATAGCAAATTTATATGCGACCCAACGTCGGAGCACGATAGTTCACGGGAGTTCATAGCAATATATATATATATATATATATATATATATATATATGTATATATTGCAGTGGAACCTACAAAAATTCCTCTAAACCAACTCGAGATCGCCTTCGTTGGGTCGTCATAAAAGTTCTGAAAATAAAAATAAAAAAAAATTTCTTACACTACATTTTGAAACGCCTTCTTATTTCTGCACATCCTGGCTAGCTCAGCAATCGGCTTCTTCTTGAAAACCTACCATCCTAAGTACATTCCTTTCTCACAAACACAGTCAAATAAAATTACCACTCAAATAATGCAACAAGACGTACAACCTTTTTATTTACACGTATTAACAAGTTTCCATTATTAAAGACATATTTACACATTGGTACATACAGTTTGATAAAACTGTTTCCATCACAATCTTTAAATTTTTCAAAACTTCTTGATTTAAATATATTTCAACAATTTTATTTTAGACGAGTAGATGGGCCCGTCGTGCAACCCTAAATTGATTTATATTCTGGTCTATTTTGAGCTCAGTATAACCCAGTTACTCTAAATGCTTTTAAACCCAGCATTTTTATTTAAAATAAAGCTAAAGACCCGTTTACACCTTACAACAACATTTGTATATTATCAATACACATTTTTAAATAATCAATATTAATTGTCCTGTACATATACCCCTTTAAATGAGTTTCTATGATAACAAAATACAGCCCTAATAAGTCAAAACACTCAAACACAAAAATATCAGCACAAATGTTCAAGCGAAAAGCAAGAAATTAATTTTCTTTACCTGGAGTAAGCTTCGTCCCTTGTTACCTCTGGAGATGTGTACCAAACACCCTCGTCGTTAAGTCCATATACCTCATGATTGTGCCTGGATCCAACCGATCCCCTACTCACTATGCAAATCTCTGCAACCACCTAGTATTCGACTGTATTGTGTAGTAACAGCACCTTTTGTAACTTTTAATACGTTTCCGGTACGTTACTAATAGCTTTACATACTTTAAAATAGGATGTTGTATGATTTGGATACTAATTTGGTTGGATTCAATTCTTGGGAATGCAGAGCACCTACTAAACCACTTCAGATTAGATATTTTGATATGATTTATTTCTAAAACGGTTTTTATTTCAATAATAGTTCAAAGTGTAAGAGCCGACAAATTGGGGTTTCTTGTATAAATTTATGAAAAGCAATAGACATCTTGAAACGTTTCAAAAGGTCTCTAAATGTAATAAAAACTCGTTTTGCTGGCTTGATTTTCTAAAAATTTGACAGATGTATATAATTTTAAAAAGGAGAAGATATTTAAAAAGGTTGTAAATATTCAATCTTCATACTGTGTACTGTAGAAGTGCTTTATTTAATTGAATCAGCTAGTCGAGGCAAAGAAAATTATAAATTAACATTTCTACAAGTGCTTGAGTAATAAAAGTATAAATCATAGTATAAATATGGTCCAAGCGTAGGGGCTTAATATAAGGGAAATATCACAGTAAATATGGTCCAAGCGTAGGGGCTAACAGGAGTAACACAGCATAAATATGGCGACCCAAAGATAGGGGCGAGAACACCACTAAAACCAAATTAAACGTAAAAAGGAAAAATTAAAAACTTAAAAATTTGTAGGAGCGAGAAATTTAAAAATTAAAATTTGTAAAAATACAAATAAAAATTTAATTTAAAAGGGTTAGGAATTAAAAATCTAAAAGAATTTAAAATTTTAATAATAATCAAAATTTAAAAATGGATAAACCAATTAAGGAGACCAGGGAGGCATTGAGGAACCAAGGGGTTGAAATAGGGTCGCAAGAAAGCGTAATTCTACAAGATACATCAATAGAAATGCAAGGACAACGATTAACGAGTAGTCAAAACGAGGAACAACAGACGTCGCAACAATCGGAAATGATGCAAATCTTTTTAGCGTTAACGAGAAAAATGGATGAAAGCGAAGAGGCTATTAAAAACCAGATTAAAGAGAATGGAGAAAATTTAGGTGCAGAAATAAAAATTATAAGTGACGGATTAAAGGAAAGTAACCAAACTATCGCGGAAATGCAAGTACACTTTGAAAATAAATTCTCTAGAATGATGGATGATGTAGATAAAGTTAGAGACGAGATTTGGAAAGTAAAATTAGATCAAGAAACATCTGAAAAAGAGACAAATGACCGAATTACAGATTTCGGTAAAAAGATGCGGGAAATTAAGGGAAACTGTGAATTAGGACTTACGGATGTAAATAGAGAGTTAGGTAGTTTAAAATCAGAATTTGAAAATGTGGGTAGAAATCAGGGATTGCAACACACTAGGATAAATAGACCGGAAATTTCAGTAGAACAGTATTCCAAATTCTATGGAGACAACAAGATAAATCCCAAAGAATTTTTAAACAATATAAGAAAACTAATACAGGGATCAACGGATGAGAGGTACAATTTAAACTTCGTCAGATCAATGTTGAAAGGAAGCGCGAAGATATGGTTTGATTTAATAGAACACGAGATAGGGACATTTCAGGAGTTTGAAGGTAGGTTTTTGAGAAAGTTTTGGGGGGATTATCAACAATACAAGGCGCGAGATAATTTAATTACGGGAAAATATAATAAAAATTTAGGAATGACCAGAGAAATATACGCTATACAAAAATTCAGTCTAGCGAAGCAATTAGATTCGCCGATGGAAGAAACTCAAATCATAAAATACTTAGCGGGACATTTTGGCGACGAAATAAGACATTCTGTAATGATTTAAAATATAGTAAACAGGGAGATTTTATTGGAATATTTACAACGTTCTGATGAGTTAGGACAAAGTCGTGTAGCGGAAGGTAGGATGGCACCAAAACAGCGAGAAAATTTAGGCAGATTGCAAAGAAACACAGAAAACAATAGAACGAATAATAGGGGAAATTGTGGGGGACAATTTTATAGAAACAATCACAATAACTACTACAATAATAATTTTAGAAGGAACTGGAACACAAGAAATACTCCAAGAAGAGAAACAGAGCGAACGAATCACGACAGAAATATAAATCAGTGTACGCTACAAACACAACATCGGGAACAAGCAGCACAACCTACAAGAATGAACCGTACCTATGCAGAAGTTACGAGTCAGGCAAGACCATCTACGTCGAATCAGGATTTTTGAAAAAGGACACACCAAGTAAGCCCTTAAAAATAAATGGATACGAACACCAGCGTGAATATATAAAATGTGAAATGGAAAAGGAAATGAATAAAAGCTTATTACCGATAATTAAATTGAGAATTGGAAATAGTCGAGGTGGAACACTCATTGATACGGGAGTTGAAGCGTCGTTAGTGTCTGAGGACTTTGTTAAAAGAGAAAAATTAATAGGAAGCATGATGCCCATAAGGAAATTTAATTTAATATCACCAAACAGCAAGATATTTGCAAGTGTGAGCAAAATAATAATTCTGGAATGCGAAATGGGTAAGATAAAGTTTGAGAATGAATTTATAATAGTGCCGGGGTTAAGAGTAGATGCAATATTTGGTATGGACATAATAGATAAGTTGGGTTTAAATATAAATGCCGAAGGAAAGGCAATAGATGTAAAGGGGGAAAATATAAAATGGGATGATGAGGAGAGCATTGAAGTCGAAGGAGACTGTATAAATATTAATAAATTTGAGGGTAAAGTTGATATAAAGGGGGATATTGATGATAAGATAAAATGTCCAGAAGAAGTAAAAGAAAGGGTAGAGGCATTATTATTAAAGAATTCAGAACTAATAGGATCAGAATCCAGAATAGCAACAGGTTATGTGCATAAATTAGAAGTCGTTAATATGGAGCCGTTTAACACAAAGCTATATCCTATTCCAGCAGCGTATAAGGATAGAGTGAAGGTAGAGATAGATCAGATGCTAAGTGAGGGTATCATTGCGAAGGCAAACACGCATTTTGTTAATCCTTCGGTTGTTGTTAAAAAGAATGATGACAGCATTAGATTATGTTTGGATGCTAGAAAAATAAATAAAAGGACGAAACCTCAATACAGCAGTCCACCAACTATGGATTCAATTTTAGCAACGATAGATAATAAGAAAATATTTTCAAAAATTGACTTAAAGAACTCATTTTGGCTTATTCCACTGGAATGTGAATCCAGGAAATATACGGGTTTTTCGATAGAAGGGCAAATTTATCAATTTAAAGTGGTTCCTTTTGGTTTGTCTTCAAGTATGGCTGCGTTAGTAAAAGCTATGCAGGGTATTTGGGACCATATCAAAAATTCTGCATACATTATGTGGATGATGTTTTAAATTTTAGTGATGACATAGAACAACATTTTGTACATTTTGAACGGATCCTGTTAAAACTAAACTCAGCAGAACTAAAACTAAATATGAAGAAGTGTGAATTTTTCCAGGAAAAGATAAAATTTTTGGGGTATCAAATTAGTAATGAGAACATAGGCTAGCTTAACAATAAATTAGGATAGGAAAATTAAATAGTATATTAATAAATTAGGATATCATCATAAATTAGGATAGATTAGGGAATAGGTATTGTACATGTTGTAAATATTAGAAAACAATAGAACATAAGATAGGTAGTAAAATATTAGTAAGGCACAATCGGTAGTATGCAAATAGAAGAAGTTTATGTAAATAGAAAACTATGGATAGATAAGTAGCAAAATACTAATAGATTATAATAGGACAATAATAATAAAATTTAGAATGAATAGGTGTATCGGTATAATATAATCAAAATAGGAATACGAATGTAAAAATAATGTAGGAGTTGTGTACATAGTAGAACAAAATAAAAATAAATAATTTTGGACCAATGTGAATTTTGTCTCACGTTGGGCGCCAAAAAACTAACATTTTTCCAAAAATTTTTATTTTAATTTGGAAAATTAATGCTGTAATAAAACGGTTAATTTAGGGGTAGGTTATGTCATAGGGGTCGTAAAATAAACAAAAAAAGTAACAAAAGCACATAATTACAAATATTAGAAGAGTAAATAAGTCATTATAAATATTATTAGTTAAGAGCATACAGTATATAGCAGTACAAGCGATTAAAACGCATATCCAAGGGTAGCTACGAAAATGATAAAAATTTAGAAATGTAACAAAACGCATTGAAATCAAATCAGTGAAAAACCTGCATGAATTGGCTAGATAATTATTCAAAAAGTGCGTTGATATATCATCTTAAACGCACGCAGAAATTATGCATTATTTGAATAGCGTACGTGATCTAAAGGTATCACATTTGTTCAAAAATCCAATTTATTAGGAAATAAACAAACACCAAATTTATTCCATTCAGATTAGAATAAAGCCAACAACAATAGTACGTGCTTTTATGAACGAAGATTCCTGGGATTTCTGAATCAAATGTGAGGTATTATAATGAATTACGTGACGAAGAGCATCGCTTCATGGAATTGAAATACACAATTGGTAAAGTTTCCCAAAAATAACAAGAGATAAGACACTTGGTCTCGCCCAGCACGTGGAGTCAACGAATCGCAAACAAAAGGGGCCGATCCTATAAATATCATGACAATTGAATATCGAGTGAGTATATTTTAAAACTGGGCAGTTACTATACTTAAAAGTGCTAAATATTTACGTGAATAGTAAATTAAATTAAAAGTGAAATTCAAGAGTGTGTAATTGTGCATGGGAGCCGTACTTCTAAGGACGGCTTTTAATCACCATCTCAAGTACCATTTTAATTACCATCGTAATTAACATTTTTAATTGCCATCTTAATCACCATCTTAAATTACAAGCGAAATAACGATCCTAATAAAGATCTTGTTACGATTCCTGTTAATTACGATCTTAAATACAATTTTGGATACGAAACTCTGGAGAATGCTACCTGTTCAAGTAATTTGTTAATCTCTGAAAATGGTAAATATTTTATTACGGAAATGAAAAACCTTTCATTGGAATAAACTCACCAATAACGATTTGGGTACTAATTTGGTTGGATTCAATTCTTGGGAATGCAGAGCACCTACTAAACCACTTCAGATTAGATATTTTGATATGATTTATTTCTTAAACTATTTTTATTTCAATAATAATTCAAAGTGTAAGAGCCGACAAATTGGGGTTTCTTGTATAAATTTATAAAAAGTTAGACATCTTGAAACGTTTCAAAAGGTCTCTAAATGTAATAAAAAGCTCGTTTTGCTGGCTTGATTTTCTAAAAATTTGACAGATGTATATAATTTAAAAAGGGAGAAGATATTTAAGGAAGTTGTAAATATTCAATCATTATACTGTGTATTGTAGAAGTGCTTTATTTAATTGAATCAGCTAGTCGAGGCAAAAAAATTATAAATTAACATTTCTACAAGTGCTTGAGTAATAAAAGTATAAATCATAGCATAAATATGGTTCCAGCGTAGGGGCTTAATATAAGGCAGATATTACAGTAAATATGGTCCAAACGTAAGGGCTAACCGGAGTAACACAGCAATATATATCATCATTTTGTTTTCGACCTTACTTAAGGTCGGTTTGACGCAGCTCTAACTTCTTTTCTATTCTGTGCTAATCTAAAAAGCTTTACATACCCTTCACAACCTAAATTTCTAATAATTTGACTAATATAGTTTGGTCTAGATCTTCCTATATCCTTCTATCTTTTTCCTATCTAGCTAACTCTACATAGATATTAGCAACCTGATGGTTGTTAAAGAACTCTAACATGTTTACATGATTACCATTTATAAGGAAATGAAATATAACCTGGTTATCCGCTTCCAAAAAGGAAAAGTGTTAAATTATATGTTATGGTAAGGCTTAAGCAACGAAACGCTACCAACATGCCAGACCGCTAACTAATTGTGAGTTATGTCCTGATGACATTTAGTTAACTGATTTTTATCTTTTTGTTTTGTTTTCGAACTTACTTAAAGTCGGTTTGACGCAGCTCTAAATTCTTTTCTATTCTGAGCTAGTCTAAAAAGGTCTACATAGCCTTCACAACCTAAATCTCTAATAATTTGACTAATATAGCTTTGTCTAGGCCTTCCTACTCTATTTTTATTTGGTAGTCTATAATCTAAAACTTTACTAAATAGTCCCTCATGTCTTAACTGGTGCCCTATCATTCTATCTCTCCTGACCTTCAATTGTTTCCACATACAGGGATCCTCACCTATCCTTCTATAAACTTCCTCGTTTGTTACTCTATCTGTCCAACTAATCTTTAACATTCTCTTATAACACCAAGTTTCAAAAGCTTCTATCTTTTTCTTATCTACTTCTTTAATTGTCCAAGTCTCACTACCGTATAGTAGAACGCTCCATACGTACGACTTTAAGAAACTTTTTCTATTATCTAAACTAATACTATTAGCTATTAGTAAGTTTTTCTTTTTTAAAAACATTTTTCTAGCTTGAGCTATTCTAGCTACTATATCCCTTCTGCTACGTCCATCCTTTGTAATTATACCATCTAAATAGCAAAATTCATCTACCTCCTCTAACTCGGTATTACCTATTTTTAATTTTGGTTTAGAACTAGGCTGTAACTCACTTGTCATTATCTTTGTCTTTACTGAGTTAATTCTCATACTATAGTTACTCTGTAGTATCTCATCTAAAATATTTAAAAACTCTCCTAACTCTTTTCTAGACTCTGCTATAATGGCTATATCATCTGCAAAACGTAACATGTCTATTTTCTGTCCCTGTACACTAATACCTATCTCTTTTCTCTCTCTAGCTAAGTTTAAAGCTTCCTCAATATAAACATTAAAAATCAAGGGAGAAAGTATACAACCCTGTCTAACACCATTTCTAATCTCAGCTTCCTTTTCTATTTCATCAAATCTAATTACTACGCTTTGGTTTTTATATAGACTGTAAATAATTTTTTTATCCCTATAAGAAATTCCTATTTTTCGCAAAACCCTGAACATAACAATCCAATTAACCCTATCAAATGCTTTTTCTAAATCTACAATTGCGAAATGAGTCTTTTTATTTTTTTGTAACCTTTTTTCGATAATTACCCTAATCATTAGTATCGGTTCTCTAGTCCCTCTGTCACTACGAAAACCATATTGGTCTTCGCCTAAATAATTCTCAGTCAAAGCTTCTACTCTATCTTTAATTATTATTGTTAGTATTTTGGAAGCATGAGAAGTTAAACTAACCGTTCTAAAATTCTCACACCTATCAGCTCCTGACTTTTTTGGGATTGGAATAATATTTTTTTCGAAATCTATTGGAACCTCGCCTGTGTCATATATTACATTTATTAGTTCATATAATCTGTCTAAAGTTTTCTGACTTGCATATTTTATTAATTGTGCGGGAATATCGTCTATCCCTGGCGCTTTATTTAATTTAAGATTCCGAACAGCTCTATCAAATTCCTCTCTTAGTATTGAGAACCCTATTTCTACATCCTCTTCTTGGTCGTACTCTAACTCATCCATATCGTCTCCCTTATATAAATCTTCTAAATATCTTTTCCATCTATCTGCTACCTCAACTTTATTTATTAGAAGCTCATTATTCTCGTCTCTAATACCATTACATTTTTTTCTTCCCCAAAAAACTTTTTAACTGCCCTGTAAGCCCTGTCTGTCTTACCTACTCTCAAATCATCTTGTATTCCCTTACAATTCTCTTCCATCCATTTATTTCTAGCTTTTCTACACTCATGTACTATCTTATTTCTAACTGTATTATATTTTTGCTTACTTTCACTATCCACTTCTCTGAAAGGTTTAAGCTTTCTTCTATTCTCTATTAAATCTAATATCTCCTTTGTTACCCACGGTTTTCTCGCTTCTATTTTTTTCTTACCTATAGTCTGTGTTGCTGTATCATGTACAGTCAGTTTTATTTCTTTCCATCTATTTTCTACATTCCCTCCTACAGCTATCTCTTTGCTCTTATTATCTAATACTTGTTTATATTCCTCTTTTACCCTACTATCATTAAGCTTACCTAGATCCCATCCCTCTCTTTTAACCTTTCTCAATTTTTTGAATTTTAGTTTACACTTCATTTTAACTAAGTTATGATCGCTATCAATGTCAGCCCCTGGATAACTACGACAGTTTTTAACTTGGTTTCTAAATCTTTGTTTAACTAAAATATAATCTATTTGGTATCTAGCCCTATCACCTGGGGCTGTCCAGGTATATCTTCTCTTAACATGTTGTTCGAATAGGGTGTTTACAGTTACTAATCTATGTTCCTGGCAAAACTCAACTTATCTTTCTCCTCTATCATTTCGTCTGCCATACCCAATTTTCCTACCATTTTTCCCTCACTACCTTCTCCCACTGACGCATTAAAATCGCCCATAACTATTAAATTGTCATCTCCTTTTACTTTTCTCACTATACTATTTATATCCTCGTATACCTTTTCTACTTCCTCATCCTCATACTGAGTTGTTGGCATGTAAACCTGTACTAAAACAGTGTCTGTGGGTTTTGTACTCACTCTAACCATAATTATTCTATCACTAAATTGTAAGTACTCTTTAACTTTATGCCCTAATCTTTTACCTAACACTATTCCTACCCCTGCCTGCCCATTAGTTGAAGAAGTTGTAATTATTCTATAATTATCTTTCCAAAAGTCATTACTATCTGGCCATCTCACCTCACTAATACTTAAAATGTCCAGTTTTTCCTTTCTCATTTCGACTAATAAATTCGTTAACTTATCTACTCTAAGTAATGACCTTACATTCCAAGTCCCTATCACTAAATCGAACTTTAGGCCACGCACACCTGGGAAATATTGTGGTAGGCTCCCATATCTTTCCACAACGCAGTTTTTAAAGATTTTAGCAAAAAGCCGTATCCGTCACGGCCAACCCCCAACAAGCTTGTAAATTATTGAGGATCGCCCGAGACCAACCGACCCTCCTCCAATATCTGTTATCCAGCAAGGCTGCTGCCCCTTGCTGCGCCTTTTAATCGCCTTTTACGATAAGCAGGCTTACTATAGTAGTATTCTTTATCCCCTACTATAGGGGATATATATATATATATATATAATAATTCAATTTATTGGGGATTGCAGCAAATTAAGAAAGTCTACTCTTTTTTTTTTAAATCAAGCTTTCGAGATTTTATTTTTCTCTTCTTCAGGAGTAACTAAATAAATACAATGGTAAACAAATAAATAAATTCTAAAAGTTAAATACTTACGAATGTGAGGTTTGACTTAGATTTAAAATATTAATTTTAAATTACAAAAATATGTTTCAGAATTTTGAAGGTAAAAGTAAGTATCAATGTCAATGGGTACTACAAGATTAAAATTAGTGATACAAAATAATAATTCCTTGGATAAATTTTAAACATTAAACAAGTATTCAAATAATTAATTAACTAACAAACATAAACTAAAACGCAAGAGTATGTACGTCTGTATGAGAAATTTGTACAAGTAGTAGGAAGACGTAGAAGCAATAGAATCACATTCATTTTATCATATAAACATATATAAATGTATAGAAATACATATATGTGTGTGCATGTACACATGCAAACAATTCACATACAAAAAATAAATAAATCAAAAAAGAAAGAACATGTGCAAGAATACACGTAAGTATAAACGTAAACATACAACCAACAGACACGCAAACACCAACAAACAAACACATAACACACATACACATACACAGACACATAAACAAAAGAAAAAACAAAGCTAAGAATATAAGCACTAATGAGATTTAGTAATTATGTCTGTGGTACAGTTCTTGTTCTTATTTTGGTGTCTATTTCCAGTAGATACGCGTATATGCAGCTAAGATTATCTATATCTTTCTTTAAATTTAGAGCTTCTGGTTCTTGTGCAATTCTAACCATTTCTATGAATTTTCTTTTGGTAGTGTCCTTTTCTACATCTAAAATTACTGCATCAGTATAGTTCATTTTGTGGCCTGTTTCTATAACATGCGTTGAAAGTGCTGAAGAATTAACATTTCTTCTGGTATCACTTTTATGTGAAATAATTGGTTGATGGAGCGTCCTTGACGTTTGGCCAATATAACTTTGAATACAGTTACAACAAGGAATTTTGTAGACTATGTTAGATTTTAGTTCTTTTGAAGTAACATCTTTGATTTTAGTGTAAAGACTTCTGCTTAATTTGACATTTTTTAGTGCAATTTTAATTGTAGGGTTTTTGATTATAGATGTTATTCGTTTCGTTAGATCTCTGATATATGGTAAGCTTACGTATTTTGAGAGATTATGAACTTCTGTTAGGTTATTGGTTTCTTCTTGTTGTGTATGCGGTGTTGGATGTTTTTTGATAGGTGTATTATATAGGAGTTTTGTTAGAAATCTTCTAGGATAACCATTCTTTTGTAATATTTCATAAAGGATTTTTAAATTTTTATCGATAAAGGATTGATTTGATAATTTCAGTATTCTTGTTTTTAAGTTCAAAATAGTATTAATTTTCATAAACATGGGATGGTATGACATATAGTTTAGGTATCTTCCAGAGGATATTGGTTTCTTGTACCAGTCTGTTACGATGGTTGTATCGTTTCTTATCACTTTTAAATCTAGAAAAGGCACAGAATTGTTTGTTTCACTTTCAACTGTGAATTGTATATGTTCATCGCAGGAGTTGAAAGTAATTAGTATGATGTCATGTGCATTGTATAGTATGGCACAAATCAAATCGTCAACAAATTTCTTACAAAATGGCACAGTGAACGGTAATTTGGTTAAACAGGTGTCTAATAATTCATCAATGACGTACTGTGCTATTATGGGTGATATAATAGATCCCATAGGTGTGCCTGTAATTTGTTTGTAAAATCTGCCTTGGAATGAAAAATAATTTGAATCGAAAATAAATTGAACAACTTTATGAATTTTTGAAGTGGTATTTTGCAGTGGTTTTTAATAATGTCCCATTTATTACTTATGCTTGAAATAGCACGACTTGAAGTTATATTTGTGAATAACGATACAATGTCCAGACTAATTAGAATGTATCCATTTGGAATATTAAAGTTGTTAATGTATTGCGCAAATTCAAAAGAATCTTTAACGTAATATGGATTTTGAACTTGATAAGCAGAAGTTAAAATGTCTTTTATGAACTGGGTGAGTTTACTAGTTGGCGAGTCAATTGAAGAAATTATAGGTCTTAGTGCAAGTTGAGGTTTATGGATTTTGAGTAAGCCATAAAACTTTGGACATGTCCCATTATATATCATAAGTTTTTTGGCTTCAAGTTTTTCCAAATATCCTTCGTGTAGTAAGTTACTGACTAATTTGTTAGTTTTCTGTTGGATGGTGCTTGTTGGATTTCTGGGTATTGTTTTGTAATGTTCTTCATTCGAAAGTAAATCAATAGCGAGTTCAACATATTGAGCTTTTTGAATACTTGTTTAATGTTTAAAATTTATCCAAGGAATTATTATTTTTGTATCACTAATTTTAATCTTGTAGTACCCATTGACATTGACACTTACTTTTACCTTCAAAATTCTGAAACATTTTTGTAATTTAAAATTAATATTTTAAATCTAAGTCAAACCTCACATTCGTAAGTATTTAACTTTTAGAATTTATTTATTTGTTTACCATTGTATTTATTTAGTTACTCCTGAAGAAGAGAAAAATAAAATCTCGAAAGCTTGAGTTAAAGAAAAAAGAGTAGACTTTCTTAATTTGCTGCAATCCCCAATAAATTGAATTATTTTAAATTAATATTTGGCAAATAAAACGTGAAGATTATATATATAATATGGGGTTTTTTTAAAACATAGAAATACATTATGGTAAACAAATGGTCCAAAATCTTAAAGAATTTTCAAATAACTCTACTAAATTGGCAAAAAGCAAAAATAGAAAACTTTTTCTAACCAAATGCAAGACGAACAACATCTTTCCAAAACACATTAGCAATTGCATTAATAAAATTAACGATATTTTTGAATTTAAAAATGCCGCTATGGGCAATAGGATCAGAAACTTCAGTATCAAATTAAAGTACAAAATCATCAACCTAGAAATTACAATTACTCAACAGAATTTGTTATATTTGGAAAAAAGACAAGAATACCTCACAAATAATATTAATACCATTTTACCCGAAGATACATGGTTCGAATTTAAACATAGAATCAATCTAAAATTCAACAAACTTTTCCACAGCATTAAAACAACCAACATAAAAAATTTAAGTACCTCAGCGAAACTAAAGGAAACAAAATTCAAGTTGACAGTGAATGGTTTAAAAATTTAACAAATATAAGCATACCAGATACCGTATGTACATTCTTAGCACTTGGACCAAAATTTTGTATTCGACCGTTTATTCAAGATATATCCATTCCACAATTATTAGCAGAAGTAGAAATAATTAACGATTTACTCCCAGAAAAGAAAAGCTTTTAACAAGAACTAGAATCACTAACGTCATAACAAACTTTTTCATAAAATCAAAACAAAATGATTTCTTCGTTTATCTATATAAAAAATGTAAACTGTTTCTTAAAGAACATCCAGAAATTCTCCTTATTCAATCTGACAAAGGTAACGTTAGTGTTTTAATGCCAAAAGCTCAATATGTTGAACTCGCTATTGATTTACTTTCGAATGAAGAACATTACAAAACAATACCCAGAAATCCAACAAGCACCATCCAACAGAAAACTAACAAATTAGTCAGTAACTTACTAAACGAAGGATATTTGGAAAAACTTGAAGCCAAAAAACTTATGATATATAATAGGACATGTCCAAAGTTTTATGGCTTACCCAAAATCCATAAAGCTCAACTTGCACTAAGACCTATAATTTCTTCAATTGACTCGCCAACTAGTAAACTCACCCAGTTCATAAAAGACATTTTAACTTCTGCTTATCAAGTTCAAAATCCATATTACGTTAAAGATTCTTTTGAATTTGCGCAATACATTAACAACTTTAATATTCCAAATGGATACATTCTAATTAGTCTGGACATTGTATCGTTATTCACAAATATAACTTCAAGTCGTGCTATTTCAAGCATAAGTAATAAATGGGACATTATTAAAAACCACTGCAAAATACCACTTCAAAAATTCATAGAAGTTGTTCAATTTATTTTCGATTCAAATTATTTTTCATTCCAAGGCAGATTTTACAAACAAATTACAGGCACACCTATGGGATCTATTATATCACCCATAATAGCACAGTACGTCATTGATGAATTATTAGACACCTGTTTAACCAAATTACCGTTCACTGTGCCATTTTGTAAGAAATTTGTTGACGATTTGATTTGTGCCATACCATACAATGCACAGGACATCATACTAATTACTTTCAACTCCTACGATGAACATATACAATTCACAGTTGAAAGTGAAACAAACAATTCTGTGCCTTTTCTAGATTTAAAAGTGATAAGAAACGATACAACCATCGTAACAGACTGGTACAAGAAACCAATATCCTCTGGAAGATACCTAAACTATATATCATACCATCCCATGTTTATGAAAATTAATACTATTTTGAACTTAAAAACAAGAATACTGAAATTATCAAATCAATCCTTTATCGATAAAAATTTAAAAATCCTTTATGAAATATTACAAAAGAATGGTTATCCTAGAAGATTTCTAACAAAACTCCTATATAATACACCTATCAAAAAACATCCAACACCGCATACACAACAAGAAGAAACCAATAACCTAACAGAAGTTCATAATCTCTCAAAATACGTAAGCTTACCATATATCAGAGATCTAACGAAACGAATAACATCTATAATCAAAACCCTACAATTAAAATTGCACTAAAAAATGTCAAATTAAGCAGAAGTCTTTACACTAAAATCAAAGATGTTACTTCAAAAGAACTAAAATCTAACATAGTCTACAAAATTCCTTGTTGTAACTGTATTCAAAGTTATATTGGCCAAACGTCAAGGACGCTCCATCAACGAATTATTTCACATAAAAGTGATACCAGAAGAAATGTTAATTCTTCAGCACTTTCAACGCATGTTATAGAAACAGGCCACAAAATGAACTATACTGATGCAGTAATTTTAGATGTAGAAAAGGACACTACAAAAAGAAAATTCATAGAAATGGTTAGAATTGCACAAGAACCAGAAGCTCTAAATTTAAAGAAAGATATAGATAATCTTAGCTGCATATACGCGTATCTACTGGAAATAGACACCAAAATAAGAACAAGAACTGTACCACAGACATAATTACTAAATCTCAGTAGTGCTTATATTCTTAGCTTTGTTTTTTCTTTTGTTTATGTGTCTGTGTATGTGTATGTGTGTTATGTGTTTGTTTGTTGGTGTTTGCGTGTCTGTTGGTTGTATGTTTACGTTTATACTTACGTGTATTCTTGCACATGTTCTTTCTTTTTTGTTTTATTTATTTTTTGTATGTGAATTGTTTGCATGTGTACATGCACACACATATATGTATTTCTATACATTTATATATGTTTATATGATAAAATGAATGTGATTCTATTGCTTCTACGTTTTCCTACTATTTGTACAAATTTCTCATACAGACGTACATACTCTTGCGTTTTAGTTTATGTTTGTTAGTTAATTAATTATTTGAATACTTGTTTAATGTTTAAAATTTATTCAAGGAATTATTATTTTTGTATCACTAATTTTAATCTTGTAGTACCCATTGACATTGACACTTACTTTTACCTTCAAAATTCTGAAACATATTTTTGTAATTTAAAATTAATATTTTAAATCTAAGTCAAACCTCACATTCGTAAGTATTTAACTTTTAGAATTTATTTATTTGTTTACCATTGTATTTATTTAGTTACTCCTGAAGAAGAGAAAAATAAAATCTCGAAAGCTTGAGTTAAAGAAAAAAGAGTAGACTTTCTTAATTTGCTGCAATCCCCAATAAATTGAATTATTTTAAATTAATATTCAGCAAATAAAACGTGAAGATTATATATATATATATATATATATATATATATATAAATTGATATATATATAAAATATATATATATATAAATAAATTGATATATATATAAATATATATATATATAAATAAATTGATATATATAAATATATATATATATATATATATATATATATATATATATTGTTGTGCTACTGTAGTGTAACATGTAAAAATTCCAAGTAAAATTATTTGTTGACATAACTGCTGCAAACCCTTTAATTTAGTATTTATTCAATAATGTTTTACCCAGTATGAATTCTAGCACTCTTGTATATTTTTTAAACCAATAAAGTTTAAAGCATTTTACTACTACAGCTGATCACACTATTACAAACCTTACGCGTGCTCCCTACTCGTATGTTACGATATCTAAGATATCCAAGTTGTTCGTCGACTAGTAACAGGTCGTCACCTTTTGTCTTCTTGTCAAGCCGAAAGGTCACTTGACCTGTTAATTAAACAGGCGAGATGATACAGGAAACCAAGTTTTCCTGGCGTAAACGCCGAATTAAGTGAAACAGTTTTAGTAGTTGTCTAAGACAACAAACTCATGAAGTAATTTGATCTTTGCAACGGTTTGCTTAATTGGTAATTAATTACAATTTATAATAAAGTATATTGCAGTGCGACTTCCGTTATCTACAAAATTCTTAATGAAATATTATGGTTGTTCTACTTGGTTGATGTTTAATTAAAATTTATCAACATGGAAATTCTTTTTGTACTTAAATTGTAAGCAGATTTGTGTAAACGTGCCGACACATGGCAAAATGGTGACATCGCATCATATGCGTAGAGGTTAATAGGTCGTTGACGCCGATGGGTAAGCCTATTTAATTTCCTGAAATTTTTGCTGCATGCGCTGTATTTTATTCCGTATACAGATATATGAATTTACGTAATATTTAATTGTTCAGTTATAAATTACTTTATGCTCTGTTGTATGCAAGCATTTTGCCGTACATATAATTTAGTAGCATACTTGTTAAAAGAGAGAGGCTTAACTTTTTAAGGGCATAATATTTAAAATATATAGAATGATTTTATTTCATTAATCACGTGTTCAAATTTAGAAATTATTTATTGTCAAACTATGTATAAAAAGATAGTAAGTATAGATAATCATGGCAACATGTTGTTTGCAGCATTTAAAGTTTAAACTACATGTTATTTCTTATCTTGTTTACCGAAACCTTATTTCGAGATGTTCAGTTTGTGTGCCTTTATTCCATCAAATGAAATTTTAAATTGAGATTAACTAACAAATACATTATTGCATGTACAAAAATTTGAATCTCTTGTACAGTCCATCGTAGCGCTACTTCGGACTACTAAGTATAAATAAATATTGTTAATAAAATACAGACTTCTATTCAAATTCAGTAGAATTAAAAATTTTAATAAAATTAGCTTTACATCTCCTGAGTAACGTAGTTATTATATTTATAAGAATATAAGTTTTGTTCAGTTGCATTTATCATGTACATAATTGTTTAATATGAGAATATAGAATCAATTTTTCTTCAGCTTATTATTTTATGAATATTTAATTTTTCCCAAAGATTTTATGACCGTTGACGGAATTCATTCAGTAGAATTACATATAACGATTCAGTGATGACCATTTGAAACGAATATAAGAACTTCGTGTAGTCACAGAATTATTAGATTGATGATACCTTTGTTAGTTGTAATTATGTTTCAGAGCCATCCTAGAACTTCGGCAGAACAGTAAGAAAGTAGGTAACGTATTAAACTTAATTTTTAAAGAGGTTAGATAACTTTTAGGTTTCCAAATTTTCCCTTTAAGCAAATTGATTTAGTCAGTTGCTTTATAAAAAATTTAGGTGGCGTCCATTATCTTATTTTTTCCAACTTTAAATATACCCACTGACCCAATCTCATGCGACCGTGGGTCAAAAGCTCAGTTAGCTAAAAGTCTTAAGAATTTTCTTTTACTAAAAGCCGCTTGTCATCCAACCTTACCCTGGGCTTGTTACAAATATATAAGAATTCTCGATAGGGTTAGTAAAACTCAATAAAAAATCTACCACGATTTTTTTTACACTTACAGTAGTAATACCCCTATGCGCCCTTTTTATGGATTAAAAGGTATAAATCTTTAATCGCTCAATTTTTGATTTTTAATATATAATTTTGATTGCACCGGCTAGCTCAGTTTTTGAATTGCGCAAGTTAAGATTCGGGCCTTTGGAGCGGTGTTTTTTAAAAAACGTTTCCAAACTCTTAACACATTTATTTGTTCTTAAACAGAAATTACAATGGAATTTAGAAAAACTGTTAAATATAACTTTAATTCGAAAACAGTTTAATTAATTGTAATAAGCTGAGCAGCTTGAACAACGAAGTATGGAGTTCGAAGACTAACTGCCGGGCCTTGAGCCCCCCGGGCTTTTTATAATAACCTGCCCCTCACACGGCTGTGGGAACTTGCAGATCTCATGTCTGCTTTTCTCTTAATTCTACGCTTTATTACATTGTAACAACCTTATTTCTAAGTAATTCTGGTATGTTAACCGCCTGTGACCTGCCACCTGCAGTATCACTGCCCTCTCGGATGCAAAGTTGCATATCCGTTCTCATGAACTGCTGATAACCTCTCTGGGTTAGCCTTGTATTACATTGTTGCAATGAACTTATACTTTATTTAACAATTTCTAATAATTCCTATTAGATTCAATATATTCAATATATATATATATATATATATATATATATATATATATATAATTGGGGGATACATAACTCGCATGGAGCTTGCGACAATACAACAAACAAAGCCTTTAAACCTACCGTCTAGCTCTCCTTCCTATTTTAATCTTTAAACCAAAACACCATTAAGCACAAATTATTATAATGTTCTCAAAAATATTTACAACATATGAAAAGGCTAAAATTCTTTAACTGGAATTTTCTTCTAATAATTGAATCAATAAATTTAATAATTATTATAACCAAAGATGATCAAAAAAGTCAGGAAAATCACTAATATTATTAATTATTGATTGAAGCCTGATGTACGTTCATTTAACCTCATTTATTTACGCAATTTACGACGTACACCCAAAACTAAATCCTGCTGACCCCTCACATAAATTATGATGAAAACAATTTTTAAAGTATTTAAATTTGTAATATTTAATTAAATGTTAAATCTTAAGTTATTTTAGTTTAGCAAAATGCAATGAAATATCCACAGATAAAATAATCAAATAATAATAAACGTTCAAATTGACTAACCTGTTGTTTTTCCATTTAAATCAGTCTCTGGTCCAACCGTTGTGTGCATCTCTCATCTAGCGCCTTAAATATACTAACTTACTGCATTAAACTCCTTCACCATAAATCAACTCATTTGTTCTATTAATAATTGCTTCAGCATTTTGTTAAACTTGTTCCCATATTTATATAGACTGGACTCCAGTAATCATTTAAATTTGTTTTCCGTAATTGTTTGGAACTGTCTCCAGTGATTCTTTAGAGGTTTTTTAGGGATTTCTTGTGGATTCTTTAGAGTCCTTTTTATAAAGGTTAAAATTAGAATTTATAGTAAAGCAACTTTCAGTTACCTACGTTTTTCTGTCTAGGGTAGAACGACAAACCATTAATTTTCCATATTCAGCGGAATTATTTTACACTTCACAATAACTTACTTAACGTGTATATTTTTGGTCTTCAGAGACGTGAACTATACTTTAGTGCATGGTCAACTGATTTGTTTACAAATCCGGTCATATTTTAATGCACCTACTATCTATAGACAAGCGCACAGTTCGCTGTTTGTATAAACTAGGTTTTCGGATTTTCCATGGTGTTATGGTTGTATATTAACATCAACGCGTTGCTCTTGTCACGTACGATTTCAAGTTAATAGCATTGATTCGCTTGTATTTTCATACTTTTAGATAAGTAAACCGTTGTTTGCTTGAATAAATTTGGCGAGCTTTGATTTTTAGTAAACATGCTTGTTTGTATCCAATAAATCAGATGTCGATTTTAATTCTCTAGTCACGTAGACGAAATACAATGTATGGATTAAATTATCTGCGTTTTTTATCCTACGCATTATTAAACCTGCTTGTATTATTAGGATTCTTGATGCGTTATCCACGCGTATCGCGTTTTAGCTTGCATTTATGTTGTTTAGCGACTTGTGGATTTGTTTTATTCAAATAAATCTTCAAAATATTTTTCCTTGATTGAATTAGTTACGATTATTATTAATATACAGGGCGTTGTCATTTACTTTTCAGTCTAATCATCGTATTTATTGTTTTCTTCAGAAAACTGTGTGGTTTTCTGAGCCCTTATGTATTTTATGTGGAGTGCGCTATACTCTTGGCCTTAACTACCCCTATATGACCCTATTAACACAGCAATATATATATATATATATATATATATATATATCTGATGTGATAAAAGAGGTGTTAAGGGGTCATTGAGCACCGCACTCTTCGAGATGATTTAATCTCTACTAAAGGGTTTTTTTAGGAGTCACTAATCAGTTGCTCGTAGACGGGTTAAACAGAGTATTTAAATTATACATGTTGCTTTTAAAAAAAGTTTTGTAACTTAGATAAGAAAAGTTGTGAGATTACTAACTACTTAGTAAGATTGTGTGAATCCGGCGTTGTTATTTACTTTCCAGTCTAATCATCGTATTTCTTGTTTACCTCAGAAAACTGTGTGGTTTTCTGAGCCCTTATGTATTTTATGTGGAGTGCGCTATACTCTTGGTCCTAACTACCCCTAAATGATCCAATTAACACAGCAATATATATATATATATATATATATATATATACAGGGTGTCCACGTCCTCCGTGAAAGTTTTATAACTTTTATGTTATTTAAGATATCAACTTCCGGTTTTTTTAAACGATAGCCACGGCTAGGCCGCACAATCTAAAAATATTTTCACCTATATACAGGGTGTGCCAATATGGTTTCCAACCCAAAGTTATGTTTTTTTAAATAAAACACCCTAGATTTGATACCCTATTCTAAAAGCTCTTTTGATGCTTATCAAAATTATATAGAGGTACTATAGGTCTATAATGGACGGTTTGTCTTTTATGAGTCATATTATGTCAAAATCATGTCAACTTTGAAAAATTGCAGAAGTTTTCTTATTGAACTAGGAGAGTCGATTCTTTCACGACATAATTTTCCATATCCTGTTGAATTATTATCGATAGCGCGATGCGCTTGCTTTTTCCTTTTATTGTACAAGGTGAAGCAAAACGCAAAATGAACAAAAAGTCAATTTTTTTAAATGGCACCCGCCATATTGGGTTTTGCCATTGAATAGCGTTTTTGTGGAGCTTTCTATTGACATATAATGTTTTATAGGTTACATGAAAAAAAATTCTGAAAAATTGAGAAAACATGTTTTTTATGCAGTTTTGGGACTAGAGAAAACTAAGTAGGCTACTAGCATCAAATCTGACATATCTTGTCAATATTAATTATCTTAAAAATTTTCCGTTTAATTTGTTGATGTCACAATGAATTTCACAACTCAAGAATTAATTAATATGATATACTGTATTGGAGAAGCTGATCGAAACTCTTTATTGGCAATAAAATTGATTACCTTTTGCATTAGTATGCAACGCCACAATAATAGTATATGTGTTATACAAGAAAACGCAGCGCGCGTCACAAATAAGTGGAATCAGATAACAAGATAATAAAGCTCTACAAATTTGAACGCTAATGCGAATTTCCAAGAATTTAAGTAAGATAGGCGTTTATTATTTAGAATGAAATTGCGCTAATTTTACAACATTCTGAAAACATATAATATCGCGTACATAAGAAAGCGTTTATTAAAAACGGGGATTCGTTCATTAGATTCATTCTGACGATTCATTTGATTCTTAAATGCGATCGCGAAATGTTATTTTAAGTCGCGAGCTGTTGCTTTGCGAAGATAATATTTGAAATATGCAGTAAGTATACCTTAATTTAATAATTATTACGTTGGTACAATAAATATGAAGTGATGTTTTAAATGCAAATGACATTAAAAAATGGAATTTATTAATTACAATCAAGAGGTAAAGTTCTTCAATATAATACTATTTTAAAGATTTTATTAAAAGGAAGATTTAACCAAAAATGTACTAGCATCAAATCTGACATATCTTGGTTACCAATAATACCTCCTCATGCATTAAGGGACTATTGATGTCGATGATCAACAGTTCTTAACCAATGTGGATTTTCGGTTGCATAGTAATGCATATTATGCCTATTGACTGATTCGTTGCTTTTGAACGATACCTCGTCAGTGAACAAAATGTTCGAGATGTAATAATTTTCGGCAAACACACCGCTCATTCTACTTGAAAATTGTATGCGATTCTCAAAATCATCTCCATATATATAAGGGTGGAATGGATGTTTCAATATTATATTGTTTACGCTGATTTTTGAAATATCAGTTACTAGAGCGATTTCTCTGGTGCTCAGATTCCGATTTTCTTCTATTATCAGCAAAACTTCTAATTCGGATTCGTCGTCAATTCGTTTTGCTATTATTTTACACTTAGAATATGCAACGTTTCCAGTAGCTTCAAATCTGTCTCGCAGCTTTTTAAAGGTTACAGTTCGTGGCGTTCTCAAGTTTGAATATTTTTGATGATAGATTCAACTTGCCAATAAAGGGTTTCGATCAGCTTCTCCAATACAGTATATCATATTAATTAATTCTTGAGTTGTGAAATTCATTGTGACATCAAGAAATTAAACGGAAAATTTTTAAGATAATTAATATTGACAAGATATGTCAGATTTGATGCCAGTAGCCTACTTAGTTTTCTCTAGTCCCAAAACTGCATAAAAAACCTGTTTTCTCAATTTTTCAGAATTTTTTCTCATGTAACCTATAAAACATTATATGTCAGTAGAAAACTCCACAAAACGCTATTCAATAGCAAAATCCAATATGGCGGATGCCATTTAAAAAATTGACTTTTGTTCACTTACAGTAGTAATACCCTATGCGCCCTTTTATGGATTAAAAGGTATAAATCTTTAATCGCTCAATTTTTGATTTTTAATATATAATTTTGATTGCACCGGCTAGCTCAGTTTTTGAATTGCGCAAGTTAAGATTCGGGCCTTTGGAGCGGTGTTTTTTAAAAAACGTTTCCAAACTCTTAACACATTTATTTGTTCTTAAACAGAAATTACAATGGAATTTAGAAAAACTGTTAAATATAACTTTAATTCGAAAACAGTTTAATTAATTGTAATAAGCTGAGCAGCTTGAACAACGAAGTATGGAGTTCGAAGACTAACTGCCGGGCCTTGAGCCCCCGGGCTTTTTATAATAACCTGCCCCTCACACGGCTGTGGGAACTTGCAGATCTCATGTCTGCTTTTCTCTTAATTCTACGCTTTATTACATTGTAACAACCTTATTTCTAAGTAATTCTGGTATGTTAACCGCCTGTGACCTGCCACCTGCAGTATCACTGCCCTCTCGGATGCAAAGTTGCATATCCGTTCTCATGAACTGCTGATAACCTCTCTGGGTTAGCCTTGTATTACATTGTTGCAATGAACTTATACTTTATTTAACAATTTCTAATAATTCCTATTAGATTCAATATATTCAATATATATATATATATATATATATATATATATATATATATATATATAATTGGGGGATACATAACTCGCATGGAGCTTGCGACAATACAACAAACAAAGCCTTTAAACCTACCGTCTAGCTCTCCTTCCTATTTTAATCTTTAAACCAAAACACCATTAAGCACAAATTATTATAATGTTCTCAAAAATATTTACAACATATGAAAAGGCTAAAATTCTTTAACTGGAATTTTCTTCTAATAATTGAATCAATAAATTTAATAATTATTATAACCAAAGATGATCAAAAAGTCAGGAAAATCACTAATATTATTAATTATTGATTGAAGCCTGATGTACGTTCATTTAACCTCATTTATTTACGCAATTTACGACGTACACCCAAAACTAAATCCTGCTGACCCCTCACATAAATTATGATGAAAACAATTTTTAAAGTATTTAAATTTGTAATATTTAATTAAATGTTAAATCTTAAGTTATTTTAGTTTAGCAAAATGCAATGAAATATCCACAGATAAAATAATCAAATAATAATAAACGTTCAAATTGACTAACCTGTTGTTTTTCCATTTAAATCAGTCTCTGGTCCAACCGTTGTGTGCATCTCTCATCTAGCGCCTTAAATATACTAACTTACTGCATTAAACTCCTTCACCATAAATCAACTCATTTGTTCTATTAATAATTGCTTCAGCATTTTGTTAAACTTGTTCCCATATTTATATAGACTGGACTCCAGTAATCATTTAAATTTGTTTTCCGTAATTGTTTGGAACTGTCTCCAGTGATTCTTTAGAGGTTTTTTAGGGATTTCTTGTGGATTCTTTAGAGTCCTTTTTATAAAGGTTAAAATTAGAATTTATAGTAAAGCAACTTTCAGTTACCTACGTTTTTCTGTCTAGGGTAGAACGACAAACCATTAATTTTCCATATTCAGCGGAATTATTTTACACAATACAGTATATCATATTAATTAATTCTTGAGTTGTGAAATTCATTGTGACATCAAGAAATTAAACGGAAAATTTTTAAGATAATTAATATTGACAAGATATGTCAGATTTGATGCTAGTAGCCTATTTAGTTTTCTCTAGTCCCAAAACTGCATAAAAAACCTGTTTTCTCAATTTTTCAGAATTTTTTCTCATGTAACCTATAAAACATTATATGTCAGTAGAAAACTCCACAAAAACGCTATTCAATAGCAAAATCCAATATGGCGGATGCCATTTAAAAAAATTGACTTTTTGTTCATTTTGCGTTTTGCTTCACCTTGTACAATAAAAGGAAAAAACAAGCACATCGCGCTATCGATAATAATACAACAGGATATGGAAAATTATGTCGTGAAAGAATCAACTCTCCAAGTTCAATAAGAAAACTTCTACAATTTTTCAAAGTTGGCATGATTTTGACATAAAATGACTCATAAAAAGCAAACCGTCCATTGTAGAGCTATAGTACCTCTATATAATTTTGATGAGCATCAAAAGAGCTTTTAGAATATGGTATCAAATCTAAGCTATTTCATTTAAAAAAACATAACTTTGGGTTGGAAACCATATTGGCACACCCTGTATATAGGTGAAAATATTTCTAAATTGTGCAGCTTAGCCGTGGCTATCGTTTAAAAAAAACCGGAAGTTGATATCTTGAATAACATAAAAGTTATGGAACTTTCACGGAGGACGTGGACACCCTGTATATATATATATATAATTTTAAGTTATTTACATTTGGTTCTGTAACCATCCCTGCCCATTGAATATTGACTATATAAAAATTTTTAGCTTACGAAATTATGTGCTACTAACAGTTTTAAGCACGTTGTGTATAACCAAGATATTGCAGAATAACCCAATAGTTTAATGTCTGTTAACATATTGCTTGAACCATTTTAATAGATGATTGTAAATTCAACATAAAACAAGATACTGATGCTTATCTTCTGTCTTGATAATTGAGACACGTTGAGTAAAATGCTAAAACAATAAGAATGCTCTCTTCATTAATTATCGACTCATTTCTGAGAGGAGTTTTCCCACAATGTCTTAAAACTGCAATTGGAACACCACTTTACAAAGGGAGAGATAATAAAAGTGCCAGTGTTGCACTTCTTCCATCAACTTCAAAATTGTGAGACTAGTATATATATATATATATATATATATATATATATATATATATATATATATATATACTGATATGAAGATAAAGATATTCAAGTAAGATTCGAAAAAAAGTCAAATGAATTGCTGAATGATATCGGGAAAATATCTGAAACTAAGGAAGTAGAAACAGAATGGAATAACATTAAATCCAGCCTAGACATGGGGGACAGAGATATTTTGGGGTATACACAAAAAGAAAATAAGAAACCCTGGATAACAAAGGATATCGTGAATTTAATAGAAGAAAGACGAAAATACAAAAATAAATCAGACGAAGCAGGAAAACAGAGATACAAAGCCATAAAATGAGAAATTATTCGAAAATGCAGGAAAGCTAAAGAACAATGGATTAATGAAAAGTGCAAAGAAGTACAAACTAAGATGGAAATAGGAAAGACAGACGAAGCATACAAATTAATTAGAATAAATTTTAGGGATATAAAACCGTATAGCAAAAATATAAGGGACGCACAAGGAAACGTCATTATAGAAAACGTAGAGAAAGTGAGTAGATGGCAAGAATATATAGGGAATTTATATGCAGGAGAGGAACTAACTGCATTAGAACAGGAATCAGACATTGAAAATGATGACTTGGGATATCCTATACTTCGAGACGAGTTTGAATTAGCATTAAAGAGTCTGAAAAATAGTAAGGCGCCGGGTACAGATAAGGTGCAAGCAGAAACTCTAAAAGCCGCTGGACAAGCAGTAACAGAACGTCTCTTCCAACTTGTAATCTATATGTATGAGACAGGCAAGAAACCCAAAGATTTCAAACGTAGCATCATAGTAACTATACCAAAAAAGAAAGGCGCGGATAAAAGTGAAAATTTTCGAACAATAAGCTTGACAGCACACGTGTCAAAAATATTAACTAGAATTGTGCAAAGACGAATGGAAAAACGAGCTGAAGAAATACTAAGAGAAGACCAATTTGGGTTTAGGCGAAACAGGGGAACACGGGAGGCTATTTTAGCTCTGAGAGTGAAAATGGAGAAAACAATAGAAAAAGGGGAAAGCATGTATATAGGGTTTGTAGATCTGGAAAAAGCATTCGACAATATAAATTGGAAAAAATGTTTGAAATACTCAAAAAGATTGGAATGAGTTATAGGGATAGACGAATAGTACATAGCTTATACAAAGCAGTAATAAAATTAGAGCAGGAACTTAAAGAAGTTGTAACGTGCATTTTTAGCTTATTTTATTGTTGTTAATTTGATGGTGTTCCTCATGTATATTTCGACATTTTAAGTTAAGTGTAAATAATGTTTTGCTTCAAATTCTAGTCTAATAAATGTAATAATAAAATAATATTTAAATGTGGGAAAAATATTAGTGTAGATAAGCGAACCACAAAGTGTTAATGCCTTGGAGTAGATAACAAACTCAGCACAGAATATGTGTATCAAATATTGGATATTTTGTAAGGTAAAAGTTAATTAAATTATAGAGTGCATCGTATTATAATGAGTAGATAACAAACTTAGCACAGAATATGTGTATCAAATATTTGATATTTTGTAAGGTGAAAGTTAATTATAGAGTGCATCGTTCTCGCCTAGCCTTAAAGATAAATTTTGTTCCTTATGTGGTTATTAGCAAGTCTAGATAAGAGACGATAAGAAGTGTGATGGAAGGTTTCGAATAAACAGACGAGGAATTCGTGTTTTGTTCTTCTTTGATATAGTTGTAGTTTTGTGCTTCGTTACTATAATTTAATTACGTTGAAAGACTTCTTCTTTTTTGCGTTGACAAGGGTCGAGTTTTGCTCTTCGTTCTGATATATATATTAAGTACGTTAAAGATACTGGGTTCGTTCTGCGTTTAACTCGGAGTACTAAAGTGTTGTTACGGAACATGTTGACGGAGAGTATTTATTGCTTACGCGTGCCTACTAATTGTTTCTAGTTTGTTCCTCGTTCCTATAGCTTAATTACGTTAAAAGACTGTTTCTTGTTTTGCTTTAAGAGGTATATTAACTGTAGAAAGTGCAGTTCTTCGATGAGGCTTGTTAAGCAAACGTGTTAGGTCGATGCACGCGTGTTTTAAGGGACATGTTTACGGACTTACTTTAGTAATACACGTGTTTTTTTGTCTTCTGATATTTAAACGGTGTGTGCGATCTGGTTTCGCGGTTCCTTTTTTCTTTATTTTATCAAAGTAGTGCATCCTTTGGGTTATCGAAATATAGTGCTACTGTAGGTTCTGAATTTTCCAACAACCAAGAATCTAATATAGATTAGTGCCTGCGCAACTTTTGTTGTTTGCGAAATATAACAGATTGCCGGTTTACAAAAGTAGTGGTTGAAGTTTCTCGCTGCTTTTTGGTTGTGTATGAAAACAATATATATGGTTCCTTTGCGTGATGATGCCCGCTGCTAACCCCAGTGAAATAAGTAGGTGTGATTGGGGTAATTTGTGAGAAGTTCCATCAACCCCCTCACAGTCAAAGGTGAGGTGCTTCGTTAGTGGAGGACATCGTAGGATCTCACACCTCCGTTGCAAGGAGGCGTTGCTGAAGGACTTTCGTAAGTGAACTATTTCCTACTGATTATTACGTTAAATATCTATCCGTTGCTGTACCATATCTTTGTGTTTCTGATACCTTTTACAATAGACTATATCTTTGTGTTTCTGATACCTTTTACAAGAGACTTGCAGACTATTTTAAAAACAAAAAAAAAAAGAAAGAGAAACAATCCATACTACTAAATTACTCATACCACTTGTGCTTACATATTTATTTTTTTTAAAATTTTATCTGATTTATGTTTAATTGGTGTGTGAGGAAACGTTTCTGCTACTCCCCAATATTACCTCACTTTGTACTAAAGTTTTGTTATATTGCTTCTAACCGTTGTTCTATTATATAGATTATCTAAACAGTTTCTTTTTTTTACATTCTACAAAGTACTGAATAATTTAGACTTTTCATTGCTGCTATGCTTATTCTTTTTTTTTCAGGTTTGCTTAACTAATTAATTTTATTGCAGGTTTACTATCCTAATTTCTTTTATTGCAGGTGCTGTTACTAGCTCCTTACCGCCGCATCCATCATAGGTCAAACTGCTCTCTACAACCCCCCCTACTCTCCGATTGAGCCGGGTCACTTCCTTTTTTTTCTCTGGGATTTTCTTTTTGTTACGCACGGCTACGAGCCAACGTAACAAAACTTTGGCGCCCAACGCGCCTGCCTCGAACGAAATAACGTAACAAATTTTTGGCGCCCAACGTGGGGCTCGATAAACGAGGGCTCGAAAAACGTGGGGCGGCGGCTTCATGTCTCGAGAAACGAGGGACTCGATATTTTTTTTTCTTTCTCTCTGCTCGATTTTTTTTCTCTTTTTCGGCTCGATTTTTTTTCCCGCCCGATTTTTTTTGATTGGCTCGATTTTTTTGATTTGCCTCGATTTTTTTTTATTTGCTCTCGATTTTTTTGGTTTGCTCTTGATTTTTTTTTTAATTTTTTTTATGACCGTTATGTTTTTTTGGCTGTGACTTTTTTTTGTGTATCGGCTCGACTTTCTTTTCTGACCATATTGGCTGGCTCTAATTTTTATTTGTGGTGTAGTCTTGATTTTTTTTTCTCTCGCTCTATAGAAATCCCTTGATTTTAATTCTTTTTTTTGTTTTGTAAATTATCAGAGTTGTGTTTTCGCTGGTAATTTGGTTCTGGAAAACACTGGCGCTCAAGTTTTTCTTTTCATCATTTTTTTTCCCTTACGTCACTTTCGCTACCTCACTTAAATAGAATCCTTAATATATAATACTTATAATACTTGTAATACCTCAAAAATTGCATTTCAGGATGGCTTATTGGCGTATGACGGTCAACCGTTTACGGAAGACTGAGTTGCAATATGAATTATCTTCTCGGGATTACGCTCCTGAAGACAATGTGGAAAAATTACGGAGGTCCGTTCGAAGTGCTCTTAGTATCGAACGGGAGAAAAGGCTTCCTTCCATCCCCGTACCAGCAGATTTTGATTTTGAATGTAGGGCCATCGAAACCGCTATTCAAGAATTAGAAACCTCACTTCCCCCCTTTGATGGTGATAAGTCCTCAGATACGTTTCGACGTATTAGTGCCTTGTATATACATCTCGAGCGTCGTTGCGCAAATTTGTCCCCAAACGACGATGAGCAGAAAATACAACGTCAATTGCTTCTTACGATAAATAATCTCCGCCATGAGTATGATAAGAAGATTAAAAAGTTTCAACACCCTACTGCCACATCCGGTATCCCTTTAGCTACCTCTAGTATTTTTCTTTTTCCTACTCCTCAGGTAGACCCGGATAGACCCCCTATACTTACATCCGATTCCGAAGAGGAAGAGGAATCCGTCATTTCTAAGTCGTGTGATGCTTCCTCCAAACGTAACAGAGTCTCAAAATTGGATATAAAATTCTCAGGTGATTCTCAAACCCTAACGGTACATAGTTTCCTAGAAAGAACGGAAGAGCTCCGAAAATGCCGAAATATCTCGGAGAGTGAATTATTTGACTCCGCGGTTGAGTTGTTTGAATCCAAAGCGCTCTGTTGGTTCCGGGGTAATTGTCACCGTGTTTCTGATTGGACAGCACTATCGAGGCTGCTTATACGTCATTTTGCATCCCCAGATTACTATCATCGGTTATTTGACGACATCCGAGCAAGGACACAGGACCCGTCGGAAGGTATTGTGGAATATTTGTCCTGCATGAGTGCATTGTTCAGGCGCCATGGGAGTGTACCGGCCGATGTGCAACTTGATATAGTTTCTCGTAACCTGTCCCCTTTCTATTTAGCCCGGCTGCCTACCGTACATTCTTGGGAAGAGTTAGAAAGTGAGTGTCTAAAATTAGAATTAACGAAATTTAGGGTCGACAATTACGTACCCCTAGTAGAAATACCCACTCGTATGTGGAACCGGATCTAACCTATAAACCAAACCCTCCGTTACCCTCTTTGGTCCAACCTCGTGGGTCTAATTTTTCTAAATCACACCCAACTCCCGTGAATAGAAATAATCTTTCTTCTATCCCTACTCCAGCTACCCCTACTATAAGTAAACAGGTCGTCTGTTGGAACTGTGGCCAACAAGGACACAAGTCTCCTTCCTGTACTAAACCGCAAATACTTCATTGCTATGGTTGTGGTAAACTTAATGTTACCGTGCCAATTGTACGAGGTGTAACAAGAATTTAAACTACCGATCGAGTCGCTAAGCCGAGAAACCGACCCGATTCCTTCTACAGTTGTCTCGGTACCTATGATCTCCTTAGAAAATCCTTTCTTTGGTCTTGATGACCGATCTAAATATGTTCTTGATTTTATTTTAGCTAGCTCTCGTGAAGACGACAGACCTTATCTTACTGTTATTATTTTCGACATCGAATTTAAGGGTTTGCTTGATTCTGGCGCTTCTCGTACTACTATTAGTGGTCCTGGTTGGGATATTCTCTATTCTCTTTCTTTGCCTTTGTCCCAAACGGAGAGCCACAGCTGTACGGTAGCCAATGGTCAATCTTGTGACATTCTCGGGTCACTTACTTTACCCATGTCAGTCGAAAATAAAACTATTCTTCTTGACGACCTAGTCGTTCCTTCTATCTCTCAGTCTCTGATCTTAAACATTGACTTCTGGAAATCTATGGGTGTTGTCCCGGATTTTCGAACGGGTCAATGGACTTTCTGTTCTTCTTCTACTGTCTCGATCAGTCAGATCAATGCTCTTTCCGATCTATCGAACATACAACAATCCGAACTGTCGCGTATAGTCCAACAGATGTTTCCTAAAGATGACACTTTACCTTTGGGCTGTACTAATCTCATTGAACATCAGATCCGTACTACATCTAGCCCTATCAAGCAGCGATACTATCCCATGTCCCCTACGGTACTACGACATGTCAATCAAGCTCTAGATAAGATGCTAGAAAATGGCGTTGTAGAACCATCTAATAGCGCTTGGTCTAGCCCGATTGTTATGGTACCTAAGAAGGATGGCACATATCGTTTCTGCATCGATTTCAGAAAAGTCAATGAGGTTACCGAAAAGGATGCCTATCCCCTTCCTTATATTTCTACGATTCTAGACCGTCTTAGAGACGCAAAATTCCTAACTAGTTTGGACATTCGCTCTGCTTATTGGCAAATACCTCTTTCTTCTAATTCTAAGGCGATTACTGCATTTACAGTGCCTGGTAGAGGTTTATACCAGTTTACTAAGATGCCATTTGGTCTTCATAATTCTCCAGCGACATTTCAACGACTTATAGATGGTGTGCTTGGTGCTGATCTCGAACCTTTCTGTTTCGCATACTTAGATGATGTGATCATCACTACTCCTACTTTCGAACAACATTTGGTGGTACTACAGAAAGTGCTTTTTCGTTTAAATTCTGCAGGTTTTACTCTTAGCAGGGATAAATGCATTATATAGCGACCGGAACTCCGTTATCTGGGATACGTAGTGAATCGTCATGGACTCCATGTCGACCCAGAAAAAGTTTCGGCCATTCTTAATCTTCCTCCTCCTACTACTGTAACTGAAGTTCGACGCATAGTTGGTATGTGTTCGTGGTATCGTCGCTTTATCCCAAATTTTTCTGCTCTTACTGCTCCAATTACTGCTCTGACTAAGAAAAATTCTAAATTTAATTGGTCTTCGAAATGTCAGCAGGCGTTTAAGCTGCTGAAAGAACACTTGGTAACGGCTCCAGTGATAAGTTGTCCGGATTTTTCTTTGCCCTTTACTATACAGACTGATGCCTCTGATTTTGGTCTGGGTGCTGTGCTGACTCAACAACAGGGTGATGACGAAAAAGTTATTAGCTACATTAGCTGTTCCCTTAAAAAGGCGGAACGCAACTATAGCGCCACCGAAAAAGAATGTCTTGGTGTTATATGGGCAATCGAGAAATTTCGTCCCTATATTCGAGGGTTCTCACTTTACTGTAATCGCCGATCACCACTCGCTTATATGGCTGAATAATCTACAAAACCCCAACGGTCGTTTAGCTCGTTGGTCTGTACGACTTCAACAACATAACTTCACCATCGTACATCGAAAAGGTAAAGAAAACATCGTCCCCGATGCCTTATCTCGCTCAGTACCAAAAATTGACTCAATTGATGACTTTCCTAAATCTTCTATTACTTTGCCAATTTTGGATCCTTGGTATCTTAAGCTACGGACTCGTGTTAATTCCAATCCTAAACTATACAGTAACTAGCATGTGGAAAACGAATTACTATACAAACATGTAAAATCGAAACAGTCTTTGTTCCAACCTCCTCAAGACGATTGGAAGTTAGTAGTTCCCAGCGAACAACGGAATAGGGTTCTACACGAAAATCATGATCTACCTACTTCAGGTCACCCTGGTGTCCACAAAACGGTCTCTAAAATTTCCATGCGTTACTATTGGCCTAAACTTAGAGCCGCTGTTGCTCGATACGTCCGACGTTGTAAAATTTGCTCTGCACACAAAGTCGAACAAAAGAAACCTCCTGGCTTTATGTGTCCTCGTGCTACTGCCACTCGTCCTTGGCAAGTCCTATGTACAGATATTGTCGGACCTCTTCCTAGATCCTCTAAAGGTAATTCTTTCATTTTAGTTGTTGCCGATTGTTTTACCGAATATGCTTGTTTCTTTCCTCTACGTGCAGCTACGGCCGCCGCTGTTGCTCGAACCATTAAGGAGATTGTTTTCTTGGTGTATGGTACTCCTCAATATCTAATTGCGGACAATGGTGTACAATTTCGTAGTCATATTTTCACTAAACTCTGTGAGTTTTATCGAACAAAAATTCTGTTTAATGCTCACTATCATCCTCGGGCGAATCCGGCCGAACGTATTAATAGAGTCCTGAAAACTATGATTTCTTCATACGTTTCTGATAATCAACGCCGGTGGGACGTTAATTTAGCAAAAATCGGTTGTGCTATTCGAACGCTTAAACTTGAGGCATTGGTTACTCCCCGTATTTTGCTCTATATGGTCGTGAACATGTTCTCTACGGCGATCATTTTGGAAAATCTCCTGATCCTGATGATGTTCTTATGGATCCCGAACGTCCTATTCCTCCTACTGACTTAGTCAAATTTGAGTCACTTCGTGAAGAAATTTCGAAACGCCTTTCCTCAGCATACAAGAAAAATGCTAAACACTACGATCTTCGTCGTCGTCCCTTAACTTTGTCTCCTGGCGATCGCGTGTGGAAACGCAATTATGTTCTTTCGGATGCTACTCGCTACTTCAATGCTAAACTTGCTCCCAAGTATGTAGGTCCCTTTACTAATCGAACTAAACTTTCTCCTTGGACTTATATCTTAGTGGATGATTCTAGTAACGATCTGCGTACTTGGCATACTAAGGACCTCAAATCCGATAAAACTTTAGACCTTCCAGACATTGATCCTGAACCTCCGGATCCTAATGGGCTCCCTACGGCTGATTCTATTTTGACCCCTACGTATCGCTATCCCTAATGACTTGTAATTTTTTTTTTTTTGGCTTATTGGTCTTGTGTTTTCTCTGATAAGCTTGTGTCCGAAAACGCTGGCGCCCATTTCATATTCCTATTTATATTTTGTAGCTAGCCCCTCCCGTGACTTTTTCTTCTGGCTAGTTCCACCATCTGTCCACTTTTTGACTATTATAGTCGCTTGCTTCATCCATTCCTTGAGGTAGGCTTCAGATCTATTTTCTGTTCCTTTAGGAATTTCGACTTGGTCGCTTTTGTAGGTCTGCTAGCCATACTCTGCTTGAGTAATCGTTTCATACGAATCTGTGTTACCTCAGTTGGAAGTATTCTAGATTGTGTACTAGTTTGCCTTTGCTCTTTTCTTTGTCTTGGTTCTTTCTTTGCTGCACACTTGAGGTCGACAGTTGTGTCATCTAGTTGGTTTGCTACGAGTTTTCTTCCTCGTTTTTTTTCTTTCCTCTTGGTTTCTTCGCGGGAAGCCAAAACTTTTCTGCGAGGTGGAGAACAGAAATGTCCCCTTTAGGAGACATCCGTCTTTTGACGATCTTGACAGTAGCTATAACCTTTAATCCTCATTGGGTGTTTACTTAATACTTTCTTTACCTATTCTGTCATTGTTGCTTACGATTGATGACTTTGTCTTCTTTTGGAAAAACGTTCTTTCTCTTATACTGGTGTTGGTCCTTCGAGCCGGATAAAAATTTTTTTTTGTTTGGTTCCTTGTCTGTCGCTTTTCTTTCTTTTTTTTTCTTTCACCCCGACGTCTTTATTTTGCTAGGGGGGAATTTGTAACGTGCATTTTTTAGCCTATTTTATTGTTGTTAATTTGATGGTGTTCCTCATGTATATTTCGACATTTTAAGTTAAATGTAAATAATGTTTTGCTTCAAATTCTAGTCTAATAAATGTAATTATAAAATAATATTTAAATGTGGGAAAAATATTAGTGTAGATAAGCAAACCACAAAGTGTTAATGCCTTGGAGTAGATAACAAAGTCAGCACAGAATATGTGTATCAAATATTGGATATTTTGTAAGGTAAAAGTTAATTAAATTATAGAGTGCATCGTATTATAATGAGTAGATAACAAACTTAGCACAGAATATGTGTATCAAATATTTGATATTTTGTAAGGTGAAAGTTAATTATAGAGTGCATCGTTCTCGCCTAGCCTTAAAGATAAATTTTGTTCCTTATGTGGTTATTAGCAAGTCTAGATAAGAGACGATAAGAAGTGTGATGGAAGGTTTCGAATAAACAGACGAGGAATTCGTGTTTTGTTCTTCTTTGATATAGTTGTAGTTTTGTGCTTCGTTACTATAATTTAATTATGTTGAAAGACTTCTTCTTTTTTGCGTTGACAAGGGTCGAGTTTTGCTCTTCGTTCTGATATATATTAAGTACGTTAAAGATACTGGGTTCGTTCTGCGTTTAACTCGGAGTACTAAAGTGTTGTTACGGAACATGTTGACGGAGAGTTTATATTGCTTACGTGTGCCTACTAATTGTTTCTAGTTTGTTCCTCGTTCCTATAGCTTAATTACGTCAAAAGACTGTTTCTTGTTTTGCTTTAAGAGGTATATTAACTGTAGAAAGTGCAGTTCTTCGACGAGGCTTGATAAGCGAACGTGTTAGGTCGATGCACGCGTGTTTTAAGGGACATGTTTACGGACTTACTTTAGTAATACACGTGTTTTTTTGTCTTCTGATATTTAAACGGTGTGTGCGATCTAGTTTCGCGGTTCCTTTTTTTTTTATTTTATCAAAGTAGTGCATCCTTTGGGTTATCGAAATACAGTGCTACTGTAGGTTCTGAATTTTCCAACAACCAAAAATCTAAAATAGATCAGTGCCTGCGCAACTTTTGTTGTTTGCGAAATATAACAGATTGCCGGTTTACAAAAGTAGTGGTTGAAGTTTCTCGCTGCTTTTTGGTTGTGTATGAAAACAATATATATGGTTCCTTTGCGTGATGATGCCCGCTGCTAACCCCAGTGAAATAAGTAGGTGTGATTGGGGTAATTTGTGAGAAGTTCCATCACAGTCAAAGGTGAGGTGCTTCGTTAGTGGAGGACATCGTAGGATCTCACACTTCCGTTGCAAGGAGGCGTTGCTGAAGGACTTTCGTAAGTGAACTATTTCCTACTGATTATTACGTTAAATATCTATCCGTTGCTGTACCATATCTTTGTGTTTCTGATACCTTTTACAATAGACTATATCTTTGTGTTTCTGATACCTTTTACAAGAGACTTGCGGACTATTTTAAAAACAAAAAAAAAAAAAGAAAGAGAAACAATCCATACTACTAAATTACTCATACCACTTGTGCTTACATACTTATTGTTTTTTAAATTTTATCTGATTTATGTTTAACTGGTGTGTGAGGAAACGTTTCTGCTACTCCCCAATATTACCTCACTTTGTACTAAAGTTTTGTTATATTGCTTTTAACCGTTGTTTTATTATATAGATTATCTAAACAGTTTCTTTTTTTTACATTCTACAAAGTACTGAATAATTTAGACTTTTCATTGCTGCTATGCTTATTCTTTTTTTTCAGGTTTGCTTAAGTAATTAATTTTATTGCAGGTTTACTATTCTAATTTCTTTTATTGCAGGTACTGTTACTAGCTCCTTACCGCCGCATCCGTCATAGGTCAAACTGCTCTCTACAACCCCCCCTACTCTCCAATTGAGGCGGGTCACTTCCTTTTTTTTCTCTGGGATTTTCTTTTTGTTACACACGGCTACGAGCCAACGTAACAAAACTTTGGCGCCCAACGCGGCTGCCTCGAACGAAATAACGTAACAAAGTAAACATTAGGAAAGGAGTGAGACAGGGATGTGCCCTATCCCCATTGATTTTTAACTCGTACATAGAAGAGGCAATGAATACTGTCAAATGCAGGAAGACATTTGGAATTACTATGCAGGGACAAAAAATTGATATGCTTAGATTTGCAGATGATATAGCGGTATTAGCGTCTAGCAAGGAAGAGTTAAAAGCTGCTCTTAATGAAATGGAAACGGTTCTAACAGAGAGATACGGTATGAAAATTAACAAAACTAAAACTAAAGTTCTAGTTTGCAAAGGTAGGGAAAATAAATCAAAAACAAGAATACAAGTATTTAACACGAACCAAGAGGTTAAGGATTTCTGCTACCTAGGAAGCCAAATAACGCAAGATGGGAAAAGCATAAAAGATATAAAACAAAGATTAGCACAAGGTTGTGCTACATTTAACAAGAAAAAGCAACTACTGTGCTCAAAGACCACAAACATAGAAACAAGGAAAAGATTGCTTAAAACATATGTGTGGAGCACAGCACTGTACGGCTGTGAAGCCTGGACAGTAGGAGAAGCGGACAAGAAAAAGGTAGAAGCCTTTGAAATGTGGTGTTACAGGCGTATGATGAAGATATCACGGACAGACAAAGTTAAGAACGAAGAGGTACTAAAAATGGTAGGGGAAGAAAGAAATATATGGAAAACGGTAAAAAATAGGAGAGATAGAATGATAGGCCACATACTACGGCATGAGGGAATAGTGCGGAATATATTAGAAGCAGAGATAGGAAAAAGAGAAGAAGAAGCAGACCTAGATTAGACTACTGCACACAGATAGTAAAAGATGTAGGCTGTAGATGTTTCAGGGAGATGTGTAGGCTAGCCCAGAATAGAAATCAATGGAGGTACGCATCCAACCAATCCCAAGATGGATAAACTAATGACGAAAAGATAACTGTGCTTAAACATGATGATTATTATAAGTAACTACAAGAATTGGTTGGGCAATATTCTCGAATAAAGTTAAGTGTGTGAAAGGATTTACTGGAAAACCATTATTTCGGCAAATGTCTAAGTGTTGGGGGATCTTGGTAGCTACAGGTTGCTTAACCTCCTTCACTGAATCTTGATAAAATAGGGTATAAAATTAGAAAACAATAGAAAGGGAACGAGCTGAATACACATACTCCCTGAAAAGAAGAAAAGAAGAAAAAGAAGAAAACCACCAAAAACGCAAAATCAAAGTAGCTGCTTATATAACCCTACATAAAAATAACTGAGTTGCAAACAAATCCGTGACTTTCAGTAAACAATGTATTCCATTACTAAAAGAAATAACAAAAGAAATAACAAATGAAAATCAAATGCCCACAATATCTAGGTAGCATTGCAAGTTTTTCCTGGGTTTTCCTTGCAATATTAACATGAAATACAGCCTACATACATGATTTCTATTTATACATAAAATAACTAATTACATAAAAATAAGCATATTAACAATCCTTGTAAAACAGCATTGGTATCTGACAAGTATAAATCCACAATAAGGTTACCTCAAAACCATATACAATCTCCGTTGAACAGTATTGGTATCTGACAAGTGTAAACCCGCCGTAGGGTCGCCTCAGATCCATATACAATCTTCATAGAACAACATTGGTATCTGACAAGTGTAAACCCGCCATAGAGTCGCCTCAGTACCATGTTAAAATCTATCAAAGGGTAACTTAAATCATAATGAATTTTCCCCCTCAAAATAAATACAAAAAAACGACTACTTAAGCCTTTCAATAATGCAATCGCACACTTCTTTGATAACCATCCTCTCAATTGTATAAATAGAAACATGTTAAAAAAATGTTTTCCAATTCCAAGTTATTGAATTTATATAAAATTCACCAATAAAAATTAATCAGCTGATTTCACGTTAAGCGTATTGGCTACCTAAAGAAAGCCGATCCCAGGTCGCAACACAAATTGAAGGCAATCATTCTGTTAAACTTTAAAAATTTTTGCTTAGTATACTCAAACCAAATATTTCAAACATCGGTGGGTCAGGGTCACCTTCAATTTGTGTCATGGGTGTCAGGCTTGAGGTTTTTATTATTGTTTTGACAACGATCCTAGGTCATGGATCGAAGCGTGAATGAGGTTGATCTTAAAAACTGTGAGTGGTTTAATTCCCAAAGAAGATTAACCTGAATACACATGCTGTGTGAGAATTTCAGGGAACTATGTAGGCTAGCTCAGAATATAAATAAGTGCAGGTACGTGTCCAACCAGTTTTGAGACGGAAAACCTAATGGCTGCGAAATACCTGCAACTAATGTTGACTGTGCAAAAAGATAAATTGGAAAATATATTAAATCGCCAAATGGTTAAGTGTTGGGGGAACTTGGCAGCCACAGACTGCTTACCTCCCTTCACAACCATTGAAGGTCGGAGAAATGGGGCATATAACTGTAAAACAATAGAAAGTAATCAAACTGCATCGAACAAGAAAGAACATCGCCTATGAGGAAAGACAACAAACATAAAATAAGAAGAAAATTGTTGAAAGCATATGTGTGGAGCACAGCACAGTATGCCTATGAAATACGGGAAGTCTGAAACGCAGACAGAAAAACGGTAACAGCCTTTTGAAATGATGTGCTTCAGATGTATGAGGACGATAGCATGGACATACAAAGATAATAACAAATAAGTTACAGAAATAGTAGGGGAACAAGGATATCTGGGAAAAAGAGAAATAGTAGGGCAGAATACGTTCTAAGGCATTTTTGGGGAATAGTATGTGATATATTACAAGCAGAGATAGGAAAAAAGAGGTAGATGTAGACCAAGATCAGACAGTTATAGATGCAAACTGTGCATATTTCAGGAAAATCTGTAGGTTAGTTCAGAATAGGGAACAATGATGGTACGCGTCTAACCAGTTCTAGGACTGAAGACCTAATGATGATGATGATACTGATATGATTAAGGGGTGTTAAGAGAACATTGAGCACCGCACTCTTCGAGATGATTTGATCTCTACTAAAGGTTTTCTTTAGGAGTCACTAATCAGTTGCTCGTAGACGGGTTAAACAGAGTATTTAAATTATACATGTTGCTTTTAAAAAAAGTTTTGTGACTTAGATAAGAAAAGTTGTGAGATTATTAATTGCTTAGTAAGATTGTTCGAATCCTGTATTAATATTTCGTAGTTATGCATGTTGTTTTTAATTTAGACTCAGGTTGCTAAATTGCACTTATGGCAGTGTGTTAGTAAACTTCATAGATAAAGTGTGTAGAAAAAAGATGTTTTTCAATGTATCTTAATTCGAAGGACTGTTAATAAAAATTTTGTATCATTATAATGGTGATTATGAAATTTTTTGTTTAATTATTACTGAGCTTGCAAGATAATACGGGCATATTCAGGTAAGAATCTACATCATATCATTTTTATCGTTTCTTACCTTACGGTGCCTGATTTCATCGTTTGCTAGCTCAGCGACAAATATGCGTGGACTTTACGAAAATAAAATGAAAAAAAGAAATCTCAAGAAACATTTATAAACAATTATCTAAAAAGACCATGAACATTATAAGGGAATCAAATCGTATGGTTAGTCTCTTCTAAAATAATTTGAAATTCTAAACAGGTATTCAATTACAACACAATAAGATTTAATTGGAATAAAAGCGAGCACTTTGGCATTATAATACAAAGCAATCCCTGACAAACTGTAGGTGTTGCCAAGGAAACCCCGCGCTGCAGACAAAATCAATATTACCCGGTGAACTCTAAAAACAAGCCTTTCTCCGGCTTTATTAAATCGGAATACTGTCTTTAACGGCGTCAAAAAATTTTTGTTTCATTTAATGTTGACATGTTCATAACACAAGTGTAAATGTATCTATAATTAGTTCTGCTCAAGTAAACGTTCTTATTAAGAACAGAAAAAATCAGACTTTAGTCAAGGTCATTGTCAGTTTGTAAATTTTGACCAATAAGAAAACTTTGTCTTATCCGAAACTCAGAACGATTAGTATTGCTGCTGAACGTTATTCTATTCAAATGTATGAAGACATTGCTTACGGTAGATTGACAATTTGAACATATAAATAAAAAAAGAACAAAAAAAGATTTATTTTTGGCTCCATCACAAAAGGATGGACATAAAAAGTCAAACAACTTCAATAAATATCATGCGTGTTTGGCTTCAAATTGCTTGATACTGTTCAAAACATCAGTAAAAGCGTTGACATTTGAAACGGTACGAAAACAATTATCAGACGTTTGCATCCAAAGATCACTCAAATTAGTGTATATATCGACAGATGTAGAAGTTGTTGACTATAATATAGAAAAAATTATGTACTCATACCGCATCTTGACCTTTTTAGTTACTTCTGTAACACGTAATTTTCTGCACACCCACTTTTATTGTTAAACCACGTTTGCAACAACACATTCGACTCTTGTAACGTTTTGTACTAAACTGCTGCAGGCTTTTCTTTACTCAGTACAAATTCTAATATATTTCATGGATTACTAGTAAAAACTACAAATGATTTGTTTTACTAGGTATAAATTGCTTTATTAGAAAGCATTTTTTTAAAACAACACATTCTTAAAGAGAGAAACACGTTGTTTTTCTTGCACAATGTAAAAACTCATTTGCATGTAGTAGACAGTGATATGATCGATCACAACAGTAGATGTTTTTTACAGATCCTGGGCCCACATTTTCCTCCAGTATCCACATTTTCCTCCCACATTTTCCTCCCACATTTTCCTCCAGCATCCACATTTTCCTCACACATTTACATGAAAATCTCCATAAGGAGAGAAATGTGGGGATGAATCCACATTTTCCTCACACATTTACATGTAAATTCTCATAAGGAGGGAAATGTGGAAATGAATCCACATTTTCCTCACACATTTACATGTAAATTCCCATAAGGAGGGAAATGAGGAGATGAATCTCCTAGGAGGAAATGTGGAGATGAATTTCCTAGGAGGAAATGTGGAGATGTAAATTCCCATAAGGAGGAAATGTGGAGATGAATCTCCTAGGAGGAAATGTGGAGATGAATCTCATAAGGAGGGAAATGTGGAGATGAATCTCATAAGGAGGGAAATGCAGAGATGATCTCCGTTTTAATCGACTAGCCATTGCATCTTTCGAGATAAATATATCTTGCATTTTCATCATAGCATGTTCATTTGCTCCCACATCTGAACCAAATAGCTTTCTCCGACTAGCCATTGCATCTTTCGAGATAAACCTATCTTGTTTGGTATCAATTAATATTAGAATTTTCTCAGCTACCCGAATCTCTTTAAATTTTTCAGATATCGTCATCCCCCAGGGAGCTACCCCAATTTTAAAATTTTCTGCTGATAGCGTTTTCTGACCGTCTTTATAAATTTTTTAACCATGCGACACCTTAGATTAGTCTACAATTTTCTCAGCTACCCGAATCTGCAAACAGACTTGCAATAGGACTACTCCCTGCAAAGTTACACTTTTAAAGTCCTGAACCTCTAAATTTTACTCTTTGCTCTATAACCTAACAAATAGTTTTCTTCGACTGGCCATTTTTCATCTTTCGAGATAAACCTATCTTGTTTGGTATCAATTAATATTGAATTTTCTCAGCTACTCAAATCCCTTTAAATCTTTTAGATTGCATCATTTCCCAGAGTGCTACCCCAATTTTAAAATTTTTTGCCGGTAGCAATTTTCTAACCGTCCGCATAGATTTTTTAGTCATGCAATACATCAAATCAGTCTAGAATTTTACGCAAAATCCGAATCTGCAAACAGATTTAAAATCTGACTATCCCTTACAAAGAAACTCTTTTAAAGTCCTGAAGCTTTAAATTTTGCGCTTTGCTCTATAAGCAAACCTAACAAATAGTTTTCTTCGACTAGCCATTGCATCTTTCGAGATAAACCTATCTTGTTTAGTATTAATTAATATTAGAATTTTCTCAGCTACCCAAACCTCTTTAAATTTTTTAGATTGCATCATCCCCCAGAGAGCTACCCCAATTTTAAGATTTTTTGCTGATAGCGATTTCTAACTGTCCTTATAAATTTTTTAGTCACGCAATATATCAAATTAATCTAGAATTTTATGCAGAATTTAAATCTACAAACAGATTTGCAATAGGATCACTCCTTACAAAGTTACACTTTTAAAGTCCCGAAGCTCTAAATTTTGCATAGGGTGAAAGTGTCTCTCTCCGACCTAGGTCGGATTTAATCCGACCTAGATCGGATTTTAATCCGACCTAGGTCGGATAGCAAAACTGTTCCTAATCAAGAGAATGTAAGCGATATGGCGGTGTCCGACATATGTCCTGTCATCATAACTGCATTTAATGTAGTATGCGAAGCTATAAGGGGTATGGTCATGCACATTATTAGTGAATAAAGTTGAGGTGTCTGGAACAACAGAGCGAATACATTCGGCTTCTTTGTAACTACTTTAGATTTTGAATATCTTGGGACTTGGTAAAATTTTTAGTAGTTCGGACTTAGAAAAATTTTAACATATAACTGGAAATTTTATACCAAGACCTCTAACTCGTAATGTGTCCGAGCGCACCCCTGCCCATGCGCACCTCTGCGCGTGCGCTCCCATGCCCATGCGCACCCTTGCGCGTGGGCAAGTTCATAGAATACATTCCCTACCGGTTGTTTCGTGCGTGCACACAAATTGGGGTACAATCGGTACATATCTGAATAGGAGTAGCTCATATAAAGGGACTGTTCGCGTAGAAGTTATTATTTGTTGATTGTACAGTTTAAAGAGACGATATAACAAATATATATACAAACTTTGAGGAGATTATTCGAAGATTTCGCAATGCTCTACGAGTAAAAAAAACGGAATGTGGGCAACGCTTTTCGATAGAAGGAGAAAAATGTCTTATGTGTCAGTCATACGAGGAAGCAATACAGCACTGTACTGCTGTGTTAGCAATGCCTGAGGATCTGGATGATTTTATGGAAATAATCGAGGAGATGGGGTTTATAAAACTGTTGACAGATATTCAAATGGAATATATACTAAATTGTAAGTTTTAAAGTAAAAATTTAACCAACTCAACTATTATCATAAGAAATGAATGATGTTAATTTAGAAATTATTTTTGTATATATTAGCTTATTAATGTTATAAAATATAAAGTATACATTGGTATTGTTTAATTTTTTCAAATGTCCACGCAACTGAAATGGGTAGCTAAGTTCTTATGAAAAGAATTATAACAAAGAGCGCTACATTTAATTTTAATAGAAACGAGTACAACTGCGTGTTTGAAACATACCTTTTAGTTTAAATTTTTTTTTGTTCAACTTCGATGATGTTACATAAACCATGATTCTGCTACTGCTTCCGAGTAATGGAAGTATTGTATCTCTATTGTATCCTAACAGTACCATTATATATAAATAAAACCCAAACCTTTGAAACCATATTTATATTTCAATTCAAATACTTTACAAGTATACTACACATAGAAATATATTTTTATTCATTAAAACTAATACACACACAAAAGTCACTTTTTCCTCCTTTTAATTTGCAAATGTGTAGTATACATATCCAAATTTTCTACACGATTTTCGTTTGATCTGAGTTTCGTATAGAGTGTAGCTTTTGGAACATTGTAGATTTCGGATGCTTCTGAACCAGTAATCCATCCTTTGTTTATTTCGTCAAGGGCTTTATTTAAATCCTCTTTAGTATACGATTTAAGTTGTCTCTTTCTTTTTCTGTCAGAAACGTCTGACTTGAAGTCTATGTTCTGATCTTTCGCATCAACATTATCATGTGTAGGTTTATCTTGCACTATTTTAATATTTGCCAGAGATTCATTAGACATACCATTCAAATGTTGGTTAGTTGAATTGTTTGATAAACTTTTTTTCATCTCCTTGACAACTTCTTCTAAAATTTTCATAGCATCTAAAGACATAATACTTTCTCCGGTCATTTTTATTACGATGTTACTTATCAAAATGCAGATGCAAACTATTCCAATTTTTACAATTTTGAAAAATATGTATAAATATTTACCCCGATCTAACTTTGTTGTTGTTCTATTCTATAATTCCTTTTTGTCGAAGTTTAGATATTATAGAGATAATTTCATTTAGGTTATGCATATCTCGATGGTTGTGATAATCAACAGTAATTAGCAACTGCAGTCTTTTAATCAACCCATGTACATTAAAGTGAATATATGCATCATCTGAACTGTGCTCAGTACGATGTGTATTTTTTAATACAACATTCCTTTTTATATACATCGGTATTTTCGTGCCCCGACTATTGCTTTCCTTCAAAATTTGGGGTGTAATCCATAGAACTTGATTCATTTATAATTTGCTCTGATGGTTTATTACAAGCATTTCCATTTTTTTTGCAGAGTTCATTTCTTCAATATTAAACTTTTGTTTTTGCATCTTAAAATTTCTTTTACAAACTTCTTTATCATCTTTACCATCTGAGTAGGTAGGTGCTGCTGTACATCTTAGAGTACTTCTGTGCACATTTCCGCAGTTTGTAAATTAGTTGTTTGTATATCAGAGATGTAACTGTCTACACTTTTATCTCTTTTCTCTGCGATCGTATGAGATGGTCGCGCAATGTCGACTTTGGAATCCTAAACTTCTTACTAGCAGAGTACATCGTTGCAACACCTTGTTTAACCTCATTAAGAGCTTCTTGCAAACATTCCTTGGTATACGTTTTTCTAGAAATCATTTTCAAGTTACAATGCTTTACGGTTCAATATCCGAAATAAACTAAAGTAATAATATTGTAGCTATTGAATATAAAACCGATCGAGTTTAACATAGTTCAATCTATATCTGTAGTTGAAGTACAACAATTTAGAAACGTATAAGAGAATAAACTGTAATATGCAGGAATATAGTGACAGAAATTTCTTCAAAAAACTATGGTTTAAAATTTAAACATCGCCTCAGAATTCGACAGACATCTATTATTTGATTATTACCCCAATTTGTATTGAATTTCCTCAAACAGAAAGTAGGGTGCATTTTTAGTAATCTAATTACTTGGTTCAAGATCGCGTTTAATTACGCGCGTCACTTACATTCTTGAAATTCCATGTTGGTGAAACGCACGGCGTAGAATATTTTTTATTTAAAATAAATGCGGGTTTCTCTTGATAGGTTTCACGACGGAGTTATATTAAAAATACTGCTAAGAGTAATTTTGTATAATAATTCTAAAAATGGCGTTGGTGGTTAAATACAAACCTGAATTTCTCTCTCAGGTGGTCTTCTAGCTTCAAATCGCCAAAGCGGGGATTCTGGCTCGCAATCAACCGCACGAGCTCTTCAGCTTTCATCCCCGCTTCGACCCGCGGAAGAACGACCCATGGACGTTTCTTCTCGATGGTCTTCGCTACGAGTTCTTTACAGTTCCCGCCGACCTTCAACTGCAGCTTCTTGGCGTCGTCGCGACATGCGCACTCCACAACGACACCGCCCCGGTGCGTCCTACGAGCTCCGACAACAACAAACCCATCTCGAGCGGGATCGACTTTCTGCTTCAGGGTCGTCATCACGTCGTCCTTCTGTCCTGGCCTGGCGTCGACCCTGACAGCTAACGTTGAGGCAGAACCTAAAGCCGCAGCGGCGTAGGAGACCTTGCGCTGCACCGACGCACCCTGACTCTGGCCTCCTGAAACGACAGAATTCACCACCAAACGTCCCCCAACAACACTTGCTCTCTCTGAACCATATAAACAAAGACGCAGCGCCCTAACCATACCTATCAGTTGGTTCGTCACGTCGCGGATATCATCCACGGCGTGCCGAATCATTTTCTTATCCTCCACGACGATAGTGGCGGAGGTCGTCGGCACCTTCCCATAGACGGCAGCGTGCGCCTTCCTCGCCCTGAACTTCAAGAGTTCCAGCTCATGGAGGTTGCTAGCATCAACGCTACCGTTGCTGCTAGTCGACATCGTGCGCTGGGCTCTCGAAGTAAAGGGCAATTCTGGCGCCGCAACCATCACGGGAGGCCCCGACTTCCCCGACACGACCGCCGCAGACACAGGCTCCTTCTCTACCTCCTGTACCTCCTCCTGAGTCTGTAACACGACGTCCTTAAGTATAACCTTAAGCGGTTTCCCTCCAACAGCGCCCTCAGCCTCTGACCTAGCAGACTCCGACCGATCGCCCCTCTTCCTCCTGGGCAGAGTCTTCTCATTGCGGTGGACCACCAAGCTGACAAAACTAACAACAAAAAATGACAGCTAAAACGCAGCTCAAAAAACGACCTGACCGTTACGACGCTAAAAGAACGACGCTAGAAAAACGCAAAACGTTGGTCCAATAAAAATATTTTGGTTAAAGGTGAACCGTAAACAACCCTGTATTTATTTACTTAAAATTCGAGCCCCCCAATTAAATATCAAATTTTAACAAAAATACAACAAACACTAAACGTCAAAATAACAACTGGAACCAAATAAATTCCTTAACCCAATGAAAATATCTCGATTCAAAATGTACCTTAAAGAACACTATTTATTTATTTTAAAATCGCCAAATCAAATTTAAATAAGCTAATTATTTCAAAATATCTAATTTATAAATAACAACACTTTAATTTTAAATGTATAATTAACAAATAAGGTCAATCGGTATCGGAATGCGTTGTCGGAAACGCATTTTCCACTTAATCACTCGGTGCCTAGTACGACCTTCAACTGTTACACCGCTTAATTACGCCAAAAATCGATTTAAAAGAGTTTTTAAGTACGGGTGTACTTAAAATAAGGAAGATTTATATTAAAATTGTTTTAAAATTTACAGTTTTTGGGTTATTTCGTTGATTTAAAAGGAGCCTAGGTTTTAGTTTTTTGGTTGTTGTATTATTATACGCGCACTATAAAAATTTCACGCACTTTTTGGTTGTTTTACCCGGCTTTTTACTCGATTTACACGAAGTTTTGTTATAAATTTATTAAAAACGCCTTTTTAAATTATTTCGAAATTATTTTAAGTATTGCTTTAGTAGATTTTTGTTTTATTTGCCCGAAATTTAGTTATTTTATTTTAAAAGGAGAATTTTAGTATAAATTACAATGAAAAACGGGGTTTATTTAATATTTATTCGGTTTAAATTCTGTTTTTAAATTTTATTTTACTGCCCTGTATTTAAAATTTAATGCCACACAATTATAAAAATAAAACACAATAAAAAGCAAAGCTTTAAATAAAATAATATAACAATAAATAATATAAACCCTAGATAAAAACTTACTTGTTATTGCTAAAGCGGGAGCTATGCAAAAACACGTCCGTTCGCTTCAAGCGGTAACTAGAAAGTCTTTGTTGCTACAGCTTGAAGGCCCTAAATTTTTTTTATCGAATATTCTTGTTGTTCCCTCGCCTTCTTAGAGGCTTGACAGGTATTGTCTCCTTTTGGCTTTTACCGTTGGTTTTCCTTCTCGTTCCTTTTCTTATTTTTTGGTTTTTTGCAAGGAACCAATTTCGTTTCTTGAAGTTGAAAAACTTTATTCTTTCTTTACTAAAGATGTCCGTCCTACGACGACTTTTTTCAGTGTTAGGTTATTCCATCTTTGTTCTCGATGATTGCAACCTTCTATTTTTCCTTTTCCAATGTCGTTTATACTTTTTTTATTTGGTTCGGTATACTAGCATTTCGCGCCGGATAAATATTCGTTGGATGATTTTTTTGTGATTCTTGTAGTTTTTTATGCGAATTTTCTTTTGATTCATCTTATTAGTATATGCTGGCCTTTCGAGTCGGATATAAGTTAATTTTTTGTATTTTTTGCTTTGTTTTGAGTTTTTTACCAACGGATTTTCTTTTGCGTTATGTTATTACTGTATTGCATGCTTTGTTGCTTCTGCTGCTTACTCCGATCATTTAATTTTGCTAGGGAGAATGTTGTTACGTTAACTTTTTGAAATAGTACAATTCTGCATTAATTTTCAACTACCGTAATTAAGCTTCTTTTAAAAACGCTAATTTAAACCATTTTTATGCTATTTTTAAATTACACAAGCTTAACAAATTTAATAATTACGTGTTAAACCGTTATGTATGTAAATATCCCTCAGTACGTAGAATATAGACTTCACCGCGTACATAAATTCTTCGAAAGGTTTTGCTAGTTGTTAAAACTACTTCTAATAGGTTCTTTCGAAAGATTAAAACTTCTCGTTTATTTTAATTGAATTGTTGTCTGCTCGTTTACTGCGAATTTCTATTTTTTTATATGTATGTGTTCAATCGCTCAAGTTTTATTAGGTAAGGTGTTGTTGAGATTTTGAATTCGGGACAGTCGATCTATAAAGACCGAGATATTTTGTTGTCGTAAGACACAAACAGTGTCTTATATTTTATTTTTTTTGTGTGACATTTTCTTGCAGGTCTGACATAGCAGAAGTTGGAGCAGAGGTCCAAGAGGTTTCCAGAAGTATTGCTTATTTTAATTTGTATGCTTTTTGATAATCATTATATTCTATAGGTTTCTGCGTCTTCCTGTAGGATACTTTAGTTTTATTTATTGTCTATATAGATGCAGTGGCGCTCATTTCCTTTTTTTGTTCCCGTTTGTAGTCGAGCCCACCCTATATCCACGCCCAATCTCATTGCTCACTCTTGGGGTAATTCCCAGACTAAGCCGCGAATATATTAAAGCTCGTGGGTCCACCGAGGTTTTGTTCACCAATTGACTCACTCCCCATAATTAAATTAAATAAAGAAAAAATTATAAGTTTCAGTATACGATATCTCAAATCATCATTTTCAATGTCTAGTTCCTGTTCTAATGCTGTTAGTTGCTCTCCTGCATATAAATTCCCTATATATTCTTACCATCTACCCACTTTGCCTACATTTTCTATAGTGACGTTTCCTACCTAGTGCTTTATATTTTTGCAATACGGTTTTATATCCCTAAAGTTAATTCTAGTTAGTTTGTATGCTTCATATGTCTTCCTATTTCCATCTTAGTTTGTACCTCTTTACACTTTTCATCAATCCATTGTTCTTTAGCTTTCCTGCATTTGCAAATAATTTTCCATTTTATGACTTTGTATGTCTGTTTTCCTGTTTCGTCTGATTTATTTTTGTATTTTTATTTTTTTCTATTAAATGCAGGATATATTTGGTTATCCATGGTTTCTTATTTTCTTTTTTGCATACCCCAGAATATCTCTGGCTGCCATGCCTAAGCTGGATTTAATGTTATTCCATTCTGTTTATACTTCCTTAGTATCAGATATTTTCCTGATATCTTTCAGTAATTCATTTGATTTTTTTTCGAATCTTACTTGAATATCTTCATCTTTTAGTTTCTCAAAGTCAAAGTGCCTATTTCCGTTCCTTTTTTTCAAATTTTAAATTTAAGTGCGACCTTCATAGCTAGGATGTTGTGGTCAGTGTCTATATCTGCTTCTGGGTAGCTTCTACAGTTTTTTACTTGATTCCTAAACCGTCGTCTAACAAGAATGTAATCTATTTGATATTTTTCTATATCTCCTGGCATCTTCCACGTATATCGTCTTCTAGCACGATATTGAAATAATGTGTCTGTGATGATTATGTTCTTGTCGCAAAATTATACCAGCCTATTTCCGCATTCGTTTCTCGTGCTTAAACCAAATAAACCTACTACCGCTCTTTCCCTACCCTCACCTAGTGTTTCATTCCAAATTTGGTAATGTACATTGGTAAATATGTGAGTAAATTCCCGCGAATATTTTCAAATAAACTTGTTAATTTCCGTCATTTCGGACGGTTGCGTTTGCGCAAAGGAATGCGCAGGCGCGGAGTGAATGGCGCAAGTGCGCGGTGTAATGAGACATGATTAGACTACGAGACCTAAAGCCGAAAACAGCTGCCTGTGTCGTAGTGTGTCTTTTCCCTTTTTTTTAGGATATAGGTTCCCGTATCTTATCTTGCCTTATCGTACCTCTACCTGTATTTTTCTAGCCCTACCTACGAACAAACAAAAGAGGATGGACGAATAAAATCTGAAACAATGCTGGCGTAGCTGACCCTCCCAGAAACAACGAGGACCTTGACATGTACAAGAAATACACGTGAGTACTCGTTCTATTTATATTGTGCTTGTACTTTAACCATTGTATCACTTTAAACGTGTTTGGTATTTGATACATTTTGCCGCGTAGTTATGTTATAATAAACGATTGCGCAATATTATGAAACGCGGGAAAACGTAAGACTAGCGCTGCATTAAAATCCCCCGTAATTATTAAATTTTCATATCCTTTTACATATCTTAGTATCTCTTCGATATCTTTGTAGATCGCTTCTACCTCTTCGTCACTGTAACTAGAGGTGAGCATGTATACTTGCATTATTACTGTGTTTACCGGTGTAGATTCTAATTTAGCCATGAGAACTCTTTCGTTCTTTTGTAAGTAATTTTCTATACAGTGTCCTATCCCCACACCAGAATTTCCTTCCTCTGCTTCTGTATGAATTACCTTGAAGTCTCTACTCCAAAAATCCCCCGCCTCTGACCACCGATCTTCGCTGATCCCTATTATGTCCAGTGCTAACCTATTTATTTCAATTTTCAAGTTCTCTAGCTTACCTACTTGTTTCATACTTCTAACCTTCCAATCTCCGACTCGCAAAATGTTCCAGACTCTTATTCTGAACTTTCCAATCGCATCCTCCGAAATAGTCCCCTTCCGGAGATCCGAATGGAGAACTATTTTAACTCCGGAATCTTTTACCCCAGAGAATGCCATCATGTTTCTACAATTTAAGTACGCTGTGTACTTGGGAGGTGATGTGGTGGTTTCCCGTTGCCTTCCACATCGCGGTAGTGTGTCTTAGACTGCCATACCGACCCCTATGGTCTCTGCCAATCTAAGCACCGAAAGAGCCGCTGCCTTCTTTGGGGAACTGTCTTAGTCTGGTTCCTCACTAACGATCCTACTACTTTGGTTGGACCTGTAGTTTGGCTCTTTAACTCATTAGAACACGCAAGCCATTTTACCTGTTCTAATAATCTAGAACTTCGGCAAGGTGCAGGTCCATTCGAAATGGGTTTTCTCTATATGCGTAAATAAATTCCAACTCTACTAAGTTTAGACTCTTACCGCGATATATTAATAATAGTAAAAGACGAGTAATTTATTGTCATTACAGCCCCTTGGAAGTCAAGGGGAACATTCATATGGCACAAGGTAGACGAGTTTTACGGCGATCAGTATTAAAGCTAAACTACACAGTGTTGATAGGTTTCCAAAGAAACATATAGGCTTCGAATGTCGTTATGGACCGAGTGCCACAGCCATAAAAATGCTCGACGCACTTGAATGATCATTGTAACAGATCTTCTACCTGGTAGAGTAGAATGGTGATATAAAACATTGTGTTTATCAATCTCTATAAACTTTATAAATAATGATTATTGTCATGGTATTTGAGTAAAAGGTAGTTCAGTGCGTTAACGTTTACCTCATAGCCTACTTACCGGGCTTTAGACGTCGAGATGAAACTATGCCGCAATCGCTATGGACCTAGCATTCGTCAGAGGCATACAATAAACTACCATGCGCATAAAAACCAAAACAACATAGTAAATATCATTTATTATTTCTATAGACGAATCATAGCTATTAAGTTAATATTAACAAATCATACAGTTTAAAGTAAGTAGGTGAGCATTTTTCATATAATAATAATCTATTCCCCATTTGTAGAACTCCTACATGGTATCTGGCGTCAGGGGAACTTTGCCATTAGAGCGTTCGCAGTCAGATATAGATCTGACAACGCAAATCACAGAATATCTTAATATTATTGCAAAATCACAAAAATGTTTGATACTGAAATTATGCTCACTTGCTGGTACATAAATGAATGCGTCAGGCTGTTTTATGACAACTGCTCTCTTAGTTAGCTGACTTGAGGATGATGCTCCAATTTGATGGTCATCGATGTAGAAGGACAGCATCTTCGTGGTGAGCTTTGAAGCATTTATATTTTATTAATATAACTAAGCGAGTTAAAAAACATTGAATTTGATAATTGTTAGACCTTATATTTTCCATCTTTCAATTACTAGCTCGATTTGAAACTCCCCAAAAATTTTTAATTTAATTACAAAATTTTCCACCTACTTAAACTTGAAGCCCTACCACCTAGACTTACAATTTATACCATCTAATAACGATATCTTCTGAAGATTTTTTTCACTCGGACGCCAAAACCTTCAGCTCCCGCAGAGATATCCGCCACTGGTTCCTGAAAATCCTAACCTACTAAAAATAACACTGACTGCCAAAAGTACACAAATATTTATTAACATTTCGTTATGTATTAATTCAGTTTAAATCTCTCATGTATTTTAAGCTCAAAACCATTTTATTACTTGCAGTAAATAATAGCTCAGTTTAAAAAAAATAAATTTAAAATCATATTACATCAATCGTGAAACAAAGTAACTGGGCTTATTTCTAACCTTTACTTTATACTCCAAGTCAAATACGAGCTCATAGTAAACCTAATTTTATCTACGTGCTAACAATGGTACTGCAATTTCCTAAAACCCTTTTATCTTTTACAAAAATTATAGTTTTCACCTTCAAGTGATATCATCAAATTATTACATAAAATTTTCATTTAGTCCTTTTCAAATTGACTCATCAAGTAAATGTCTTTATAACATAATAAATACACAAAATCACTAAATTGCCACCCAGAAAATCATCAACAAAAGCAAACAATAGTTTTATAAGTAGAGTTTTCTGGATTTTTGTCTCAAGTTCTCTCTACATGGACACCATCTCCAACGTGATCCTCCTTCTCGACTGCACGTTCAAATACTGTCTCCAGGATCTTTCCATGGACACCATCTCCAACGTGATCCTCCTTCTCGACTGCACGTTTAAATACTATCTCCAGGTGACCTCTCACCATCAGGAACACACCGTTTCTAATTAAGTTCTTCCACACAAATCCACAGTACTACCATGCTCCCGTACACTTGCTGGTCCATCCATTCATTTACTCGGTACTCAGAGTACATACGCCGCTTTCAAACACCCAGTACTAACTTGTATTTACTTGCTTTACAATTTTGATTATTTACTGCCAAAGATATAAGAGCACCCGCTTGTGCTAATTTAACTGAAACTACACTCAATCATTTTGCTAAGTAGTTAGGCGATCGTAGGTAAAGACAAAAGGAAAGAGAGCGATTCACCACCTCCTACGAGTTTATATCAGTTTCAAAAGCTACCCCCTACATTAATTTCCAACACCTCTGTTGCACTTTTCCTAGTATCACAGCACGAACAAGCCAACGGTTGAACACTTCCACAAACTATCCAATTATTTTTGAGAATTCTACGTACACTTTCCTACCCGTCGTCAAAATCTAAAAAATTCTCGCTCCAAACAAGCTCGATATTCCGAAATCTTCATTAAAAATTTTACCCAGCGCTGCCTTCCGCGAAACCCCGACAACTGTCGTATTATTTCTAGTCTCTCCAATACGCCCACTGTATACGCGTATATCTCTCTTTTCATTCCCACTTATAAACAAAATCTTCCGTCTTATTTTATCTTTAGACATTATTCTCCCGCTTATTTACAAACGCTGTTTTACCTAACCCCCGCTATCGTCGTCTGTCCCACTCTTACTTATTTAATGTAACCGTCGTGCTCTGTTAGTAAAATATTCCCAGATTTCTATTCTCTTACTGCTCGATTTATTCCGAAAACATAGCGTGCCTTCGTCTCTCTCACTGGCTCCTAACTTCCTTGTCTATCAAACCTTTTAAAGTCGAACGTTTCACTGAACATCTGTTATGCTCCCTTCTTTACTAAAGCATGCAAACTATAGTCTTTTCTCTAAAAATCAATATTGTTTTCGTACGTGCTGTCTGCACCTGTGTTTTGTCTTCATTATATTTTTTCAGCTATTATTTGTTGACGAGATTTTATGTTCGTTATTTGTTTACCACTATAAAGTTCTTAGAATTTATAACACGTGCAACTCGAATAACGACTGCCGCTTTAAATATGCTATCAGCCTGAAAGCTTTTATTATTTAGAATATTAAAACAAATCTTAATTATGCGCAGCGTAATTTACGTTTTACATGCATTTACGCACTTATGCGCCTCAAATTATGTTTTCTAGCTTATTAATAACTAATATTTACAATAAAATTTTATGCTATATTCAACTAACCCTAATATTTACTGGTATTTTGTCAAATAGTAACCGATTTAGTTCAAACATGGCTCAAACTTTGCGTGACCCATTTATACACTTTCTAATTTGCAATGAATATAAATTTGAGCTTGCTAATGCCCTTTTATGACCTCAGTAATTATATATATAACTAGTTATTTCTTGTATAACCAAACCGTACATTCAGTTTTGAACGCTCGCTATAGTGTAGATGACTTTTCCGGTAAACAACCAGTCGTATTGCGACTATCATGCAAAGAACATGTCTGCCTTGATTAACATGTTAAAATGCGACCTCCCCATAGCCTTTTCGAAATAGTTCTTTCGAAGTCCTCGTCAATGATGTTACAAATTCGACGATATGCACAACTACCATGATACCGTCTTTGCTGTTATTTAATCTAAATTAATCTTTGTTGTTATTAAATTTATGAACCACTTTTAACACTATGCAAACTTAAAAATTGTATCGAAGCGACTACTGTAAATTGAGAGACGCTGCTATATAATGGATGCAACAGCCTTTATTAAAAACTCGGATATTAATGGTTTGACGTAAGTTCCAGTTTGACTGTTGCCAACACTACAGCTGTTCGAGTAAATGCCTTGTTTTTGTAATACTTCAATCACAAGAGGACGCTGATAATCAAAATAAATTGTATAGCTTTTTAACATACTTTTGTTGTTTTTGTGAATTAATGCCGTAGTCCTCGGTAAGTCAAACCTTTTAATTATTTATATTAAGTATTTTGTTCTACAAATTTATGTAATTAAAACCTCCATACTAATTAGAACTTGGCTAATTACAGAAACATACATGTACGCTTTATTACTCGGACTTAAGTCAATGATTACTTTCTATTGGATAAGTAAACAACGGTTAGTTTTCCTCTGATTAAACACTAAAAGTAGTATAATTTATTTGAAATTTAATCTAAGGTCTCGCGTGCTTATTTGAAAAGTTTATGCTATAAGTAATAATTAATATTTTTTAAGATCCACTGATGATTATATGTACATCGTACTCAAATCTGAATATGATATGATAAAAACTTTTATTAAATACATTCATAAGACATTTTTAATCGAACATTATAACTTGACAAATTCCATCTTCAGTTAACATTAATTAAAGAAAACATAAATTATAATTGTAAATACCAGTAACAACAAGAGAATCATCTTTAATTTAATAGATATACATATATTTCTTCCTTCAGACTTTTTATTAAATTTACTAACGTAACAACTTATTAAGAAGGTAACTTTAAGATTAAAATTTAATATAAGCTGTATTCCCTATTCAGATGCAACCTATGATCTATTTGATATTTAACGTATAACTACTTTTTCATTCTGAAATAATATTGCATAATTTAACAATCTTAGCCTGTGTGTTTTACGTGCGTATAATTGTTACTAAAGTTCCTACACTCTCTTTAGTAACGCTGTCTTTCTTATGCTAAATCTTTGAGTTTAGTGGCGCTTGACATTTTCGTATTTAAACCCACTGTTAGTCTTAGCCCACTGAAGTTATAGTTCAGAGTTAGTTCGAAAATCTTCAGAAGTATTTGTTTCTATTACGGAACAACTACATGTATGGTTACCTTTCGAGAGAAATTATGGTGGTTCTATACTTATCTCGTTACACCTATATCAATATTTTTATTATAAAATACTCCACTTTATGACATCTCTAGAGACCGAAACAATTAAACGAAAGAAATATAAAGATAGAATACACCTTATAAAGGTTAAAGTTATCTGCATGCTAATGTCGGGTTAAATTATCTCAGCGCCCGAACCCCCAACCACAAATGTCGTACACAAATGGTGTTAGCGCTGGTAAACCAGTCGGTGGAACCGGAACTGCAACCCGACGTGGTCCAGGAGATGGTCTTAAGATATTATAGACCTCCTTTTTGTGTCGGTTAAGTTGCTCTGGATCGAGAATATTTTCTAGCACACATCGCAGACAAATACTTTGATGGATTCCATTGTAATCTGCACAATAGAACGATGTTATCACTCAGTTTAAAACAAGCAGGAAACGATATTTTTGCAATCGCGAAAGAAACAATCGAGAAAAATAGGTTGAGACCCCTCTATAAATAGCCAGATGATCAGAAACGGAAACAGATAAAGTAAAGCGCATGCGCACAGGCAATCAATAAAGCATCGCCCTAGTGGAGGTACTCCTAGAGGGATGGAACGCAGCTACGCCTGGGGAACTGTGGATACAACCAAAATTGAAAAATTAGTGTTATATAGGTAATAAATAGAGATTCCTATACTTTACAGTGCGTTAGTATAATTGTCCTCCATCTAGTATTAACCAGCGCAGTCTAGAATATATAACTTTCCATAATTCTTAGGTTAGCTCGACGTTGCATTAGCTGTTAGCCATGTAAAACGTTCGATTTTGCAGTATTGCCAACTATATTATCGCAAAACTCTTTGTATTTGCCATTGTAGCCACAGTTATGGTTTGTAGTTAAATAACTACACATCTCCATCATACTAAAAATGCCACATCTTTTTTGAGTCTATCTAATATATCCGGTAATTCTTCCAATAAAGTGTCCAACTTAACATCTGCTAGTTCCACTTTGTACGCAACACATATCGGATTGCTGTAGTCCACCAGTCAGCAACTACTCGTCTTTGACATAACAAATATTAACAATATCGGCAACTAAATTATTATTGCACAAATTCTTTACTAGCAACCACAATCCAAATCGCTAGTTTGTTGGTTTCACTTTATTCTCAAGAGGTTGAGGAACGTTAATCACTTTGGAGGAGCTCTCGTTTACTGTTCTAGATACTCTCAAATACTAAATTACTTACAAAAGATGCGCTCTTATACATATAAACTATAGAAGAAGAGCTGACGGTTGCAAGACACCCGAACGAAGTTAGGGAGTAAGAGGGAACAACTAAAGTGAGAGATAAATCCGAAGGAGCGTAAGCGCATATGGAAAAGTATACTTTTTAGAATCAACCGAAAGCTGTCGAGAACCTCCCAAACAAAGTCCACGACTACCAGGAGTGCACCCCACCCCAGAATCTGTGCATATCCTAACATGAACTCTCCCCCGGTAAATACGCAGTAAAGGTTTCATTTCGCTATGTCAACGCATTACGGATGTATAATTTCCTATCCTCCAACAGAAGTTATTTTAATAGGCAAGCAACGGAACATTATATACAACCTAAACTCATCCAAAACCAACAATCATACACATATTCCAACGGATTTTATATAAATATGGAATAAATAGGTAACATTATATGATACATACTACCCAATAAACAGACATTCTACAAAGCCTATGTATTTGTATTAGGAATTTAGATAAAATGCAATTAAAATATAACATCGATTCCACGTCAACCCGCTGGAGGCGCGCAGGAGTTGCTCTGGTCCATTTTGGCTCGCACTGGTCAATTTTGGAACCACAACGGGACCGTGACTTACATCCGGGGGCAAGTATCGCGCCCGTAGGACACGTTTTATGTTCAGAGAACGGAACACCAAAAATTCTTGTATTTTTTATTCATATTTATACCGGATACACCTAACATTAGCAAAGCAGAACTAAAAATCAGCAAACATCAAATATCCACCATATTACAATACCTTTTGATGCTTTTATAGACAAATCATAGCTATTAAGTTAATATTACCAAAACGTATAGTTTAACATAGCATTGCGAACGATTTATATATAATAATAATCTATTCCCAATTTGTAGATCACCTACAGTGTATGTGGCGTCATGACACGTTAGAGGGAACTTTGCTTTTAGAGCGCGCACTCTCAGATATACAACTGATAGTCCAAATCGAAAAATAGCTTAATATTATAAGCAAATACTCCCAGAGTTAGACTTAATCGCAGCCCCTTAGTAAATCATCGCCGGAACTTAAATGGACGTTATGACTAAGTTTTATCATAACTGTAAAGAAATTGGTTTTAACAATCCCATTTGAATTTCTTGTTCTCACTTACTGAGTAGTGATTACAACAGTTAAATTTATTTATTATTTTTTCCTTCGGTAGATAAGGACCAGGTCGCTAATACGCGTCCGAAAACTGGAAAATAGAATGAACGACCACCGTTTAGTACACACTATTTAACCATTCATAATAATTATAAACAGATGACAGGAAAATATGCCATAAAATCGGTGTAAATGTTTTTATATTATTTCTGTGTTCTAACAGGATAAATGGTTGATTGAGATCATACGGCGATGGTTTAATTCTTACAACTACGATAACTGATATCTGCATTTAAAAATTGCATGTAACTTTCTGCTCACACACCACACAATTTATACTTGGATTTAAGGAATTGAATTTAAGTATTTCAATTTAAGTATTTGAATTTACGGATTGGAACTTTGGAAGTACTATTTTGAACCACAGACAACGAACAGACAGCTTATACGATCGGAAAACAAAAGCAACTCTTCAGTAGAGCGCGTTCACAAAAACACATCAAACAGAATTTGAATTAATATTATGCCAGGAACAGCTTGAGAAATATTTGAATAAAGAAAAGGTCAAATGAATTCTCAACAATAGCAGCGGCACTATGTTTGGCTAAATCGAGTACAAAATCGATGTGAAATGACTTAGCACTGACTCCTATCAGGTGGCGTTGGGCAGTGGCGTAACTCAAAAGTGATAGCCCCGCGCAAGAAATATTAAACTAAATTCTGAAGCTGTTTAGTGAGGGTTAAACAATATCTGTAGTTGTCGCAGGGTCCTTCTGTAGTTGCCGCAAGGCCCTTTTGTGAACTGGACCTCCCCACACCCCGGTGGCAGCGGGGTGAACGTTACGCTACTGGCGTTGAGCCTGTCTGAACGTGGAGTCCTCATAGTAAGCAGCTAACTCGCTCCGCATTCTTAGCAAGTAACCCAACTAGGTCGATTTATCTTCGAACCATCAAACCCACGCAACATAAAAAGTAGTTCAATGCGTCCATTTCCTCCCTTCTATTAAAAATCTTACGTACCTAGAATGTAGTATCCATACTTATCTTAATGTGTGTGGTAAATGTGTGTAGCTAAAGCAGTTGATGGTTAATCAGCTTGTAGCATACTAAATTCCTCAAAAGGTAAGTAGTATGTCTGCTCTACCATATAGGCGACAGAGCCTCGATAGATTACGAGGGGTTCCTGTTTAACGGTTAAGCCCAGGGTAAAAAGGATGTTAAATGGCTTTGAGAGAAAAGGGTCCCTCTAAAGAGATCTTCCAGCCAGCTAAGCTTCTTCAACTTAGGGCAGAGCTATAAGCTAGGGTCATAAGATGGTATACGATAAAACGAAAGAAATTTTATTGGACGCCACCGTATCTTAAAGAGTGTTATGATAAGAAACTATCCAAAGATCAGATACGGAAATCTTCGAATGAAAAAAAACTTAAGACGAACAACATAAAAAAAATATTTACTTTTGTCTCTGCAATCTGGAATGGGAACGACGATCTCGTGCTATCTGAAAATTTAACCACATCTAAACATGCTCGAACTAAGGCTTCATTAGAGCCTAGTCACTTTATCAAAAAAAAATTATAAATAGGTCCACTAGTCAAAATTATACTTTCAAAAAAAACTTTTAACATTAACACCACTATCTTTCTTCAATACCAAAATTTTATATTTGTAAAATGTTTGCTTCTATAGAACAATTATTGCTGACTTCAAAGAAAGAAAGTATTACAACTTATTATTTTTTCTATTAATTTAAAATATCTGTATATATATATATATATATATATATATATATATACATTGTTTATATAAAGCTAACTGTACGGAGACTTTCAAAACAGTTTCTTTATTACGATTTAACAATAATCTCTGAATATTCATGGGATATTTTTTAATTGCATAATTTACATTAATTTTTTATAAGAAATATATGATTTTTATTTTTCATGCTACAGTTTATTCATGGTACTTGAATAGGATCCTGTTCAGTATACAAGAAACAAATTAAATGCTCAAAAAGAGTTTTTATAGATTATAGAACTATATTTTTAATAGACATCTTTAATGGAATCAAAGGTCAAAGAAAAATTTTTATTGTGGGCATTAAGCTGTACTTCAGGTGTACTGTCAAAATGTGTTATACACAATAATTCGGCAAACAATTCTTATCGTATCACATGTTTAGTTATGCAAACATTTTAATACAACTTTGTAACTTCAAAAATAATCTTACAGAAATACCTTGAAAATAATAAGGTCATTTATGCATTATTCAAATACTAAATTTTGAACTAAATTTTACGTGAATCAATTTAACTGATCTTCAAACCTTCACAAAAATTCGAGAATTCACTTTAAATAAACATATATAGCTTCTGCAAAAATTATTTGTTCATCTTAAATAAATGTTCTTTGAAAAGAATATAGGTATAAAATGGAGGATGACTCACCGCTGGCTATCTGCTGTGCTGCCGGGTCTGACGCAGGGGTCCGGATTTGACCTTTATACTAACCAATCATATGTGGGGGCTTCCACTCCTTTGCCTAGCAACAATTGAAACTGCATCTAAAGCTTAACCAATTTCTAAAAAAATTTAAAACGTGTCTTTACTTTACTTCAGTCTCCTACTTGCCATATGGTTAACGATTGTTTTATATAATACATAATTTCCATTACTTTAATACTTGAAACTTGAAATTAATATTTTAAAACTTGGAATTAATACTTAAAACTTGCTATTTACATAACACGGGCATAATACTTCATACTTTAAAAAAACTTGCTTCATATTTAATACTTGGTACTTTAAAAAACTTGCTTCATATTTAATACTTGGTACTTTAAAAAACTTGCACTGAAATCAAACGGGAAAATTGAATTTAAAGGTAAGTTTGCGAATTATTTTCTTACCGTAGAAATATATTTACTACCATCTTAGGTCGATGCCACAACTAAAACTGAACCCATGATATACGTTGACTCTACTTTACTACTTGCTGGGACGGCATGTTTAATTAAAAACCTGCAGGCCCTCGATAACACTTCTATACTGATTACATGCTGATATCAAAATGGCTTGACCACGAGGCAATGTTAACTATTTAAGCATGCGCCGGGAAAGGGGATATTGAATCAAGATACAAGCAAATAGAAGAGCACTTAAAGGTTACTTTGAGTATTCTAATGTAGATGGGGCACAATGTATGAATTCGTAATATAAGGTTTCAATAGAAGTTTAATATTTATTGAATAGGTGTATTGAACGAAAGCGTATATTTAAATAGCAGAAAATCGTAATTGTTACAAGCTAAAACAAAAACAAAACATTAGGGGGATGTAAAAGCTAAACGTGCAATGTAGTTCTCCTGCAAGATATTAAAGAAAACATGTAACGTGGTATACAAAACGTAAAAGAACCCAACGAAAAGACTTCAGACACCCTATGTGTATTTAATATAGCATTCCCATAACTATTAGTACTCAACTTTACATATAATATCAAAAACTCTCAATAAAATTTTATTTACGGTATGCTTAATTGCGTATTATATCATATATAAAATTATCACATTTTAAATTTTGTTCCAAGTCCCACAAATTTAGAAATGCAAAATGTAGAAATTTGAGTTGAAAAATCAATTTGTATCAAAAATGTTCATGAATCCCACCGTTCTGAATCGTATATCAAATTCCATAGTCTTCACATAAGAAATATTATAATTCTAAAATCTTTTAAAAGTTACTTTTAGTTTTTAAGCATATGATATTGAAACATGGTACACGGATAAAGGACAGCTAGTGGCGACAACCGGTAGGGTTGCTAGGACAGGGGAGATTCTAGAATTTATTCTTGCAATATCTAACATCGTTTTCGGGATACACAGAAAAAATTCAACAAAATTTTATTTGGTCCAAATTAATTAAAGTGTCACATAGCCACAAGGAAATATTATTTTTCCCGCAAATAAATATTTTTGTTAATGGTATACATAAATTTATTTAAAACAAATAAATAAGGATTCACTCAACAAAATATATTGTTCGTTAAGCATCTTGTAATTTTATTACAACACACTCAATTCTTTCCATTTAACACTTTGCACAATTCATTCTAACATAGCCGTTACTTTGAATTACTACACCTAATTTTGCTGGTTCAACAAAATATTTCGTTAGGTAAAAATTTTGCTTTGTTAAAAAGAAAAACACATTTTATTGATTTGATTATGTTGTTTCTTATTTCAACATATTTGTTTATTCTAGCCAATTTAGGTATTTGTGAAATCGACAAAACAGTTTTGTTGAATTAAATGAATTTAATTTTTAAAATAACCAAACATTTTTATTAATTGAAGTATTTTCATACTTCATTTTAAGACAGCACTAAATAGAAATAATACACTTAATTTTATTAACTCAAAAAAATCCTTTGTTGAGTTGAGTTGTCAAATGAAACATCCAGTTTAATTGACTTAATAATGCTGCTAGTATTTTCAAAAATTTTATTTTATTATTTCCAATATACTTATTTGTAAAATCAACAATATATTGTATTCTACCAAACTAATTTAGTTTTTAAAATAATCACACATTGTTATTAATCCAAGCGAGCCCAATGGTTTGAATGCATAAATTTATATACTCAGCTTAAAGTACAATTTCAAAAATAATGTGCGATTGTGCTAACTCTGATTAATTTAATTCACTCTGCTAACTTACACTTAACTCCAATTAAATAGTACTCTTTTCAGTCATAATATATCAATCTGCCAATCACAGTTTTTGCAAATATGAAATATGAAAATATACTCTCGTTGCCAAAAACACCAGTTAGTCCTAACTTTCCTATTTTAAGTTCATATCCAACAAATCATCAAATTCAATTTCCATCTAAAACAATTGTATTAACTGACTAAATAATTCTGTCTAATTATAGTAACTGTAAATTTTATACTTACTTTGAAACGAAAATATTAATGTAGACGCATCAATTGTTATACCTGTTCAACTATATAATAATATCTACTATAGATATAGTATAATGTAATTACATTTTGCAGTATGAAGAATAATTTATTTGCCTTGTACACGCTGAAGATCGAAGGGCGACATTTACGTGATTAATGACGGTCGGGCGGTTGGTTCCACTATAACGGCAAACGAATAGTACATGTTCTATGTACGCGCGCGCAAAGGGCATCTATTCGACGAACAAAACGGTTATGTTGTTCCACGCTTCCATAATGTCAAATCAAAGCAAACATGAATTGCTATAAATAAATGTATTTTACGTTCAAAGAATAATTATTTTGATTTAAAAAACCCACAAATTCCAACCAATTAAATAATTTTACTCGCTTTAGAACCTATGTTTACTCAATTCAATTCACATCAATATTTGTTTTAAGTTTTACGACAGGGTTATTTGGATAGTTAATATTTCTTTAAATAAAAATGGTTTATGGGTTAAGTAGAAAATGTTTTTGTTAATTCAAGAAAGCATTCAAATAAATCTTTTACTTACTGTAAAAAGTTCTAATATTTGATTCAATTATGAAAATGTTTAATTAAAATATATTTGTCTCACCATAACAAAATATTATTAAAAATATATTTGGTAACCTCAACTGAGTACCGACCATAATGTATAATATTTAAAATACAAAAAACTCTATGTCAAACTTATTTAAACATTATGCAATTAATTGTTTAAATAGATTATATAATTATGAATCATATCACGGTACTAAGTTCGTTAAAAAAAATACAATTGAATTTGAAACCGATAGATAGATTTTTGATAATATAGCAAGCAAAAAAAGCTCGACCTACAATGCCTCCGGCAATACATAAATTATTATTATACATACCTCGTTAGCAGATACTCGTTAACAGATAAAGTGCAACTGAACAGAATGGACAAGCAACATTACTTTTATGTATGTTTTTAGGATTGAAGGTATAAGATAAATCTCCTCCATATACTATTAATCAACGCAGTCTAATGTAAGATATCTTTTTATAATCGTTAGATTAGGTTGGCGTTGCAATCAATCCACAATTTAGTTCCCTATATGCTTGCTATTGATTAGACTGTATGCTTGGTATGTAATTGACCGAAATCATAACATACTAAATTTAAAAATTGATGTTTAATTAAAACGGATTATAATACTTTAACGACATAAATTCGTATCGCTGCTAAAGTGAAATTATTCCATCTTTTAAAAAATTAATACTTAATACACTAAAAGTATATAAGAACTGCACTAACTTGCTAAGTCAATCACCTCAATTTACTGGTACAGTTGCTATAATATCAAGAATCAGCTGTGTCCCTGCTGCTTCTTCGAGCACATAGACGCATTTCGGGAGCATAACTTTACATAATCCAACAAAAGAATATAAGTGGATAACAATTGGACTTACGCTCGGGCATTGTGGATTAGGGTATTGAAGGTAGGTCAGGGTTTTAGTATCTTATTGTCTATTTAGGAAGCACTTTGTGCTCTTTCTATGGTGATATCTATTAAAATTAATTTTTAGGAAAACCATTTCACAAACAATATGCATTTTATTTGCATACCCTACTCCAATGAGTCGAAACGTAGCAATTCACACCAGAAAATTCTTTATGTTTACCTCCGGTTGTTGTTACTTAACCACTCTAATTCTTATTTTTAAATTCGCGTCTACGAGTTTGCCTTCTACATCCATTTCTTTTCTATCCAGTAATTGGATATGTACAGTATGTCCAGCTTTTCTAACTGCAAAATATAACCGACTTATTGCTAAATCGAGTTTACAGGAGTGAATACAACTCATTCAGAGGTACATGATTTCACTTTAGAAAATATACCTCCGTATATACTACGTCCAAGATGTTGAATGACAGAACTGGGACAAATTTTGCTTTTTTGAACCTTAGAAAAATTTGCAAAATGCAAAATTTGTCCCAGTTCTGTCATTCTGCGTCTGGACGTAGTATATAAGGAGCTGTATTTTTAAAGTGAAATCATGTACACCTAAATAAGTTGCTTTCACTCCTGTAAACTGGATTTAGCAATAAGTCGGTTATATTTTACAGATCGTAAATTTGGACGTACTCTACATATCCAATCACTGACTAGAAATGGATATAGAAGACGAACTCGTAAAAGTTAATTTAAAAATAAGAATTAAAGTGGATAAGTTACAACAACCGGCGGTAAATATTAAGAATTTGCGAGTGTGTATTGCTACGGTTCGACTCGTTGGAGTGGAGAATGCAAATAAAGATGCATATTATTTGTTAGACGGTTTTCTCAAAAAAATGAATTTTAATAGGTGCAGAATATATATATATATATATATATATATATATATATATATATTGCTATGTATTTTTCCCCTAAGTTGTTGCTTCATAAATTTTGCTGTAGTACCCCACTAAATTTTTAAGCAGTCGGATGTAATAAACGTTTTACTTAACGCCACCGCTCTGTGTTTCTCTTAAGTCTTCTAATTTTATTATGCCCGGGCTAGCCCTATTTAACTTACACAGAGTGCACAACGTTACAATGATCAATTTTTATTTACCCCTTTATGATTACCTGTTTGAATTGATAAAACGAAGTCAATCAACATTTATATAATACAAGGAAATAATATTTACACTTCACAATGTTTGAAATTCTTTAAATACACCCTTCAATCAATTAATATTATATGGATTACTTATCCCAAAATTTATATTCTTTTAATTTAAAATAAAGTCACCAAAAACTACACCTTTACAAAAAAATCTGGAACGTTCGAGACCTTTTTATGATTTTTACGTAAGTTTCAACGTATGCAATGTTCCTGTTGACTCTTTACAAATTAGTGAGGAAATTAATATATTTAATGTTAATTTAAATTGAAAAGATTCCTTAAAACTAGGTGGGTCTTACATTTGATCCCTGATAAGTTGTTTTGTGTTGTGGATCAACACCCCCTCATTATCTTTAACTGAAACCAATGCTCCGTTTTGTACTCCTTATGTTTGAACCAATAATTCAGTGCGGTTACCCCTTGTTTCCAAAATCACCTCATGCTTTATTCTATATTTCTCTGTATATGCTTTAAATACTACTTAGAATTCCAAATTTCGGATCATAAATTAGCAGCGTATTAGAAGTAGAATTGTCACAGAATTCCAGACCAGAATTAGAATTGCTTTCGACGCAGATTAAAAGCCCTATATCATTATAAATATTTAATTTAAATTAATTACCCAATTTCTACTCACGTTTTCTGAAAAGGACGGCAAAAACTCTTCATGTATTCTTAACTTAGCGCTATTTTTACTACAATATAAATTTTATTTAACTCACGCGTAAATTTCTGATTAAAAGTGTTGCGAATTCGACGTGCTTCAAGTTGAGACTGAGCTGCCTTATCACCTGTGGGCGTTATATAGCTTTTTCCCACTACCTTGGTATTGGTTTTCCAAACAGTCTTAAAGATTGTACCGACCAACCACGTTTGTTTCTAACATTTCCAGTATTTTCAAGTTAATTTGTGATGAAACTCTTTTGGATTTTCATATCATAGTGTTAGTTGCTCTTGTTATCGTGGCCGGACTTTTAACTTAATTCTGTTGTTTTGTGTAGATAAAGCCTTTTGGATAATTGTACAAAAATAAATGATGTAACTCTAATGCTGTTTCCGTTCATGTATTTATTTAGACTGATCTTTGAAAGTGCGTTTTCTTATAAAAGCGCTTATTATTTCTTCTTTGTCACAAGCGTAATTGCATGACGATTTATTAGTTTTTTATCTTATCTTCTGCGTATTTGTTTTATAAACTTGTTAAACACTTCTCAACGTAGTTTAATTGCATGTACGATCATTTCTCTGCTAAATACGCGTTTTGTTATTGTAAGATATGCTTGCTGATATTGCTTAAGGTTAATTACGGTATATATACAAGGTGTTAAATGCTTGCTATTTACATAATGTGCGAATTACTCCTGTAATTATCTACGAGCCCTTTGCAGTTTCATTTCCAATTCGTCTTCTACCGGCACGATTTTCCATAGTCGATTAGAATAAACTTTTTCATCAGACTGATTGGTGATTCCTCGGGAACTGTGTGAGCAGTATGTTTAATGAACATTTCCACCTTGGGTAGGTTTGCTTCCCAGCTTCGGTGATATTGGTAGGAGATCATTTGCAGGAATTTACATGTCTCCTGGATATATCGCTCTGCTGGATTTCCCTGAGGGTGGCGAATACTACAAAAGACAACCCCTACTTGCTGATTTTCCCAATGCGATATAAACCTTGCATTATTGAAATAGGTGGCATTGTCCGCTAGAATTCTTTTAAATCTTCCCTCTTTGTTAATAAATTGTTCCAGTTTATCAATAGTTCTTATGGTATTACAGTCCCTTGTGGGAAATAATCTTGTATACTTCGAGAAGACGTCTACCACTACTAGGATATGTTTGTTTCTTTTCCTACTAGGTACTAAATTGCTCAAATAATCTACTACGACCAAATCTAAAGGATTGTCTACTTGAATACTTTTAATGATATTCTGATTTATATGATTTTTGTATTTCCCCAGGGTGCAGAGGTGACACGTGCTTACCACTTATTTAATGAGTCCCAAGTCTTTCTGGGCATAGAAGTTTTCTCGAAATATTAGCCATAGCCTCCTGATTCCTAAAGGACCATACTTAAGATGTAATTCCTTAGTAATTAATTTCGCAAAGTTTTTGTTCAACACGTATAGGTCTTCACCGTTAAAGTGTTTTATGAGAAAGCCATCAATAGTCTCAAATTGTTTATAATCAGGTGTTTCTTCCAACTTATCCTTTATAATTTGAATGCATTCACTATTCTCCTGCATCGTTAAAATCCTTTCATATGAAAATATCGTACCATATCGTTCGATTTTAAATTGATATTTATTTTATTCCGACTGAGGGCATCAGCCACTATATTACTTTTACCCTTTATATATCTGATTTCAAAATCAAAGTCGTGTAACAAAAGACCCCACCTGTATATTTTATTATTGGTAAATCTAGTATTAAAAAGTGAGCACAAGGCTGAATGATCCGTTCCTATAACGAAATGTCTTCCCATTAAATAAAACTTCAATTTTGTGATTGCAAAGACCACTGCTGCCATTTCCTTCTCACTGATCGTGTAATTGAGTTCGTGAGCTTTCAGCGTTCTGGAGATGAATGAGGTGGGTACTTCTACCCCATCCTGAATTTGGTATAGCTCCGCAGCTAACGCATTTTCTGACGCATCCGTGCGTACTATAAATTCCTTTGTGAAGTCCGGGTGCCTCAAAATAACCTGCTTATGAAAATGTTTAATTAGGCTTAGGTATGCCTCTTCATGAGCCTCACTCCACGACCATCTAGCCCCTTTCTTCAACAAAGCAAAAAGTGGTATCGCTTTCTGTGAAAACGACGGAACAAACATTTTATAGAAATTCATTACTCCCAGAAAAGCTTTCAACGTTCGTACGTTCCTTGATCTAGGATATTCTAATATCTCAGATAATCGATTATTATCTATAAATATGCCCTCCGTGCTAATTTGATATCCCAAAAATTTAACTTTATCTTGAAAAAATTCGCCTACTTCTTTAAATTTAACCTTAAACCTGCTATATTTAACACTAATAAAATTCTTTCCAAATGTACGAAGTGTTGTTCCATACTATCACTAAATATCAAAACATCATCCACGTAGTGGATATTAAATTCCTCATACGGTCCCAAAATATTCTGCATAGCTTTCACTAGTGCAGCCGTACTCGAGGACAAGCCAAACGGGACCACTTTAAACTGGTATATTCTTCCTTCTACCGAAAACCCCGTATATTTCCTTGATTCTCGCGCTAATGGAATCAACCAAAATGAATTCTTCACGTCTAATTTGGTAAAGACTTTCTTACTACCTATTATCGCTAATATGCTATCCATTGTTGGTGGATAATTGTATTGCGGTTTTGTTCGCTTATTAATCTTTCTTGCATCTAAACATAATCTTATGCTATCATCACTTTTCTTCAAGACGACTAATGGATTCACAAAGTGTGTACTGGAGCTTTGGATGATACCTTCACGTAACATTTCTTCTATTTCTTCCTTTACTCTATCCCTGTATGCTACTGGAATAGGATATAAGTTAGTGTTAAACGGTTCGGTGTTTACTACTTCTAACTTATGCTCATAACCTGTGACAATTCTTGATTTCGACAATATTAATTCTGAATGCTTTTCTAACAATGAATTCACCCTATTTCTCAAATCCTCTGGACATTTAATCTCTTCATTTGTATTCTCCTCATTATCTATTTCATCCTCAAACTGATTAATTTTTACGCAGCCACCCTCTATTTTTATATTACCCTCTTCATACCTTTTAATATACTTCCCATTGCACTCTCTTTCTTTGCATTCTGCATTTATCTTCAACTCCAACTTGTGTATAATATCTATCCCAAATATAATATCTATCTTTAGTCCATGTACAACCATAAAATCATTTTCCCATTTTACAGCTCCCATTTCACATCTCAGAATTACCATTTCACTTATTTTCGCAAATTTCTTATTATTCGGTGCCACCAAATTACACCTCGTTACAGGTATCGCCTTATCCATCAATTTCTCTTGTTTAACAAATTCTTCCGCAACAAAAGATGGTTCTGCCCCAGTATCAATCAATACTCTAACTATTTTATTTTCCACCTTTAAATTAACTATCGGTAATAAGTTTCTTCCTAATTCATTTTCCGTCTCATGTTTAATAAATTTGCGCTGATGTTCGTTTTCGTTTATCCGTAAAAGTTTACTTGGTTCGTCCGTATCTAAAAATTTTGGTTTCGCGTGGAAGGGCCTGCACTACGATATAAATTTTATTCACGCGTAAATTTCTGATTAAAAGTGTTGGAATTCGACGTGCTTTAAGTTGAGACTGAGTTGCCTTATCACCTGTGGGCGTTATATAGCTTTTTCCCACAACCTTGGTATTGGTTTTCCAAACAGTCTTACAGATTGTTGCGACCAACCACGTTTGATTCTAACATTCCCACTATTTTTAAGCTAATTTCTGATGAAACTCTTTTGGATTTTCATATCATGGTGTTATTTGCTCTTGTTATCGTGGCCGGACTTTTAACTTACGTTTGTTGTTTTGTGTAGATGAAGCCATTTGGATAATTGTACAAAAATAAATGATGTAACTCTAATGTTGTATCCGTTCATGTATTTATTTAGACTGATCTTTGAAAGTGCGTTTTATTATAAAAGCGCTTATTGTTCCTTCTTTATCACAAGCGTAATTGCATGAGAATATATTAGTTTTTATCTTATCTTCTGCGTATTTGTTTTATAAACTTGTTAAACACTTTCCAACGTAGTTTAATTGCATGTACGATCATTTCTCTGCTGAATACGCGTTCTGTTATTATAAGATATGCTTGCTGATATTGCTTAAGGTTAATTACGGTCTATATACAGGGTGTTAAATGCTTGCTATTTACATAATGTACGCATTACTTATTTTTCTGCTAAATAAATGCAGTTTTCTGATTCCCATTGCTATTTACAGTTACTACACGACCCTTACTACTCAATACACCCCTAAACAACCCCTTATCACAGCAATATATATATATATATATATATATATATATATATATATAGTCGCGTATGTTACCTTGGGAACAGCTTATTTATTCTTGCCCCATTTTTCTTGAGTGCCAAAATGTTGCGTATTTTTGCCTGCTGTAACTCTTCAAAACCTTTTTTGTTGTTACAAAATTTCCACCTATCTGAAATTGAAGCCCTACCACCTAGACTTGCAATTCATAGCATCTAACAACAATATCCTCTGAAGAAGCCTTCCCATTCAAACGCCAAAACCTCCAGCTTCCTCAGAGATATTCGCCACGGCTGCTCACTCGTTCCCTGAAAATCCTACTCTACTAAAAATAACGTAGATTGCCAAAAGTACATCACTATTTATTAGTATATCCAATTTGTTACTTATAATTTTAATTTACATTCCTCATGTATTTCAATCTTTAACACATTTTATCATAGTGAAAATAAATCTCATTTTAAAGAAAATAATTTAGATATTTTATTACATTAATTATAGAAAACGGGGCTTATTTCTAAATTTTACTTTACACCCCAGGTCAAATACGAGTTTATAGTAAACCTTCCTTTATCTAAGTGTTGACTACGGCACTGAAATTACCAAAAACCCTTTTACCTTTTACAAAAAGTTAAAGTTTTACCTTTGTGAGATACCATAAAAATATTACGTAAATAAATTTTCATTTAGTCTTTTCTAGCTAAATCAACAATTAAATTATCCTTAAAATATAATAAACACACAAAAATCACCAAATTGTCACCCACAAAATTACAAAACAACAGTTTTATAAGGTAGAGTTACCTGGATTATTGTGTCACTAGCTCTTTACATGGACACCATCTTCAACGTGATCCTCCTCTCGACTGCACGTTCCAATACTGATTCTATACATGGAGACCATCTCCAACGTGGTCCTCCCTGTCGACAGCACGTTCAAACACAGTCTCCAGGTGGCCTCTCACTCTCACCATCAGAAACACACCGCTTCTAATCAGATTCCTCCACACCAATGTACGGTACTACCATGCTCCCATACACCTGCTACTGGTCCATCCATACACTCGATCAATACTCAGAGCACACCGCCTCCAACAACAAGTACTAAAATTGTACTTACTTAATATTTAATTTCGATTCTTTACTGCATTGCCAAATTATTTAAGCACCCACTTGTGCTAATTAAACCTTTTATAATTTTAGAACTTCACTAAATTACTTTTATAAGTAGCTTGGTTGGTGATCGAAGGTAGAAAAGAAGAAAGCGCTCCACTACCTCCTCCTGGTTTATATAATCTCAAAAAGCCACTTATTTGCATCAATTTTCCATACCCCTTTAACACCTTTTCTTGGTAACACAGCACAAACAACACAACGGTCGAACACTTCCACAAACCCACAATTATCCTTGAAACATGCTCAGTACAAATTTGTTATCCGTCGACAAAATCCCAGAATTTTCACCGCAAGCAAGTTCTATACGAGGAAACCCTCATTAAAATTTTGCAACCGCCGCTGCCTTCTACGAAACCCCTAGCACTGATTGTTATACTTTAGCCTCTTGAATACGCCTCCTGTCTACGCGCATATCCCTTATTTTATTTTCACTTGCATTTAAAATCTCCCGTTTTATGTTATCTCTGATTCTTGTTCCGCCGCTATTCAAAAGCATATTATACCTAACCCACCAATATCATCGTCTGTCTTACTTCTGTTTACTTACTTTAATAGTTGTACTTTGTTTGTAAATTATCCCCAGCTGTCCTATTACCTTACTACTCGATACATTCTGAAAACATAATACGTCTTTGTTCCTCTCATTAGCTTCTAACGTTCTTGTCTAGCAGGCGTTTTCAATGTCAACGTTTTACTTAACATATGCTATTTTCCTTCCTTTATTACCTCATGTAAACTATAGTTTTTCTCTTTAAACTTTATTGATTTGTTTTAGTGCGTGCAGTGCACACCTGTGTTTTGTCCTCATCTATTTTCCGCAATTTCACTTGTTGACAAGCTCTATAGAATGTTTTCTGTTTACGACGGTAAGCTTCCTAGAAATATTATAACACGTGCATAAACTCGAATAACAACCGCCGCTTGAAATGCTATACTAACTAAATCCTTTCCTATTATTGATTTTTATGCCACAAACCAGAAAGTTTTTATATTTACAGAATTGCTACGCTATTTTATAACAACTTTTAACTAAGCTTTACAAAATTACGTTTCACTTGTATTTACGCAATTATGCGCCTCAAATTGAGTTTCCTAATTAATTAATAATTCATATTTACAGTGAAATTGTTACCACTTTATACAACTACCCTAATATTTAATAATAATTGGTCAAATGTCATCCGATTTTGCTCAAAAATGTCTCAAACTTTGCGTGACCCATTTATACACCTTTTACCTTGCAATAACTATAAATTTAAGTTTTCTAATGCCTATTGTGACCACAGTAAAATATATATATATATATATATATATATATATATATATATATATATATATATATATATAAAATATAAGTACATTTTTGTTTCTAATGCTACCTTTATTGTTACAGGAAATTTTCTATCAATTTAAGGAAACCTTAAAAGGTCGAATACAAATAGCAGGAAAGCAAAGAACCACTGAAAATTAGTTAGTATATACATGGTTTTGTTTGTTACAAAAGTACTGTTTTAATAACTCTAAATACATGTGAGCATTGTATCTCTTTTTGCCGTCAAGGGCAAATGGTGGAATCGTGTAACAAACGGAACAAGGGAGTGCTCAGATGGCGCAACTACCTGCAAAACAAGCATGTTCGACAATCTATTACCCATCGAATGAGGATGTATACTCTGTTACCTTCCCAGAAATAGAAAATGTTCAAGAAACTAATCGACGTTCGCAGACAGTGATTTCGAAAGGTGTTTTGATTAATCTGTTAGAGCCATCAGAGCAAGTAGATAAAATGTTCAATCAATTGACTCTTATAAACGAGTAAATCGAACAGGATCCTTACAAAGTAGAAGAGTGGAATGATCTTTATTAATTTGTGTAGTATATATTAGTTAGCACTAATTAGAAATATTGCTTGTCATTATACGTAACAGCTTTATAATTATAGAATAGTGTAACTCGTATTTCAATTTGAGAATTTTTTTATATAAAGCTTAATTCTATTAACACGAGTAGGAAGGTTTTATTGTTATCTTACTGATACCAGGGAACACCTCGGAGATGTAAACTGAGCTTATGAACATCCTGGTCGAGAAGTTAACATAGAACAGTTAAACATGTAGATAAACTGCGCAGGCCACGTTCACTTTATTAGTTATAATGGGGGAAGGAGAAACGTCAGCAGAAGAAATTAAACCGGATATAAATATTTTAGTGTTGTGGATCGTTTGGTGTTACTGTGGTGGTTCTTGAACGTCAAAATATAAAGAAGACAATGCGAGACATGTTGAGAAACTCCACTGTGCGTTTTGGAAAACCACGGCCATGACGACCAATGTGATATACATGAGTGAAGAAAACCTTTGTAAGTGGAAGTGTTTGTGATACACCACCTAGTAGTAGGCGTAAGACAAACAACGAGACTTGTGCTGCCGTGTTGGAGTCATTTGCACGATCGCTGATAAAGTCACCACACGCGGAAAGACTTGCCTGTTTTATGTTTTCGGTCATCCTTAGTAAACGAATTTAGTGAGCGTGATTTGGAGCAGCGTGTACACTCATGTGAAATGATGCTCACACGCTTCCCCTACATTTGACTTTCCAATGCTCCAACAGAAGATAGTATAGTGGCTTGGAAGCGAGCCTTTTTACCAGAAAATTTTGAATTTTGCTGAACCCTTCTTGTTCTAAGTACGGTAGGAACCTTTAACTTGCGTGACAACATACACACATACACACACACACTCACACACACACTAAATACGGTAGGGATCTTTAACGTGCGTGACAACACACACACATAAACACACACACACACACACGGGACCTACATTTTACTTCCCATCCGAAGGCGTATTTTTGTAAAGAATGCTCGCCCAACACCTTTCAAGTAGTTCGTGTAGGGAATCGAACCCGAGACCTTGGAATTAGTAGTCATTTGCAAACCAATCTAACCCACAGAGCTGCTTTCACACGCTTCCCGCATACAAACAATCAAAAAAAAATTATATTCTCAGACGAGTGCGCAATTTATTACAGCTCGTGGAATAGGAGTATCTATATTTGGATAAAAGACAATTTGCACTTTTATAAGAAAAACAAGTGCAATCCACCTCATGTTATGATTTGGACAGGAACGAATCGGACCATCTGCTTGAACCATATTTGTTTGATGGTCTTGTAAATCAGCAGTTATCTGCATAATATGATGTGTTGCACTTCTTTCAGCACTTCAAACTTTTTGAGTCTGAATACCTGGAGGTTTGAAATTAGTGGTCGTCTTTTGATTTAATGCTCAACTAACCGGACAACTACACCTGTGAGTTTGCTAGTTTACATTGCAATCTTTTCAACTGGACTAGTAGATGGTTTTTGTCGGTCCTGTGACCTCATTTCCTCCAGAATCCCTCATTCCTCACTCATCTGGACCAAATTTACATGTAAATTCGCACTATAAAGTCTTATTTTAAAGAAATCTTCTATTTGCTCCTCCTTCTCTCTTTTTGCTCGGATCTTAGCTACCTGAATTTCTAGGAATTTTTTACATAGCATTACCCCCCAGGGAGCTACCCCAATTTTAAAATTTTTACCGCTAACATTCTGAACCAAAATAGTTTTCTTCGACTAGCCATTGCATCTTTCGAGATAAACCTATCTTGTTCGGTATCAATTAATATTAGATTTTTCTCAGCTACCCGAATCTCTGGGAATTTCTTAAATTGCATCACTCCCCAAGGAGCTACCCTCACTTTAATATTTTTTACCAGTAGCGACTTTTTGACTCTTTGCATAAATTTTTTAGTCAAGCAATACATCAAATTAGTCTAGAATTTTACCTGGAATCCGAATCTGCAAATAGATTTAATATAGGACCACCCCTTACAAAGTTACACATATACCCTCTGCGAGATAAATCTTTATCCACATTTCCACCCACGAGATAAATCTATATTGTTTGGTATAAATTAATATTAGAATTTTCTCAGCTACTCGAATTTCTAGGAATTTTCCATATAGCATCACCTCCCAGAGAGCTACCCTCATTTTAAGAGTTTTTGCTGGTAGCAATTTCTGACCGTCCTTAAACATTTTTTTAGTCATGCAATACATCAAATTAGTCTAGAATTTTATGCAGAATCCGAATCTGTAAATAGATTTAAAATCGAACACCCGTTACTATTTCACACACACCCTCCAAATTATAAATTTCCTGCAGCTCATACCTAAAATAAAATCTAAAAGCCATTCTTAAAACTTTTTATTACAGACAATTTTTACTAATACAGTTTAAATTTTGTAAACCACATTTCTAAATACATATTCACAATTTTCTATTCTTAACCTAGAACTGCTCAAATCGACTTATACTTATTAATATTTATTTCTAAATAGAGCACCTTTTCCAAAGACCAACCGGACCCACATGTTTCAAATTCCTCTGATTTTGTTCTCATTGTTTCGCTTAAGACCTCGTACATATTTTCCAGATTACTACAAGACGTTATAACCATATTTTATGTGTTAAAGGATTTTACATCGGTAGTCTCTTCCTCCATTTTGGTGTAAACACCGTAGAGTTTGCAATATACTTTTATTGCTGTATGTTGTATTCTCTTTTCATTAACTAATCGAATAAATCGCACTTTCTCCTTCCAAAGAAACTCGGACACTCCATCGTCGACACTGGTGTTCTTTATGCGATAGCTAGCCATACGGTTGTTAAACACAGTGCTAACTTTTCTACACCATCGTCGGTAGTAGCGGTAACTGATGCATTTTTATGTTTGTTGCTACGTAGATGACCAGGGTATGCAGACTTTAACACCTCCGTGTCGCACACTTTGCACAGAATCCGTGACTGCTTCGGGGCAGGCTCTCCAACTGCTGGCGGAGCTGAACGTTTACGGCTTAATGACATACCGTGCTGTTCTTCCTAGTGTCGCTGTAAGTTGTCCGTTCTCGTAAAAGCAATACCGCAAGACTCACAGTTTAAGTACTTTGCTGCGGACGGGTGTATAAGCTTAACCGTGGACGATGTTACACCACGACATTTGTTCTGGTGCCGCTTGAGAGTATTTTTCCAGGTATAGAAACCACCGCAAGAGTTGCATTTAAAAACGTTTGCAGGTATCATTTTAGTACAAAACAAAATCCGCACTATAGGGCTTTGGTTAAACTTGTAAGCGAATTAACTTATAACTAAAGAGTTTACTCTTGCGTAGCTGTTTTATGCTCCCTATAGAATGCAAACCGAAAGTTTCCGAAGACACCCGAACGAAGTTGAGGATTCAACGGGGAACTAAATGACGTCACCTTTTACCAATCCTTGCTGCTCGTCCAGTACATTTAGCACCAATGTATGTGCTCGGTTCGCTTCGTCCATGCTGCGAATGCAGTTAGTAGAAACATCGGAAACGTCTTCCATGTTATACGGATTGGTAATCACATCGCGTGCATATTACAAATCCAAAAGGGTGGTAGCACACGCACACAAATTGGTTGCAAGTCGTGTGGTAGTAGATGCAGTGCTACTATAAACAAAAACTTAATAAAACGCTTTAAACCTTTAATAAGGAAATACCAAACCTTGTTGACTACAGAATACTTACTAATAAAGCAATTTAATTTTAAATAACTTCTATGTTATATTTTCGGAAATGGTAGGCTTGAATATTTTCTTTGGAAACAATCGAAGATTGTCGAAGACCCTCGAAGAGTGGACAAACGCGATCACTAAATCAATTAGCATTAATACCAAGTATTCCGTACTTTCGTAGGTTGCTCATTTCCTAGAACCAAATCTTCCGCATAGCGGTCGGTAGCACGTAATGATTTCTAGAACCGGCAAGTACACGATATCGCCCAAATAGAGAATTAGATGCTCGATGTTTGTCAACTTCCGATTCCCTCGTAAAAGGTAGAAAAAACTCGGTCAATCATCCATCTAACTTATATTTCGACTCGCTCCCGTTTTGATAATTTCCAAACATTTTTCAACCGACAATGATCTCAGCATTTTTAAACCTCCGAGGGATCTATAAGTCGTGATCAATTACACATTCGAGCTACCCGTAAACTAACATATTTTATAGCAACAGTGCACTGTATAATACATGCATACCCTTTTCCGCGCTACTGTTATTCTTGTAGTTGCTTGAAAAAGTCAGTCGCCTTTTTTACTGCTAGGACCGCTGCAAAGCACCATTCTATACTTTCTTTAAAGGTATAGCACATCGCGCACTTTTTTTGTCTGATAATTAAATTTTGCTTATGTAGGCTTTTACACTTTTGCATATTTAAACATCTAATACGATCGATTAACCACTTAATTAAACCAATTAATTATTCTAACGGGAACCGTCATACATTTCGCCGCACTGTTCTTTTTGAATCCAACGGTCCGATGAGCTTCCACACACTAACACCTAACGTATCTTTCCTACTATTTGTCAAACAAAAACTACCGGCATCGCCATGTCCGTATACGGACGTAAGCAGATGTTTGTGGATGTGTACGAAAATATGTAACCATATACATTAATCAGTCTAAGCTATTTTATTTAGTCCAAGATTTTTTTAAATAAAAGGACTTAAAGTTTTAGAAGAAAAAATAACTAAAAACCAAAAGAGTTCTAGAAAAATATCTATCAATGACATACAGCAAGTATGCACTCAAAACCCAACAAAATAGACTTACAAACTAAAGGTGTCAAAATCTTACCAACTGAAGAAATTAAAAACATTTGGGATCAGTAACTGTGGCTGTAACTACGCATACCAAACTCCCAAAAACAAAAATCGGTAAGTAATAAATCGTGTAAGGTCTGAATCGGAAAGGTCTAACACTGGATGATCGAAAACTCAAGAAAAATAAAACTTCCCATACCAACAAAATGGCAAATATTATAACCAAAGAAACTAAGAACGTAAACCTTAAATAAAAATTTACTCAACAACGACTGGCCTTGGTCTCAAAGTCTCATGAATGTAAACAAATAAGAAAGCCAACACGTTAATTACAGGAAAATAAATCACTACAAGTCTATACTACTTCAAAATTTTACAAACTTTAAATGTTCTATGAACTTCAGCACGTCCAAAAATTTCCATAAACTTCACAAGCTTATGACCGAAACACCACAGCTAAATACTACAACTTCTACTAACATTGTAAGCGCTTGTCGCTTACAATCATCGCACAACTGCAACATATAACATCAATACTGTAAACTTTTCTCATTCACAATAGCAACAAAAATTTGCAAACTTTACCAGTCCACAATAAAGCTTCTGAAGAAAATTATGGCCTCTTAACAACTCTATTCGACAAAAAAATACGCATCATGCATGCGCCTACTATTTTATACTCAAACAAAACACTGAAAGCAGAAGAAAGAATTTTTAAACAAGCTATACGCGTTGATAATCCAATAGGATTACTGGCGTATGTATGGTCACGTCCATCCATACCAACATTAAACAACTACAATGTAAAACAAAATAAGTAAATGATTACAATGCACAACTAACACCACAATCAACGCATGCTAGCACAATGAAAAAAATGTAAAAAATTCACTAATTGGTGGTTTTCCAAAGCCCTACTCAACATTGGAAACGTCACCGGATGCAACATATGCCTACAAATCTTTAATGCGCCACTTGCCAGCATTAGAGCCATCTATATTTTTAAGTCCTATACTATATTCGATATTTTCTTATGAACTTTATTTAAAATAAATTTCGGAGCAAGTTTAGCAGAAAACTCTTTCCAGCAGATGATAAATCGTTATTCGCTCGCCAAGCTTTAACACTAACCTAAAGAGATACATATGTTCTTCTCAGATCCTAACGACCCTTAGAGCGCGCATAGGTTAAATGTAACTTACAACGAATTTCATCAAATATTTCGCGAAATCCTTGGAGATCAGACAAATAATCAAAACGACTTCCAGGTGTGATATCAACTTCTTTATGACGAACATTTCCTGCACCATAAAACTTTCCACTGACGCGAACCTTACAACCAAAAACTAAAAGATTCTGAGAGAAACCTGTCAAATTATGCTTCACGGAATTAATCGCATACTGGATTTGAGATAAATTCTTATTCCAAGTATCATACTCTTCAACATATGAGCTTTGACATGGCTCGGAAATACCCTGACAAAACATCGCATCTAATTCATCAAATAAAATTTTATTCATTTGTGGTGACATAAGAAACGGTTTCTTTCTGAAATATTTGGCGTTGAATATGCTTATTTTCTTGGTTATTTTATTGATCTACCTAATTGGCCTAATTGGGCCGGTGGAACCGAAATACGTCCATATATTTTTCGGAACAAACCGGTTTCCACTAATAAACCTTGACCTCATGTTTGGTGGTCAAATTGGGAATGAAACAGGTTGTGTAGATCTAATTTTCATTTTTATTATCAGAACGTACTAAGACTAATTCGACGTTACTTAATATCTGTTCTGAGGACTTTGATTGCATAACTTTTACCGAGACTTGGTTATCCGAGGATAATAATAATAATAATGGTGAAATTTTTTCCAATGACTACAACGTTTTCCGTTGTGATCGGAAATATAAGTTATTAAGTAAACAGAGAGGAGGTGGAATACTTATTGCAACTAAATCGAATATTAAAGCTAACTTACTCTGGTATATGTCTCAATTTTTTTGAAGGCATTTGGATCCAAATTGTTTATTATCTTTCAAATTTAATAGTTGGAGTAGTGTATTTCCCTCTTAAAGCATCTCATGAACTGTATCAATTGTTTGTGGATACAGTTGATCGTTTAATAACTGTTAATATCTGGGAGAATTTTTTATTTTTGGCCACTTTAGCTTATGTTATATTAAATGGGTTAGGATTGATGGTGAGCTACTTCCTGCCACACTTACATCTTTGGTTAGTAAAGTTTTGTTAAGTGGTATGCAAATGGCTTCTTTAAATCAGATTAATTCAATTGCAAACAATCAGGGTAAACCTTTAGATTTACTATTTTCGGATTTAAAATCACTTGAAGTCTTTAGATTCAATAAAACTCTAGACAAAGAAGACGGATATCATCCAGCTTTGGAAGTAGTTTTATCATTAGAAGTATCTACTAGTACTCCATCTAGTGTAAAATCTGCAGTATATCAATTTTAAAAGGCATCTTATCCTGATATCAAAATTTTTTTTTCAAAAAGCTGACTAGAATTTTCTTTATCAACATCTTGATATCAGCACCGTTGTTGACAGCTTCTATGTATTAATTAATGCTGCAGCAAGTCGCTGTGTTCTTATAAAACTTTCTCAATCCACGATATACCCGAAATGGTAGTGTTGATCTAATTAGTCTAATTAAGTTAAAAATATAGTGTACTTTAAGTACAAAAAGTCTAAGTTAGAGAATGACTACACTGAGTAACTCAGAAATGCAACAGTTAAGCAAAATTGAAATTAACAGTTGTTTGTATGTTCATCAAGACTGTGGAGCGGAAATTAAAGGAACTACTAAGAGCTTTTGATCAAACATTAGCCGTTGATTGAGGTATTGGGAAGATACTCAACTATATGGACGAAAACGTGTCACATGGTGTAACAATTTTATTTTAGCAGTAAAAGAACCTATTCATTAAACGTACAATGAATATTGAAATACCTTTATTAACTAAAATAAAGATTCGAGTAACAATCAAATTTTTATAGTATTACTATATCTAGGATTAGTAGTCTATTTGTTTCGGAGTTCGGTGCAATTCCACAGCCACTGGCGCGCGCGTGAGAGGTTCGAGAACCCCACTTATGATCCTCCCACCATGCAAGAACGCAGCGAGCGCACTCGTCGATAGTTAAAGGCAGCGTGAAGATGCATTCAAAAGAATGGCGAGTGACCTCCGGGTCGCCTTATTTTGGTGAAACACTTCCTGAGTAACGGTTAGTACTTAATCCACATTTTGCATATTCGTTATCATATTAGCTAATTTAAAAATTTATTTAGCGCAACGATAAGTCAGAAACCGCAACAATACGTCAGAAATTGCAACGATAAATTAGAAACTGCATGACCACTTCGAAGTTACAATTTAGAAACCTTAACTTATGGACTACGCAATGAAAGATTATATTTGTAAATAAAATTAGACAACGGAGGAGTACGCTATGAAGTAATGCTGCCGTGAACCAATGTGAGAAATCCGCTTCGCTCCTACATCTGTATTAAAGCATGGAAAACAAGCATATTTAGCTGCAGGTCCCGCACTGCGAAGTTGTTTCCATTGCAACCAAAGACGACAGCCGGTATTGGGTTAGTAATAGAATTAAGAATTTCCTCAGTACTTCCTTCTGAAAGTACATTATTTCATTTTGTTTGTTGGATGTACAAAATTGTTATTCAGTTTACCTGTGATTAGGCTAGTTTTCCCCCGCATCAAATTTGATTTCGCTTGGTTTCGTAAATACGTGACTACACGTGGCTTCAACGTAAGTTAACAGCTGCTATTACGTCACCTGTTTGTTTGAACAATGCCGTCAACAATTGCATAATGGCTAACAGATGTTTAGCATTACAGTACTGCCACTTTTGATAAAATTAGAGAATATCTTGGTGATTCTTTTGACTTCAAACTAATTTTAATTTTGTTAAATTAATGAGAAAATTTCGTATATTCATTTGTAAATGACCTACACAGATCTGGTTGGGTTATAAAAATACCTTAGCATTATTAGTTACACCGAATTGTAATATATTAGAGTAAGGATCAGTTGATAAGCCTTACAACAATTTTGCAAGAATATCAAATATTTATTTTATTTAATTACAATGAAATTTTATTTACTGAAACAAAGAAAATTCTTTCTAGTAAATTAATTATCTACATTTAAAGTTTTTTATTCTGATCTAGTTTGATCAGACCTGATAAACAAAAGACAGTAAGAGTTAAATTTTTATGATTCCATTATGTAGAAAATATTCTCTATGCATTTAGGTATATTTGAGGGACGCAAATTGTGTTCCCATTTTCTAGGTGACTTAATTATTATTCTTTCTTACAGGAACAGCGTCTTATTCTATTAAGACATATTTTTGAGTCAGCGAAGGCGATCTTTTTTTCTTTGGGTCTCCACGTCCGCCCTTAGAAATTTGCTATGCCATTAATATAAATCAATCTGGACTTGGTGGCGCCTGTTTGTTTTAGTTTGAGTGTAGAATCCCTCATTTCCTCACTCATCTGGACCAAATTTACATGTAAATTTGCACTTAAGTCTTTTAGAAAAATCTTTCTCCTCCATGCAATCTTTTGCTGGATCATTACCCAATTTATAGTACTTTTTAATAGTATCACCCTCCAGGAGCCCCAATTTTAAAATTTTACCCTAAATTCTGAACCAAAATATATTTTCGAAGCCATTGCACTTTCAGATAAACCTATCTTGTTTGGATCAATTAATATTATTTTTATCGAACTCTCAGGAATTTCTAAATTGCATCACTCCCAAGGATACCTCACTTTATATTTTTACCAGTATCATTTTACTCTTTATAAATTTTTTCAAGCAATACATCAAATTAGTCTAGATTTCTACTGGAATCAATTGCAAATAGATTTAATATAGACCCCCTTAAAAGTCACTACTTCTTCGAATAAATCTTTATCCAATTTCCACCAAGATAATTATATTTTTGGATTTATATTAGAATTTTCTGGTACTTTTTTAGGTAATTTTATATAGCATCCCTCAGAGAACCCTCATTTTAATATTTTTGCTGGTACATATCTGACCGTCCTTAAACATTTTTTAGTTGCAATACATCAAATTAGTTAATTTTATCAAAATCGAATTTGAAATAGATTTAAAATACCCGTTACCTTTAACACCCTCTAAATTAAATTTCCTGAGCTCAACCTAAAATAAAATCTAAAACATTTAAAATTTTTAATTACAGATTTTTACTATACATTTGAAATTGAAACCACATTTAAGTACATATCCACAATTTTTATTCATTACTAGAATCCTAACGACTTATACTTATTAATATTTATTTAAATAGTCACCTTTTCCAAGTACCGACCCACATGTTTCAAATTCCTCGTTTTTTTTCATGTTTTAAGACCTGTACATATTTTCCGATTACTTGAGACGTTAAACCTATTTTTGTGTTAAGCATTTTATCGGTAGTCTCTTGCTCATTTTGTGTTAAACGTAGAGTTTGCAATATACTTTGTATGTTTATCTCTTTGCTTAACTTAATCTAAGAAATCGCATTTCTGTTCCAAAGAAATTGAACTCCATACACACTGGGTTCCTTTGATAGCTATACGGTTGTTAAACGCAGTGCTAACCATTCACACCATCGCGTAGAGTGGTACATACTTTTGGTTGTTGCTCCGTAGTCCAGGGTTGAGATTTAACACCTCCATTCACACTTTCCGAATTGATGCTTCGGCAGATCTCCAACTTTAGCGAACTGAACGTTTACGATTAATATACCTGTTGTTTTTCAGTGTTGCTGTAAGTTGTCCGTTTCTAAAAGCTACCAAGACCCGTTTAAAACTTTTGCTGGAGGGTATAACAAACCGTGGACGTTTAACCAAATTTGTTTGGCCGCTTAATATATCCAGGTATGAAACCACCGCAAGGTTGCATTTAAAACGTTTGCAGGTACCATTTTAGTAAAATAAAATTCCCACTTATAGGTTTGTTAATTGTAACAAACTAACTTAAATAAGAGTTTACTTGGTAGCTGTTTTATGCTCCCTATAGATTGCAAAAAACTTCCTAAGACACCCGAACGAATTAGGATTCAACGGAAACTATGATTTTACCAATCTTGCGTCGTTAGTACATTTAGCACAATGTAATGTCGGTTCGTTCGTTCCATGCAATGCAAGTTTAGTAATTCGGAAAGTATTCCGATACGGTTTGGTAACACAGCGTATTTAAAAATCAAAGGGTGGAGCAACGACAGAAATTGGTTGTAATGTGCGGTAGTAGATAGTGTGTATGAAAAAAACTTAAAAAAGTTTAACCTTTAATAAGGAATACCAAATTTGACTATGAATACTTACTAATAAAGCAATTGTCTTAATTAAATGCTCTTTGCAAAGCGTTTTGATTTTGTTAGGATCATAATGCTGACCAATTTGTCACGGCGCTTCTAATGATGAGATACAAGTAGAAATTTGCTATGCCATTAATATAAATCAATCTGGACTTGGTGGCGCCTGTTTGTTTTAGTTTGAGTGTGACCCCCCACAGATTTCGACTTACCCCCCCATTGCTCATTGCTCTACCCCAGGAATAGACCCCTAGTTACGTCGGAAGATTTAGTTTTGCAGACACCTAACTTGAAGCCACTAGTAGTAGTAGTGTCAGCCCTAGCAAAAAATATGTAGCACTGGCGCCCAACGTGGGGCGTCGAAATTTGTTTGCCCAACGTTTGGGGCGTCGAAATTTGTTTGTTCAACGCTTGGGGCGTCGAAATTTGTTTATTCAACGAGTGATTCGTCGAAATTCGTTTGTTCATAATTTGATTTACCTCGAAATTTGTTTGTTCAAAATTAATTTTACTTCGAGATTCGTTCGTTCAAAAATTATTTTTTACTCTGAAACTTGTTTGTTCAAAAATAATTTTACTTTGAAATAGTCTGTTCAAAATTTATTTTTGCTTCGAAATTTGTTTATTCAAAAATTTAATTTGCTTTGAAATTTGTTAGCTTAAAATTTATTTTGCTTTGAAGTCCATTTGTCCAAAAATTATTTTGCTCCAAAATTTGTTTGCTTAAAGTCTATTTGACATTTAGATTTGTTTGTTCGCTTTTGATAAAAGATTGGTTGTAACATTAACCCTCATACAGTCAATTGATTAACTTGGTCAAATTTATTTTTGACGTTCATTCTATTTTGACCTCATATAATTTTTTTTGATATTGTTTTGGCAAAAATTATTTTACCAAAAACACCTCTTGATTTTTACCTTTAGTAGTACGAATTTGTTTTGATAATTTTTGTAAGGTTTAGATCATTTGGATTTACCAGTTTGATTTCATTGAAACATTAGGCTGTTGTACTCATGTCGGATATTCCGAATTGTTTGTCTACTTAAAGAGGAACGGGAGTAGTGAGTGAGAAACCAGTTTTGAAAAAAATTTTGGAAGACTGTCAACTAAAGAAGCTGATAAGTCTGTTGTTTGATTTGTTTGAGTCAATAAAGAACATTTTTGTCCAAATTTGATTATAAGGCTAGAGATTCTATCTTGAAGGTACATTGGAGTGAGCTGTCGTCGTGTCATTTGAGAATTGCTCTTGTGCATAAGCACGTTTTTGATTTTGTTAGCAGATTTTTGTTTAGATCAGCATTGCAACGCAATTTTGTCTAGGCGGAACTTGTCGTCGTGGTTGGTCGCTCAGCAGTATGTCAGTCCAGACGAGACTCAGGAAGAGTTGGTCGCTCGGCATTGCGTAAGTCTAGACGAGACTCGAGGTGAGTTAGGCGCTCTAGATTTTTTTTGCATCCTTTTTTGATTTGATGTAAATTTTGGTATTGTTAGTCTAGGTGAGACTCGTAGAGGGTTTGTCACTCTAGCATATTTAGGCGTTGTGAAGCATTGTAGTTGTTTCGACAGTTCAATTGGTAGTAGGGTGTGAGTGTACCTGAACACTGATTTTTTTGTTAGCTATTGTCATGATTAGTTTTTTTATTGATGATTCATAAGCAGGTGGATGGCTTTTAGTTGTTGGTGATTGGTGTTCGAAATATTCGATTTTGCAACCTTTGCGAAGTGCCACAGCACATTTGATCGAGAAATTTTTGGAAGAAAAAGTATTTTTTTTGCATACGGAATACCACCATTTGTTATTCGTGATAATGGTCCACAGTTGATTGGACATGTTTTTGAAGTTTTGTGTGCAAGGTACGAGATCCAAGAGATGTGGTACAATGCTGTGTATGCTCCTCAAGGCAGTTAAGTGGAAAAGCTTATAATGATAATTTTATACCGGGTGAAGATGTTGATGTCGTCTCCAGTAGTAGACCTTCGTATGTTTTGGATCGTCAACCTTTGTTTAATATTTTTGGAAATGTCCGTGAAAATTTGCATGTAGCTTATCAACGTTCGAGTAAACGCTACAATCTTAGGAGAAGAGACATTTCATTCCGAGTCGGAGAGCGTGTTTGGAGAACTAATAAGGTCCTCTCGAGTGCTAGTGACAAATTTTCCGCTAAGTTAGCCCCTAAGTTCGTTATGAGTAGAGTTCGGAAAAAACATTCCAATTTAGTATATGAGTTAGAGAACGAAGATGGAACAAGAGCAGGGAAATGGCACGTAAAGGACTTGAAACCAGTTGAAGCATCATATCCAAATGAAAACGATGATCCTGACGATTAGTTCCGGTCCGGTCATCTCTTTGATATTAAGTAATGACGTAGTGGTTCGTTTTGTTTTGTTCTGATTTTGATTTAGTGTCGGTCCACTAATATTGAGTATTTTATTTGAGAAGTGAAGTAAGTGGTTTGAGATTTTGTAAATTTTGTAGGTTTGAGGTGTGCCTTGGTGTGCACGCTGGTCATTTTGCTCGCGCGTTGCTCAGAGATGTGTTTAGAAGATGTCTTTAATAGATATCTTTACAATGTAGAAGTAAGTGGGCTATTTGATTGTTGGTCCTGATTTCTACATATCGAGGTAGAGAGAATATTAGATTATTCTTTCCCTTGTTCCTTTTGACCGTTCGAAATTCTTTGGTTTGATAAGGTCAAAGTTGGCTTGGTGAGTCTCACCGTTTGGTCCATCACTAATGAGATCAGTTGTTTGTTGGAACTCAGTGATAGGATATTCAGTAGGGTGTAGGATAGTACAGCCCTGACTGGCTCAGTTTTGTATTTGAATTTGATAAGTAACCTTATGGTTAGGTTACCTTTGTTTTGATCATCTCTTTACGATGAAGCGATGATATTTTGTATTTGCATTTGATAAGTAACCTTATGGTTAGGTTACCTTTGTTTTGATCATCCCTTTGCGATGAAGTGATGATATTTTGTATTTGAATTTGATAAGTAACCTTTTGATTAGGTCACTTTTGTTTTGATTATCACTTTGTGATGATGGTGTTTAAATATAGACCTATTAGTAGGGTTTTACTTTTGATTATCACCTTGTAGTGATGATGTTTTGAATAGTTATGCTGTCTTGATGAGGAAGCATTCCTTTTTTTTGTAGATAGAGCTAAATGAGCTCCTGGAAGTGAAGTTTTTTTTGAAATTAGAAGTAAATCGTAAGTGTTTGCTTATAGGTAAGAAATATTAGCCTTGTTAGAAGTATGAATCTCAAGTCAGGAAATATTGTAAATTTGAATTTTTTTTGTCCCGTGGAGTGTTTGACTTTCTAATTTGACCCCCTCCCAATTTTGATTATTACCGATTGTGACTCCCCGATTTTGTCTCCCGATGGACGTCAGGTACGCGCAGTTACCAACACACTCATTTGTAAATATTTGTCCCCCCCATTTGAATAAATTTATAAAATTGCATAGTTAGTTAGGAAGGTAGGAAAGGCTAGTATTGTTATAAAAAATTTTTTTTGTATTTGTTATATTTGAAGTTTTTCTAAAAAAAAAAAAATTTTTTTTCTTTTAGGAAAGGGTTAGTGTAACAATTTTATTTTAGCAGTAAAAGAACCTATTCATTAAACGTACAATGAATATTGAAATACCTTTATTAACTAAAATAAAGATTCGAGTAACAATCAAATTTTTATAGTATTACTATATCTAGGATTAGTAGTCTATTTGTTTCGGAGTTCGGTGCAATTCCACAGCCACTGGCGCGCGCGTGAGAGGTTCGAGAACCCCACTTATGATCCTCCCACCATGCAAGAACGCAGCGAGCGCACTCGTCGATAGTTAAAGGCAGCGTGAAGATGCATTCAAAAAGAATGGCGAGTGACCTCCGGGTCGCCTTATTTTGGTGAAACACTTCCTGAGTAACGGTTAGTACTTAATCCACATTTTGCATATTCGTTATCATATTAGCTAATTTAAAATTTATTTAGCGCAACGATAAGTCAGAAACCGCAACAATACGTCAAAAATTGCAACGATAAATTAGAAACTGCATGACCACTTCGAAGTTACAATTTAGAAACCTTAACTTATGGACTACGCAATGAAAGATTATATTTGTAAATAAAATTAGACAACGGAGGAGTACGCTATGAAGTAATGCTGCCGTGAACCAATGTGAGAAATCCGCTTCGCTCCTACATCTGTATTAAAGCATGGAAAACAAGCATATTTAGCTGCAGGTCCCGCACTGCGAAGTTGTTTCCATTGCAACCAAAGACGACAGCCGGTATTGGGTTAGTAATAGAATTAAGAATTTCCTCAGTACTTCCTTCTGAAAGTACATTATTTCATTTTGTTTGTTGGATGTACAAAATTGTTATTCAGTTTACCTGTGATTAGGCTGGTTTTCCCCCGTATCAAATTTGATTTCGCTTGGTTTCGTAAATACGTGACTACACGTGGCTTCAACGTAAGTTAACAGCTGCTATTACGTCACCTGTTTGTTTGAACAATGCCGTCAACAATTGCATAATGGCTAACAGATGTTTAGCATTACAGTACTGCCACTTTTGATAAAATTAGAGAATATCTTGGTGATTCTTTTGACTTCAAACTAATTTTAATTTTGTTAAATTAATGAGAAAATTTCGTATATTCATTTGTAAATGACCTACACAGATCTGGTTGGGTTATAAAAATACCTTAGCATTATTAGTTACACCGAATTGTAATATATTTGAGTAAGGATCAGTTGATAAGCCTTACAACAATTTTGCAAGAATATCAAATATTTATTTTATTTAATTACAATGAAATTTTATTTACTGAAACAAAGAAAATTCTTTCTAGTAAATTAATTATCTACATTTAAAGTTTTTTATTCTAATCTAGTTTGATCAGACCTGATAAACAAAAGACAGTAAGAGTTAAATTTTATGATTCCATTATGTAGAAAATATTCTCTATGCATTTAGGTATATTTGAGGGACGCAAATTGTGTTCCCATTTTCTAGGTGACTTAATTATTATTCTTTCTTACAGGAACAGCGTCTTATTCTATTAAGACATATTTTTGAGTCAGCGAAGGCGATCTTTTTTTCTTTGGGTCTCCACGTCCGCCCTTAGAAATTTGCTATGCCATTAATATAAATCAATCTGGACTTGGTGGCGCCTGTTTGTTTTAGTTTGAGTGTGACCCCCCACAGATTTCGACTTACCCCCCCATTGCTCATTGCTCTACCCCAGGAATAGACCCCTAGTTACGTCGGAAGATTTAGTTTTGCAGACACCTAACTTGAAGCCACTAGTAGTAGTAGTGTCAGCCCTAGCAAAAAAAATATGTAGCAATGGTACTGTATATATTTTAAGTAAGTTTGGCATCGAATTTAGCGACAATATACGGAGTTCAGCTAAAACTAATAATGGAAAAATGTAATTGAATCTAAGCTAAGCTAAGTTTAGTTCAATTTAGGATTTCAACAGATGACGCTTCAATAAATGTTATGGGCATAATATCGGTAATATCACACAATCTAAAAAATGTAAATAAATATTGATAATTTATAATGCTGTGGGTAAAATTTTGATAACTGACTGAAAATCAACTTCGAAGCAAAAATAGTCCCAGTGTTGAGTTTTGCCGGTAAACAAGGGTATATTTATGTTTATTCATTGTGATGAACTCAGGTCACTGAACTTAAAGAAAGCTGCTCTATTATCAGCGTCTGCTTTAAAGGGACACAGCTGCTAGGGACAGATGCTGTTTCACTCATATACACGGGCGCCTATGACTGAATGATGACAGACACGTAAAAAGTAGGTGCATAGGTATATGTCGTCGTATACACTTTCAAACAGTCCCATTCTAAATAAATTTATTATAAAATGTATACTTATAAAAGCTTATTGTTGGACAAATAGTAGCAAGATAAACAGTTTGAATACATATATTGTCAAATGATTCTAGATATATTGAATGAATTCTTTTGTAAATAAATAATGTTGTTACAAATGGAAACAAATCTATTTTGTATTTAAGGCTGGCGTTTTATTACGAAACTTTACATTCTAGGCAGTTTTTGTGACATTTCCTTGAAAATATGCAAACACCTACTAGGAACTAATTGAGAAAAATTTAAAAAAGGTGTTGAAGAATTCTCACCATAATCTATGTAGTACATTTATTTAAAACGGCTTTGGAAGTTGGGTAAAAAATGATCTCATGACCTCGGGCACTTTGAAATTGCACAAAAAAATGAGGCCATATCTACTGTATCTAGAGTGTTAGTACCTACTTAATAGTATTATCATTACACGAAGTGTATATTAGTGGAGATACAATTAGAAATTTACAAGTGGAGATGTATTAAAAACGTACATTTTGAGCATTTCAAGGTGAATTATCATGAAAATATTCACCACCTTTTTTAAACCTTTCTATATTTGTTCCATACCAACTATTTTTTTCGAGGGGATAATACAAAAAAATCTAAGACGCATGTACGCCTTTCAACCAAACTTATGGAAATTTTATAAAAGGAAATTATATATTTTAAATTAAATATCTAGTACTTAAATGTTAAACAAAATTTTATTATTATCAATATAATTTAATAAATTTTATTGTTTTAATCATGTTCGAGTCGGACTACTTAATGATATAAGCTCCCAGCACCACTCAAACAAACATAAATCTTAATTTAAACATGAATTATAATTATTATTATATATTATATATATATATATATATATATATATATATATAACAGAAAAATAGAGAATAATTAATTAAAATTGTTAACATATATTCTGTGATTAGTCCGAATAAGTGAGTTTGATGTACGGTTGGAATATCTTCAGCCCAATTAGGAATGATTGCTTTATAATGATCTCCATGTATTACATCCTTGCCATTTCGAGCGCAATGTACTACAGCTAAAGGCTCACGAACTAATTGATCTTCTTTTGCACAAAAATTATATGATGTGATACTGAAGCCGAAATGATAATAAGAATCATTTACATATCTAGTAAAGTTTATATTAGTTTGTACTGTTAACATTTCTCAAATAAATTGGATTATCTCGAAAACTAAATGAGATATCGAAAAGTGTATAGCATATTTGTAATCAGCGTAAAAAACTAAACAAGTTACATATATATCATTTATTGTATCATTATGGGAATATGGCAACGGACGACAGCGGCGACGATGACAATGTAGCGATTATATTAACCTAACTTACTTCGTAAGTTTGGTTGAAATTGTCTAAAATGTATCAGCTTCGTAATACAATATCAGCCTTAAGGAATATTTTCTAATAATACACTGACACTTTATAGATACATCTAAAACTAATTTTTTTTCTCCAACCTCATTAAAAGACATTTTTAATACTATTTCTGACAAAGTTAAGGTTTTTGTTATGGATGTATAATATAGGTACGTGTTGCTAAGCAACTCATTAAAGTCTAGGAATAAAAATACTTTTAGCTCCTGGGATTACAAGTGTTGCCAATTAATATTTTTAATATTTATTAATTTTGAATGATAGATTTTTTAGTTGGAAAAAAGTGGTGTGTGTTATTTGTCTTAAAAGTGGCTTTGCGTGACAATCAAAATTACATAGGCTCAGCTACGATGCGTTTCGCCTCACTAACGCAAAATTTATATATCAAACAAAGAATCACTTTTAATCCTAATATCACAATATACTATTTTGTGCAACCGCAGAAGTATAAGCATTTTGTGTTCTCTCCACAGTACGCGAAATACAATTTCGCGGCTGTTACCACTAGTAATGAGCACCATACTAAATGTCATTTTTATAGGTAATTGACGTTGGTCACTTCACACTTATACATTTCTAAAATATGTCAACAAAGTGTAATTGTTTTTTATTAAGAACAAAAGATTAAGTAAAAATTATTTTCAAATTCTCGAGTGCAAGAATTTGAACCACTGTTATTGCCGGACATTTTCACAAAGTTTTAAGAACTATCAAATAGTTTTAATATATTATTTCCATAGCAATATTGTGATTTAAAGCCACTACAAATATGAACGGTAGATTTATTATAACATCTAAATTCTAGCCATACTTTTATCGGGTAGAGAAAAATTTTTGTAACACCAATACATAGTTGCAGATCAAACAGTGTGTATAACTTGGCCGTGAAATTTTTAGCGAGCTTAAAATTATCCTGTCTCGGCGATAAACTTTCTCTCAGTACGCTAAAAGGCAATTTCTTGGCCTTGGTATGCAAATAACTATTACAATTTTTTTGTGATGCCTTCACACTTTACTAATTTCTTTTCGAAGGCAAACAATACATACTATTATACAACTTTTAATCCTAATAATAATACAATACTATTATGTAACTTATAACTTATTCTGTAGTGCAACAGTAAAACCTAGCAAGTCATTTTTTAGCCAAAATGAGGTTTTTACACAATCTGAATGTACTAATAGATAACATACTACTATTAGAGCAGGGCCTGTCAGATCTTAGAGCCTGTTCCTTGTGTTGTTATTCAAACTTTACTTTAAATGTAACTTACATAATATTCCAAACGAGCATACTTGCAACCCCAATACTGCATACAAAAATATGATTACTGCTTTATTATTGCTATCTAATGCAGTACTTCAAACAATGTATTATTTGACCTCCTAAAAAGTTATTAGTTGCGGCTTTACTAGGTTCTACCCTTGCAACGAAAGTTACCTTAGTACCTAATAACTAAACGGTCTAGGTGGCCAATTCTTCATCATTAATATTATCCATGTCATACACATCCATAATGCTTAAAACTTTTCTTATCATATATAAAAAAGCAATATTTATTGTTGGGCTATGCGGTTTAAACGTTAAACATTTAGTTTCTATTACACGTTTATAGTTTGTCTAAACAAAAAGAATTAAAAATCTAAAAGTCCGGCCAGGTATCCTGCTGATCGTAAAATGTGTGCAGGGAAACAACTCAATGCATGAAATGCAGAGTGCTTTTCATTTAATAATAAAAACAACAACAAAGACTTTAAATTCACGATTTAAGCATATAAAAAAATTTAGTAAGAGTTATATTTTTGTGTTTCGAATTTTTAACAGTCCACTGCTCAGTTCATACCTATATCTTATTGCGTTCAAACGCATTTATTATTTATGGTTAAACGATTAACAAAATAGTTTAAAAAGCACAGCCCTATTGTATTTGTTGTGGAATCAAAAACTAATACAACATCTTTAAAATACCTAAATCATTATTATCAACGTTTACTTTTAAGTATTTAAATACTTCTGATAAAAACCTGCTTCACAATCAAAAAACTTACCACTTACTTAAAGTGGCAATATGAGCTACATTTAATTCGTTCTAAGAGATGACTCCAGATAATCCTCCTCTTTGAAATGTTCACTACAAAATATACTAGCAAAACATGACAACATTTTTCTGTGCACTGTATGTAGCCACAGCGTTAATTTAAGCTCGTTTAATTGTTTGTATTTATTTCAATGGGCGAAATGTACTAATCCTATTTGATTAAGGATAAAAGTTCATTACTTGGATAAGATCATAACCGTTCTATGAGGTTTTGTAGCGCTTGAATAATTTTTATTATTTGAAGACATTAGCCACTTTAAACCTTTATATAATTTAATTTTAATTAACTGCTCTAAAACAAGTAATCTGTGTTCCTTGCATTGGTTTAACCAGTCAGGGAAGTCTATTTGTAATTTTGTTAATATACTATTTTTAATTTTTTTGTGAACTGCATTTTCAGTCTTATGAAGAGTAAAATAGTTATTAAATGAATTCAACAAAAATGTAACCACCTCACACAGTTCATTTGATGGTCGCTTTAAGTGATTGATTAGTATTCCCTTTGCCTCATAATCTCTATTTAAAAGGAGTAGTTCATTAAAATCTATCACACTGTTAGAATCTTTCATAAATGTTTTTTGACAAATGTCGCACTTAACTTTTTTAAACAAATAGTGACACAAATAACCAGCGATAAACACATTGGTGCAAGTTTCTAAAGTGGTTTCACTGTTTATATAAGTTGCTAAGTGTCCTTGATGTAGACTGGGAGGTTGTTCAATAACTGTAGTCAAAGCAAGTTCTGCATGAGATGCAGGCCATGCTTATATCTATTTCTAGTTCTTTGTCATTTATGTCGTAAACAAGTAACTCATCACTATCAATTTCACAGTTGCTAGAGTTAACTGGCATTTGAAGTCTGATTTGCATATTATGTTGCAGTGCAGTACGAAAGTCTTTTACACTTGGCTGCAGATTGTAACCTCCACGTGTTCTGATAACTGAAAAAGCATTCTCAACAGGGTCTTGATTGATTCGAGATGTTATAAAATATTTGCATCCTTCCTGTTGTAGTTGTCCCTACAACAATAAAACAGCCTTTATGGTCCACTGAAAACCTTCAATGCAATATATTTTGTGATACTTCTTTCCGTTTTTAAATTTTTTTATAGTTTTGAAGTATTCTAAGGCGTCTTTTAATGTGTCACAAGGCTGAGGTTTATAAATTGAAAGAGCACATTTGAATGGATTGGGATTGTTTACTGTTGTGCTGTTTAAACAATCAAATATATTATTTATAGCTTTAAAAGCAGCGCAGTATTAAGTGCAGTATCACTCTTCAACTGAAGGGTAGAAACACATGTAACAATTGCAGCTGCTACAGAGTTACTAAATACTTGTGCAGCATATTTTACTCGCATTCGTTGAAATGTTGTTGGATTTACATGCATATCTGTAATTTTAACCATTGCTCTTGAAATGTTACTATGCTTATCTAGTTCATATGTTTGTGTAAAATCTGTCCACCGTATTTTTTGATTATCTACATAAACATCCAATTCAGCATTCATAATATTGTTTCGTAAACATTTCAATAAATGGGGAGGATCCCAAATTATATAAATGACCTTACTATCTACAATAATTTTTGGGTCGGTCTTTGTAGCACCTAGTTTCTTGACTGCAAGTCTGTTGTTGGAACCTAGATCAGACACTATAACACGTGGTGAAAGACCTATTCTAAACAGTTTTCTAACAACTTCCAATATTAATATCGACAGATGATTACTGTTTATTGGTCCATTAGAAACAAAATAGCAAAATGGGATTTTCCAATTAAACAGAAGCCTTCTCAAATAAAACAATAGCCCATGATCTGCAAATTCTGTCGTTCGACCCAAAGTTCCCAAGTCCTCAAATCCCTCAATTATATCTTGATATTTATTGTAAGTAAGATCTTTTTTGAGTTTTATTTCATCACAAAGCACTACACATTGCTTTTCTTGTTCAGCCATGGTATTTACTTTTAATTGCAATTTTCGACTGAGTACGGTATTCACTCCAAATTTCAAATTAAATATTTTTAACCATGATTGAATGGTTGATACACTAGGTAATACAAATTGCAAACTGTTACGCATGAATTTATAAAGTCCTGGTGATTTATAATACAAAGATAGAGCCAATTGCCTTTCTGCAATTGTCCACTTAGCTCTGCTTTTGTGAAAACATTGCATATAAACAAAGGTTTTCACAGACTTTGATTTCTTTGCCATTTGTCTTCCTAGAATATTTGTTATGGATAAACTCAAACATTTTTTCTGTAACCTGGAATTTCTTGCTTGTTGTCTTTTCACTGTTCTTCGTAATTGAGTAATCGTTACTCTTAGTTTGTTTTTCCTTGGGATAGAGCCAGGTGATCTTGGCATGGTCAATAAACTAGTAGATTCATTAATAGAAGCCACCTCTGAAGCAACACTCTCCGTGTACTTGTTTGCAGTTGTTAAAGAGCAGCTAATATTTGGTTTATTATATATTGTAGGAATTCAATGGAGTCAGAAGAATCACTATCACTTTTTCTATAAGCGCCGTAGGTACGTACATTTGCAGTTTTCAATACAGTCAATTCTGTTGACAATTTTTGATTAACGTTGACATTCTTTATTGAGTTAATACTTGAATCTAAAACAAAAAAAACATATTAATCATAGTACTCCCCTACATAAACTTAATTTTTTTAAATATATATATATATACACTCACACACTCACATACATACACACACACGCACACACACACACACACACACACACACACAATATATATATATATATATATATATATATATTGCTGTGTTATTTTTCTGTAGGAAAAAACAGCCTTTGTTATTCTCGCCCCACGAATTGGGCGCAATAAAATGCTGTGATTTTACCAGCCCCTACGATGTTTTATTAATTTTTAGCCCCACGGTTGGGCATGTCATAAAATGATGTGTTATTTTCGCCCCACGATTGAGCAGACCAAAAATACTGTGATATTTTCTTATATTTAGCCCCACGGTTGGGCAGACCATAAAATGCTATAATATTCCCTTTTTATTAATCAAGCACTTGTGAAATGTTAGGTTATAGATTTTCTTTGCCTCAACTAGCTGATTTAATTAAATAAAGCAATTCTACAATACACAATATAATGACTAAATATTTACAACCTTTTAAAATCTTCCCCTTTTTCAAAATATTTACATGTGCTAGATTTAAGAAATTGAAGCCAGCAAAACGAGCTTTTTGTTATATTTAGAGATCTTTTGAAACGTTTCAAGATGCCTATTGCTTTTCATAAATTTATCAAAGAAACCCCGGTTTTGTTGGATCTTACATTATTGAATTAAACAGTTTACAGAAATAAATTATATCAATATATCTAACCTGGAGTGGTTCAGTAGTTTCTCTGCATGCCCAAGAGTTTTCGTGTCCAGTCTGAATGTTTAGAGTCGAATTTGGAAGTCAACATCAAAACCAAATTGCTATCCAAATCGTTATTCGAAATCCCATAAGTTAATCCAATAAAAGGTTTTCCATCTCCGTAATTAACAAAACAGTAATAGAACATTCACCATGTCAGTGATTACCAAAATTAATTTAACCGGAGGTAATCTCCAGGATCGTCTCCAGAGTCGTCTATAATAGATCGGCTTACTTTCACAAATTTTAACACTTTTATAAAATAATTTTCATTTTACTTTCGTTTAACTGGTTACGTGAATAATTTAGCACTTTTGAGTATCGTAACAGCCCAGTTTAAAATGTATACTAACTCGTTGCTCAATTGTTATCGTATTTATAGGCCTTGGCCCTTTGTTTGCTATTCGTTGTTTTCACGTGCTAGATGACACCACTTGTCTTTACTCTTGTGTACTCCGGGAAATTTTACCAATTGCATATTTGAAATACTTGGAAAAACGCTTAAATCATCACGTATTCATTCACATACCATTACATTTAATTTAGAAATCCCAGGAATTTTCGTTCATTAAATCACGTATTCATTGTTATTTGATTATTCTTATCTAAACAGAAATAAATTTGGTGTTTGTTTATTTCCTAGTTAAATTGAATTTTTGAACAAACGTAATACTTTACGTCACGTACAATTTATTCAAATAATGCATAATTTTGCCTGCGTATATGATGATATATTTAACGCACTTGTTGAATATTTATCTAGCCAATTCATATAGGTTTTCCGTAATTTGCTCGTAATTACTCTTGGATATGCGCTTAATCTCTTGTACTGTTATATACAGTGTGCGCTCAACTAACAATATGTATAGTGACCTATTTACTCTTATAATATCTGTAATTATGTACTTTTGTTATTTGGAAGTTTCTTTTGCTTATTCTACGACCCCTATGACTTAAACTACCGTTAAATTAACCCTTTAATTATAACATTAAATATTACTGTAGACTTCGGGTTTACCTTCGAGCCCTTGCGTTAGGCGCCAGTGTATTACCCTTTTATTCTCGCCCTATAAATTGGGTACCATAAAAATTGCAGTGGTAGTTCTAGATTATGCCCCTACAAATTGGGCGCCATAAATTTTGCTGTAGATAAGCTCTAAAATCGTGCCCCACAAATTGCGCCGTCATAAAATTGTCCTGAAACATATCATATTCTAATATGTCTGGAAAAGCTTCCCTAACTCAGCATACCACGGCTAGCTCTGCTTACAGCTTCTTTACAGATACTTACCCATCCTATGCTAACTCTTTCTCACTTAGACTACTAAATAAAAATTGCCAATCAATTAATTCAACAAAACATAAATCCTTTATATTTACACAAATCAAAAATTTACGTCACCAGCTCAATATTTACAAAATCGGATATAAACCTCTTCATAAATTTTTACAATATCAACCATTAAATCTTTTAAATTTAATTACTTTAATTTATTTTAACATTTTTTATATACAGTTCAAGTAGATGGGCCTATTTTGAAACCCTAAATTGAAATTTACTCTGGTCCACGGTGAGCTCAGTATAAACCCTGTTACTTTAAATGCATAAATAAATCGCATCTTTGTTTTCAACAACTCTAAAGACCCGTTTACTCTTTACATCAAAATTATACGTTACGTGTTTATACCTTCAAATAATAAATTCAAATTGTCTTTTCATATAACCTTCAAATTAAATTTTATGTTCATAAAATATACACCAAATGTGTCAAATCGCTCTAGCACAAAATACCAGCACAAAATATTCAAGCAATAACAAAAAAAACCAATTTCGTTACCTGGTGTAAGCTCTTGCACCATCACCTCTGAAGATGTCGTCCACCAAATCCTCGTCGTTGCATTCCATCCAACTTCCCTCTGCTACATGTACATCAAACTCATTTCCACACGTTATCCAATTCTATGCAGGCGCCTTCAATACATCTACCCATATAATTGTCCAAATATGTTGATCGGATTCTTAATATACCATACCACCAGCACCCTCGTTCTGAAACAATATCTAGTCTTGCTTACCTTAGTAACATATTTTGTTCGTTATTCGTATTTACATACAGCCCTGTTTATACCATGGCACCTACTCGTGCTTTCAAGCCCTTTTAATTTAAATTAAACGGACTGCACTATCACCGATTTACAAATTTTTAACTTACATGTTATACCATATAGGTCTGAAGCAAACAGAAGAAATAAGAGAGCACCACTACGTCATCTAGTGTATTTATAATCGTTTCAGCCTACCTCCTGTACCCCGTTTCATTGAAATTCACTTCTACCTTCACCGATTCTAAAAATTTAAATTACAACGATCTTTTAAAACTCAGAAATTTTTCATTCCAAATAGCTTTAGTCCGAAATACTGATTATCATGCACAACGGTCGCAATGCTCCTAGAAATGTCTCTCGCTCCACTCGCAACCAGCCAATCCAGACCATTTCCTACATTATAGGTCTATCCATCCAACTATGTTATCCTCGTCTAACTCATATTTACTGTCTTTGTTAACATCCCACTATAGCCACTTAAATTAGATATTGTTGTTAGCCTCTGCAAATTATCGCCTGCTTTAAATGGCTGTTTTGTCACGTTTTGTAAATGGCTGTTATATCGCGTGTTTTAAATGGCTGTATTATCCAGCGTCTGCTATTTTTCATATTCTTTTACCCTATGCTATTTATATCCCGTCTCTACTTTGTTTTTAAAACTACCTGTTGTTTCTCACCCTTCGCTTCGACCGTTAGCTCAAATTTCGGTGCCGGTTTACATTACGTGACCTGTCAAAAATAATTAAAAATTATTAGAAACCATACAAAAACACGTACATTTTCAAATACTAATGAAAAATTTGCGGGTTTTTCAGTAAATTTGGTTTAATTAAATTCCAAAACCTTGAACTACTTCTTACTGAAATGTCACGCGACCGTAGATCGCGAATGAATATACAAACCGCGCTTGATACTATTATAAGAATAACCTCGCCTTGTATAAGTTTTGACGGTTGGAAGAGCTTTTGACACTATTTGAGACAGAACAATAACATATTCCTTGCAGTATGAAATTGTAATTTAAATATCAATGCGTGTCACAACAACGAAGGCTCCCAAAAATTGATTCAGAGACATACATAGAATAGCTATAACCCTTAAACACAGATTGTCAGTTTTCGAACATATCATTGGCGTAGCATAATTTGTGAAAAAATAATGGCTGCATTCAGTTCAATCTTTCGTTCTGAAATTGTCGATCTTATATCGCTATTGATAATACCATTGAAGTTTTGCGGGTTATTGAATGGAATCACAGACCACGCCTAAAATTGGAAACTAATACAGCAGACCATAAAATGAAATGCTAATTAAAAGCAGATTATATATATGTATGGTTTCTTCTTTAAAATAAATACGTACTTTTTAATCCAACAATAGTGTTACTAATGTAACGTCAACAACCAGACGAATATAACAAACTTCACAGTAATTAAATGTCAAACGTATGAATTGGCACTGCTTCCTAATTGTGTTGCAATTGTTCTGATATAATGATGTATCTTTTGCAATTGCTTTTTTTTATGTTTTCATTCGATATTCACTTATTGTATTAACTATTTCGAACTCTTACAAAACAAATCAATTGCCGACCGTTTCCTTCGTCGGTGCGTGTGCAAGTTCTCTTTGACATTGACATATATGAGTATTTTCGACACGACAAAGCCGTTATCGACGAGGACTTGCAACGAGAGGGCTTTATACAGCATAATCGTAGATGTAACGCTGGGTTATGCTGCGGTACCATGCAGTTATTGTTGAACACATCTTGGATTTTGCCTTGTAGTAAAATGCTCTGCCTAGTCACCTATATTGAAATCACAACAGTATTCTCACACATGTACCAAATTCATCATTTCAACTTAGTAGTAAAACGTTATGACTACTAAACTAAGTACACACTTCAACACTATTTTCACCCTGGCACTATCTATGCCTCAACACTATACCCGTTCATGCACACATTCGGCTACTATATCGACTACTAACCTAAGTTGAAACTTCAACACTATTTTCGTTCCAGCACTGTAAATACCTGAACACTATTTCCGCCCTACACCAGTTCGATTATTTTGTCTTAGTAGTAAGATATTTCAACTACTAACCTAAGTTGCAACCTCAACACTATTTTAGCTCCTAAACCCGCCCAATTATTTTATCTTAGTAGTAAAACATTTCGACTACTAACCTAAGTTCAAACCTCAACACTATTTTCGCTTCAGCACATTTATACCTGAACACTATTTCTGCGCATGCACCCGTCCGATTATTTTGCCTTAGTAGTCAAACATTTCAACTACTAACCTAAGTTGAAACCTCAACACCATTTTCGCTCCAGCACTGTATATACCTCAACAATATTTCCATTCATACACCAGTCCGATTATTTTGTTTTAGTAGTAAAACATTTCAACTACTAACCTAAGTTGAAACCTCAACACTATTTTCGCTTCAGCACTGTTTATACCTCAACACTATTTCTGCGCCCGCACCCGTTTGATTATTTTGTCTTAGTAGTAAAACATTTCGACTACTAACCTAAGTTGAAACCTCAACACTATTTTCGCTCCAGCACTGTATATACCTCAACACTATTTCCGTTCATATACCCGTCCGATTATTTTGTCTTAATAGTAAAACATTTCGACTACTAACCTAAGTTGAAACCTCAACATTATTTTCGCTTCAGCACTATTTATACCTCAACACTATTTCGGCGCATGCACCCGTCCTATTATTTTGTTTCAGTAGTAAAACATTTCAACTACTATCTTAAGTTGAAACTTCAACACTATTTTCACTTCAGCAGCGTATACACCTCAACACTATTTCCGCTCATATACTCGTCCGATTATTTTGTCTTGGTAGTAAAACATTTTGACTACTAACCTAAGTTGAAACCTCAACACTATTTTCGCTCCAGCACTGTATACACATCAACATTATTTCCGTTCATATACTAGTCCGATTATTTTGTCTTAGTAGTAAAACATTTCGACTACTCACCTTAGTTGAAACCTCAACACTATTTGCACTTCAGCACTAATAATTCCTCAACACTATTTCTGCGCCCACACCCGTCCGATTATTTTGTCTTAGTAGTAAAACATTTCGACTACTAACCTAAGTTGAAACCTCACCACTATTTTCGCTCCAGCACTGTATTCACATCAACACTATTTCCGTTCATATACCCGTCCAATTATTTTGTCCTAGTAGTAAAACATTTCGACTACTAACCTAAGTTGAATCCTCAACACTATTTTCGCTTCAGCACTGTATACACCTCAACACTATTTCCACTCATATACCCGTCAGATTATTTTGTCTTAGTAGTAAAACATTTCGACTACTAAACTAAGTTAAAACCTCAACACTATTTTCGCTCCAGCACTGTATACACATCAACACTATTTCCGTTCATATACCCGTCCGATTATTTTGTCTTAGTAGTAAAACATTTCAACTACTAAACTAAGTTGAAACTTCAACACCATTTTCGCTCCAGCACTGTATATACCTCAACAATATTTCCATACATACACCCGTCCGATTATTCTGTTTTAGTAGTAAAACATTTCAACTACTAACCTAAGTTGAAACCTCAACACTATTTTCGCTTCAGCACTGTTTATACCTCAACACTACTTCTGCGCCCGCACCCATTTGATTATTTTGTCTTAGTAGTAAAACATTTCGACTACTAACATAAGTTGAAACCTCAACACTATTTTCGCTTCAGCACTGTATACACCTCAACACTATTTCCGCTCATATACCTGTCCGATTATTTTGTCTTAGTAGTCAAACATTTCAACTACTAACCTAAGTTGAAACCTCAACACTATTTTCGCTTCAGCACTGTTTATACCTCAACACTATTTCCGTTCATATACCCGTCCGATATTTTGTCTTAATAGTAAAACATTTCGACTACTAACCTAAGTTGAAACCTCAACATTATTTTCGCTTCAGCACTATTTATACCTTAACACTATTTCTGCGCATGCACCCGTCCTATTATTTTGTTTTAGTAGTAAAACATTTCAACTACTATCGTAAGTTAAAACTTTAACACTGTTTTCGCTTCAGCACTGTAAACACCTCAACACTATTTCCGCTCATTTATTCGTCCGATTATTTTGTCTTAGTAGTAAAACATTTCGACTACTAACCTAAGTTGAAACCTCAACACTATTTTCGCTCCAGCACTGTATACACATCAACACTATTTCCGTTCATATACTCGTCCGATTATTTTGTCTTAGTAGTAAAACATTTCGACTACTAACCTTAGTTGAAACCTCAACACTATTTTCGCTTCAGCACTATTTATACCTCAACACTATTTCTGCGCCCACACCCGTCCGATTATTTTGTCTTAGTAGTAAAACATTTCGACTACTAACCTAAGTTGAAACCTCAACACTATTTTCGCTCCAGCACTGTATACACATCAACACTATTTCCGTTCATATACCCGTCCGATTATTTTGTCCTAGTAGTAAAACATTTCGACTACTAACCTAAGTTGAAACCTCAACACTATTTTCGCTTCAGCACTGTATATACCTCAACACTATTTCCGCTCATACACCCGTCCGATTATTTTGTCTTAGTAGTAAAACATTTCGACTACTAACCTAAGTTGAAACCTCAACACTATTTTCGCTCCAGCACTGTTACACATCAACACTATTTCCGTTCATATCTCGTCCGATTATTTTGTCTTAGTAGTAAAACATTTCGACTACTAACCTTAGTTGAAACCTCAACACTATTTTCGCTTCAGCACTATTTATACCTCAACACTATTTCTGCGCCCGCACCCGTCCGATTATTTTGTCTTAGTAGTAAAGCATTTCGACTACTAACCTAAGTTGAAACCTCAACACTATTTTCGCTCCAGCACTGTGTACACATCAACACTATTTCCGTTCATATACTCGTCCGATTATTTTGTCTTAGTAGTAAAACATTTCGACTACTAACCTTAGTTGAAACCTCAACACTATTTTCGCTCCAGCACTATTTATACCTCGACACTATTTCTGCGTTCATCACCCGTCCGATCATTTTGTCTTAGTAGTAAAACATTTCGACTACTAACCTAAGTTGAAACCTCAACACTATTTTCGCTTCAGCACTGTGTACACATCAACACTATTTCCGTTCATATACTCGTCCGATTATTTTGTCTTAGTAGTAAAACATTTCGACTACTAACCTTAGTTGAAACTTCAACACTATTTTCACTCAGCACTATTTATACCTTGACACTATTTCTGCGCCCGCACCCGTCCGATTATTTTGTCTTAGTAGTAAAACATTTCGACTACTAGCCTATGTTGAAACCTCAACACTATTTTCGCTCCAGCACTGTGTACACATCAACACTATTTCCGTTCATATACTCGTCCGATTATTTTGTCTTAGTAGTAAAACATTTCGACTACTAACCTTAGTTGAAACCTCAACACTATTTTCTCTTCAGCACTATTTATACCTCAACACTATTTCTGCGCCCACACCCGTCCGACTATTTTGTCTTAGTAGTAAAACATTTTGACTACTAACCTAAGTTGAAACCTTAATACTATTTTCGCTCCAGCACTGTATACACATCAACATTATTTCCGCTCATATACTCGTCCGATTATTTTGTCTTAGTAGTAAAACATTTCGACTACTAACCTTAGTTGAAACCTCAACACTATTTTCGCTTCGGCACTATTTTTACCTCAACACTATTTCTGCGCCCACACCCGTCCGATTATTTTGTCTTAGTGGTAAAACATTTTGACTACTAACCTAAGTTGAAACCTCAACACTATTTTCGCTCCAGCACTGTATACACATCAACACTATTTCCGTCCATATTCCCGTCCGATTATTTTGTCCTAGTAGTAAAACATTTCGATTACTAACCTAAGTTGAAACCTCAACACTGTTTTCGCATCATATTTTATACACTCGAACAACTATCGATTATTTCTAGTCGTAATTTTGTCACACTAAACTAATTCGACTCAACACTATTTCTCACTATTTCTATCCTTCATTATTTGTCCGTTATTATGTCGATATAACTTGTATAAACTCAACTAACCTAATTGAAACACTGTTTCAACACTATTTTCCTCACAGCGTATATTATCTTATTAGTAAAACATTTCACTACTAATCAAGTAAACCTCAACACTTTTTCGCTCACACTATTTAACCTAACACTATTTCCTTACCCGTTCTGATTATTTTGTCTAGTTAAACTTTCGACTAACTTTAACTCAACACTGCACACTTATACTCACACTATTTCCGCCCACACGTCCGTTATTTTGTCTTATTGTAGTAGTAAAACATTAACTACTAACCTAAGTTGAAACCTAACACTATTTTCCTCAACTATTATACCTCACACATATTTCTCAGCTCACTCACCTATACTCATTTTTGTCTTAATCAAACATTTCACTACTATACCTACATGTTTCCTAACCTAATTCTTATATCTAAACATTCATCACCTGAATTGCCTAACACTATTTTCGTACATTTCATACTATCGATATTTTCCTATATATTAAACTACAACTATTTCAACTCTACATAATTGATAACTATCCTTCATACCCTCACTATTTCCGTTAACATTTGCTACCGTACTTTTGTTTCTATTGAAACCTCACATATTTCTAAGTACGTTACATCAACTATTTCCTACCTATTGACCTCCACTATTTTCGTCATGACTATAACCTAATTTTCGTCATACCTTCGATTATTATACCTAACTATCTCACCTATTTGTTAACACTTTTCACCTCCAACCTATTTAAACTCTAAACTTTTTCGCTTCACCTTTTATCTCTATAAACATATTCGTCTACCTATTGAACCTCACTGATTATTGTTTTGTTAAACATTAAATAACCATAACTAACACTTTTTCCCTAGCAAACCTCATTATTTTCCTCAAGATAACATATTCCACTATTTGTTAAACTTCATCACTATTTTCTTTCCCAGACTGTATACTCAACACTATTTCCGTCATTGACCCGTCATTATTTTTGTCTTTAGTAAAACATTTCACATACTAACCTAAGTTGAAACCTCATACACTTTCTTTCGCTAGACTAAACTTTCACCTACCTATTCGTAACCTCTCGATTATTTTGTTTGTATAAACATTTCCACTATTAACCTCAAACTATTTCGCTCCAATTTTTCTAATACAACACTCGATTACCTAGTTAAAACACTCACATTTCTATTAAACTTCAACCTCATTATTTCTACACTTTTTCCCCACGTAACCTCAACTTATTTCTAGTAAACACTAACTGTTTACTACACATTCTACACTAATTAATCCTTCACCTTCGATACCTCGATAATTTATTAGTAACATTTACTACTCCAATTTGCTTATAACACTATTTCCACGTTACTAATCTTTCCTCCGTATTTTCCTTAATATCAACATTCGCTCTATCATTGTACTGTCTAAACTCAACACTTAACCTACACTGTTTCATCAACACTTTTCATTACTTTTGATATTTGTTAATATTGTACTACTAACCAAGTTGAAACCTAACACTATTACGCTATCACGTATCTAACATTTCATCACACCTACACTATTTTTGTTTCGAACATTCACTATGACCAACTTCACACTCTATTTATCTCAGCACTAGTTTCTAAACCATTTCATACCTTAACCTATTGCCTGAACCATTTTCGCTACATTAAACCTCAACACTATTTCGCCTAACCTAGTTTATATAAACTTTTTCGCTTAACCTGTTACAACATTTTCCTCAACGTATTAACTACATTTTTCAACACTTCCTATCAGTAAACTAACACTTTTCACTAACCTACCGTTAAATTTTTCGTAACTTCACTCATTTTAACTAACACTTTTCGCACTAACCTGTTGACACTTTCAACGTTCCCAACATTTGCTAACCTTTCGATCCCGTCACTATTTTCTTAGTGTACATACTCAACATTTCGACTACTACCTTTTATCTAACCTATTTCACTCTAGCACTATTTACTCACATTTTCTACGTCAACTATTTATACTAAACCTATTATAACCTTCTAACCTGACATTTGATACCTCAACACTATTTCGCACACCCTTAACTATTATTCTGCTCGACACTTATACCAACATTTACTCTACCGTCGTAAACTATTTGCTACCTATTATCACTATATTTGTCTAGTTAACTTTATAACTAACTAATTCAAACCTAACACTATTTTCGCTCAGCACTAAAACCTTTCACTACTACCCTGTCGAATATTTTTTTAGTAGAAACTTTCAACTACTAACCTAAGTTGAACCCTAACACATTTTCCACTCACACTATTTATCCTCAACACTATTTCTCACACCGTATCTATTATTTTATAGATAAACTTCGTATACTTAGTATAAACTTTACACTACACTATATTCGACCAACACTTATTTCATCACTCTATTCTAGCATATATTCATACATCACCGTCCATATTTATGTTGAACTCAACATTTCGCTCAGTACTAACAATTTCGCTAACACTATTTTTTACCGTCAACACTATTTGTCCATATATGATTTAACTTCGACTACACTATTGAACCTAACACTATTTTCGCTCAGCACTTTATACTTCAGACTATTTCCTGCAATCCTCGTCTGATTATTTTGCTTAGTGTTAAAACATTTAACTACTAACCTTTGCTCCACCTATTTACCCCACTATTTCCTCTCATACCGTTATCCTTATACACTATTGCTTATAGTAAACTCCATTTTGTCTCACACTATTTCCACACATCATCATCTATATTTTGTCATATATAAAATTCACTCACTATTAACCTACACTTTTCCTTCAACATATTTGTCCTTTAGCTAAAATTTCCTTAACTTCGATTAACCTAATTTAACCTCAACACTATTTCGAACTAACATACTTACACTTTCCGCATGCACCGTCCATATTTTCGTCTATGTAAATTTCGACTACTACCTAGTTGAAACTACAACACTACTTCCTACTAAACTCAACACTATTTTCCTTGCACGTTATTCATTCCTCATACTTTCGTATTTGTTATACTGTAAACATTGTAACTCGTACTCAACTATACTCACACTATTTCGCTGCACTTGCTACTATACAACACTATTTCCGTTACCCCAATTTCCTCCTATATTCATTTTCATTTCTAATAACTAATTCAACCTAACCTATTACCTTAACTTAACCTAATTTCGCATAACCTCATATTGTTTAGTAGTAAACATTATCTCTAACCTAGTTGAATCCACTATTTTCACTTCACGATTATACTCAACTATTTCGCCTACAGTCGACTATTTGTCTTAGTAAATTGACTATTACCTCAAACTTTATATTTTCGCCATATAGTTAACTCAACATTTCGTGAAACTCCCATTACTCCTACTTTTGAGTAAAACATTTGACTACTAACCTAGTTGAAACCTCAAACTATTTTCGCTGCACTATATCACTTATCCTCATACTATTCGTCCAATCGATTTTGTTATACTAAACTATGTGACTAACCTATTAACCCCTTACTCACCTCCAGTTCATAGCCTCAACACTTTTTTCTGTACCTACGACATTTGTCGTATAACAGTTTATACTAACCTATTGAACTACACTATTTTCCTCACACTATCACTCAACACTTCGTTATATACCTCGCATTATTTTTTAGACATCGATACTAACTTTCAAGTAAACCTCAAACTATTTTCTTCAGCACTATTAACTCAACACTATATCCTCGCCATCCGTATTTTTATAAACATTCACTATCTAGTTGAAACCCGCACCTATTTGTCATGTATACAACCTATCGCCAATTTCACTTAACACTATTTTCGCTCAATAACACCTCACTATTTTTCTACGTTAACCAATTTTCTTATAAACCTCAACATATTTTCCTAGTGACCTCAACATTTTTCGTTCAGTAACTTCTATACTATTTAATACCTCAACACATTTGCTTCCTAGAGTTTAATCAACACTTTTTCGCTCAGCACCTGTATACCTCAACACTATTTTCTAGTAAACTTCACTTAACTAGTTGAACCTAATATTTTCTCCCTATGTAAACATAACTATATCCTATTGAACCTCTAACATTTTTCCGCCTTATCTATTCATATTCCTTATAACTAATTATTATAACCAACACTTTATCTAGCACTTAACCTAACATTTTCCTTTCATAATAACCTCACATCTATTTTTAAACTATTACTACTAACTATTGATACCTCAACTATATTCTTTCAATACTACACTTCGCTATTTCCTAACACTTTTTATTTAACATTTCGTCTGATAACTATTTAACTATGCTAATAACCTAACTTTTCTCACACTATCTCAATATTTTCAACACATTTTAATAAACCCAATTTTCCTCTAGATTTCGAACTAATTGTTTACCTTAAACACTTTTCGCATACTACCTATTGACCTCAACACTATTTTTCGTAACTAGTTAACTAACCATTTCCTCATACCTATTTTTGCATAACATTCATACACTATTCCGCCCACATATCTTTATACAACTATTTAATTCCCATACCATATTTTTAATACACTTTTGCTAAACTTTTCCTAACTACTATCCTCATTTTCTTTAACATTTCACTTTAACCTATATTAACTTCCAATTTAACCTACATTTTTGACCTACACTTTTTCGCTAACAGTTATTTACTTAATACTATTTGCTCACAATTTTAACTAACTATTATTTCAACACTATTTCCCACCTGTTTGTACTACGTTTCATAGTAAACATTTCAACTCTAACCTAATCTACACGTTTCTCAGAATTTTCCTCAGTATTTCCATACTAACATATTCGTACCTAACATTTCCCTTAACTAATTTCCCTAACAGTGAAACCTCAACTTTTCGCATTTCTTTACTTTCAATAAACATTCAACTACTACTATTAAACCTAACACATTTTCGACCTTACCACTATTTTCCTCATCACCGCATATTATTTATTGTAGTAGTAAACTTTCGACTATAACCCAAGTTAAACTACACTATTTTCCTTACACTATTTATGCCTTACACTATTTCCCATGCACCTTATTTGTCTAGTAAAACTTTACTACTAACTAGTTGAAACCAATTTCCTCACACTTTCCTTAACACATATTTCCGTCATGCACTTCTTTCTATAACATTTACTCAACCTATTGACTACATTTTCGCTAGACTAAATCTCAACACTATCCTCAAGCTTATTTTCTTGTAGTAACATTTACTACTAACCTATTATCACCCAACTTTTCCTACAGTATTTTGTCTCAACATTCCGTATTACCTACATTGTCTTATAGTAAAAATTTGACATACTAACCTAAGTTAAACCTCAACACTTTTTCGCCTTCAATACTATCTCGCTATTCCGTCCGACTTATTTTGTCTTAGTAGTAAAACATTTCACTACTATAAACTCTAACTTTAACCTCACACTATTTCCTCAACACTTTTTCGCCCCATATACCATATTTCTCGCTATATACCGTTCATATTTGCTTTAGTAAACATTCGATACTAATATTACACTCAACACTATTTCCCACACGTATTCCTCATACTTTTACTTCATACATCATATCTGTCTCTAAACTTGTCAACATACCTCAATTCAACTCAACATTCCTTCATCTCCGATTATTCTCATATTTATTAATTAACTCAATTTTAGATAAACATTCATACAACCTAGTTAACCTCAACACTATTTCGCCACCGTAATTCCATCAACATTCCGACCGTTTATTATTTTCATTAACTAACAACTATTTGACCTAACTTTCGAACACTATTTCCTCACACTTATACCTCAACTTTTCTTTATACCTCCATATTTTTAATAACATTTCACTACTAACCTATTTCAACCTCAACACTATTTTCGCTCACAGATTATACCCTTTGCATTGTTTAGTAGTAAACATTTCATACTACCTAGTTAAACTTTCAACACTACGCTATAACTTAACTTCACTATTTCCGCATTATACCTCATATTTTCGCTATGCACCGTTAAATTTATTTGTAAAGTTAAACCTCAACCTAAGTTAACCTCACACTATTTCGCTTCAGCACTTATACTTACTTCGACTATTTCCGTTCATATAAACTTTTATATATAACATTATATAAAAGTTAACCCACACTTTTTGCATAGCACTATTTATACCTTAACACTATTTCCGCGCCTTGACTTCTTCGAAATATTTCTTAACTAGAAACCTAACTTTGCCTAAGATTAAACTTCACACTATTTTCGCCTATTACCGTATCATTATTTTTCGATACAACTACATTTTACTATAACACACTTTTCCTAGCCTATTTTACCTCAACACTATTTTCGCTATAACCTCGATATTTTCATACTAATATTTGTTAATAACCAACTACAACCTGTTACCTACACTTTTCGCACCTTTATACTATTCCCCCTCTCACCTGTTGATTTTGTCTTAGTAGTAAACTTTGACTACTAATTATACCTCAACACTATTTTACCCTCAGCACTATTTCTTCACACTTTTATCCTCCTATGTTCGTATGACGTCCGATTATTTTGTCTTGAGTAACAACATTTACCTAACCAGTTTAACCTCAACACTTTTCGCTCCAGCACTTTGCTCACACTTTTGATATATTTCCGTCATGAATAACTTTTCCTTCCATTAATAGTATTTCACTAACACTATTTCCTCAACTATTTCCTTGTAACTAACCATTTCGCTCCAGTAACTGCTAATAACTTTATCGCAACATTAATCCTCACACTTTTTCTCAGCACTATTCTCACTATGTAAATCCTCAACTATTTCAACCTTAACAATTTTACCTAACATTTGAATCAACACTATTCCTCCAATTTCGCTCAGTCCTCGATTATTTTGCTTATAGTAAACATTTCTACTATACCTAGTTGAAACCTCAACACTTTTCCTCACAAGTTAAACTCAACACTATTTCGCTCCAACCCGTCCATTATTTTCATTCATTACACAACTATTGAAACTAAACTATTTCAACTCAACTTAATTCCTCAACACTATTTCCCATCACGTTATATCCTCAAGAATTTTCTCCCTATTATTGTTTATTAAACTTTGTCAACTTTACCTAACCTAGTTTGAAACCTCAACACTTTTCCTTCAGCATTCTATTACCTTCACCTATTTCTATGTACCTCTAACTATTTCTCTAGTTAAACCTCAACCTATTTCCGCTCAGCACCTATTTATACCTCACTTTCGCATACCCGTACTTATTTCTTAATAAACTTTCACTCTATTAACGTAACTCACTATTCCTTCAGCCTGTTATTTCCTTACACTATTTATACCTCATATTTGTGCTATACAACTTTAACTTCTAAGTTAAACCTCAACACTATTTCGCTCACACTTAACTCATCACTTATTTCTTCATATATTCCATAAATATTTCTAATAACCTATTGCTTAACCTATTTACCTCAACTTATTTCACTCACACACTTTTCCTTACTATCCTATACCGTCGTTATTTTGTCTTAGTAGTAAACATCACTATACCTAAGTTGAACTCAACAATTTTCGCTAACCACACTATTTCCATACACTATTTTCATAACATCCTCCATTATTGCAATATTCATTTGTACTATAAACTATTTCAACCTCAACTATTTTCGCTCAACATTTACACACTAACACTATTCCTTCTTCAGACTGTTCATATATTTCCGTTCATGTAGTAATTTGTATAGTAAAACATTTGACTACTAACCTAAGTTAACCTCAACACTTTTTCGCTCAGCACTTTTACACATACTATTTCCGTTTGTCTCGTGAATTATTTTGTCTTAGTAGTAAACATTTCACAACTATTTAACCTTAACACTATTTTTCCAACACTATTTCCCATAACCTTTTTTCTAACATATTTCGTCTATACGTAATTTAACTAACACATTAACTTCCACACTATTTTCCTCAACACTATTTTCCTCACATATCCGTCTCGATTATTTTTCTTAGTAGAAAAATTTTGATACTAACCTAAGTTGAAACCTAAACTATTTTCCTCCAGCACTATACCTCAACTATTTCTCGCTCAATATCGTCCGATTTTTTGTCTTATGTAAAACATTTCACACTAATTTGAAACCTCAACACTTTTTCGCTCAGCACTATTTTCCTAACAATTTCCATCACCGTCGATTATTTTGTTATAGTAAAAATTTCGACTACTAACCTAAGTTGAAACCTCAACACTATTTTCGCTCAGACTGTATACCACATTTCCTCATACCGTCATTATTTGTCTTAGTAGTAAAACATTTCGACTACTAACCTAAGTTGAAACCTCAACACTATTTTCGCTCAGCACTTATACACTCAACACTATTTCTCAAATATTTCGTCTATAGTCTTATAAAACATTTCAAACTAATTCCTATAACCTAACATTTCGCTAGCATGTATATACTCAACACTATTTCCATTCATATACCGTCCGATTATTTGTTTGAGTAAAACATTTCGACTACTAACCTAATAACTCATATTTTCCTCTAGCATTATTACTCAACACTATTTCCTTCATACCCGTTCTTATTTTGTTTAGTAGTAAAACATTTCAACTACTAACCTAAGTTGAAACCTCAACACTTTTCGCCTCACACTAGTTTATCCTCAACACTTATTTCCGCCATACCCGTCGTTATTTGTCTTAGTTAAATACTAACCAAGTTGAAACTCACACTATTTCCTCAGCATAATAACTCCCTATTTTTCATACCTCAATTTCTTAATACTAAATTTACTCAACCAATTGCCTCAACACGTTTGCCTAACATTTTTATACCTCTTTTCATACCTTAACATATTTTATAAAAATTTAACTCAACCTAGTTAACCTAACATTTTCTTAGCACTATTTAACTCAAATATTTCCGCTATCACCCGTCGATTATTTGTCTAGTAGTAAAACATTTCACTACTAACCTAAGTTGAAATTCAAACTTTTCCAGCATTATAATCAACACTATTTCCGCTCATACTCGTCTTATTTTCTTAGTATAAACATTTCGCTCTTAACTTTGAATTCAACACTATTTCGCTCAGCACTATATACACCTCAACACTATTTTCGCTAGCATATACCCATTAATGTCTTAGTATAAACATTTCGATAACTAATTAAACTCAAACATTTTCGTAGCTACTTACATAACACTATTTCCGCTATATCCTCATATTTTCTTAGTAGTAAAACATTTCAACTAAACCTAACCTAATTTTCGCTCACATATTAACCTATCCTTACACCTCCGTTATCTTTTATAGTAAAACATTTCAACTACTAACCAAGTTAAACCTCAACATATTTTCGCTAGCAATTATACCTTAACTATTTCCCATCACTCCGTTCGATCATTTTAGTTTACAAAACATTTCAACTACTAATAAGTTAACCTCACACTTTTTCGCTCAGCACTATTTATACCTACACTTTTCGCTTGACCCTTCGATCATTTTTTTAAAAACGTTTCCACTACTAACCTAAGTTAAAACCTCAACACTTTTTCCCTACACTATTTAACTACACATTTCTTCACCCGTTCGTCATTTTGCTTAATTAACTTCACTAACTATTAAACCTCAACACTTATTTATCGCAACTTATCTAACTCCGCCTGCACCGTTATTTTTGTTCTAATAGTAAAATTTCAACTACCTATATAAACCTCAACTATTTTCGCTAGCACTTTTATACTAACCATTCGCCACACCTTCATTATTTGTCATATAACTATTCTATCACTAGCAACCGTATCATTCTGAATCACATATTTCGCCCACCTATTATACCTCAACACTATTTCCTACCTCATTATTTTCTTAAGTATACATTTACTACTAACCTATTGAAACCTCAAACTATTTTCGCCTTCACCATTATTTAACTCACACTATTTCCGCCGCACCCCATTATTTTGTCTTAGTAGTAAAACATTTCCACTAACCTAAGTTGAAACCTAAACTATTTTCCTCCATTAACCTCAACACTATTTCCGCCATATTTCCGTCCATTATTTTGTCTTAGTAGTAAAACATTTCGACTACTAACCTTAGTTGAAACAACACTATTTTCGCCAACTGTATACTCAACACTATTTCCTCATATTCGTCCGTATTTTGTTCTTAAAACATTTCATACTAACCTAAGTTGAAACCTCAAACATTTTCGCACACCATACACCTCAACATATTCCTCTATCACATTTTATACTAAATTAAACATTCACCTAATAATTCAATTAACCTTTCACCACTATTACCTAACCTATTTCCGTATACCGTTCTATTTTTCTTAGTAGTAACTTTGACTAGTCTAATAAAACACATTTTCGCTACACCTAGTTAACTCAACCTATTTCCGCTTATATACCCGTCCAATTATTTTGTTTAATAAATCATTTCATCTTAAGTAAACCTTCATTTTTCCTCAGAGTTTAACCTTAACTATCCCCTAAGTACCCGTCATCATTTTGTCTGAAAAACATTTATACTACTAACCTAATAACACCTGTTTCCATCAGCATATTTATACCTTAACACTATTCCGGCCACCTCTTTTGCTTTTGCGTAAACGTTCAATACTTAGTTAAAGTAACACTTTACCTTAGCATATTAACTTTTACACCTTTACCTCATTCACCGTTCGATCATTTGCTAGTTAAACTTTTAATCTAACCTAATTAAAACCCACACTTTTTCGCTCAGCACTATTATACTTAACTTTCCGGCCATACCCGTTATTTTTTGATTCAATCATGTAAACTAACTCTAACCTATAACTCAACACTTTTTCGCCTCAGCAGCTATTATTTATATTCGCCATGCATTCGATTTTTTTAGTGTAAACATTTCTAAAACATTACTACAACACTATTTGCCTCACACTTTATGCTAAGTCGCCATAACCTTTGATATTTGTAACGTTCGACTATCCTAAGTTAACCTCAACCTATTTCCTCACAGTATCCGCAATACTATTTGCTCAGCACTTTTATAACTTTAATACTTACATAACCTAAGTTTAAACCACGACTCCCTTTTGCACCTTCAACCATTATCCTCACGTACGTTCGATATGTCTCTTTATTAAATTTCTACTAATAAAACGTTCTACTATCTAAGTTAAACTCAGCACTTTTCTTACACTACTTTCTACCTTAACACTGATTCGTTCTTACTCGTTGATTATATTTATAGTAAACTTACTACTATCTAACAAACTCAATTCAGATTATTTATACTTATACATTCATTTCCTCATACCGTTCTTCTCAAATAGTAGATTTATTAAAGACCTTAGTTCATATAACCCAAGTACTATAATATCATTTTCGTAGCATGTCCTTATTTCTATAGTAACATTTGATAAACCAGTTGACTCACATATTTCGCTAGCACTGGTCAATATTCTTAGTTTATATCGTCGACATTGATTGCAGATAGTAAAACATTTCGACTACTAACCTAAGTTGAAACCTCAACACTATTTTCGCTTGAGCACTGGTACACATCAACACTATTTCCGTTCATATACTCGTCCGATTATTTTGTCTTAGTAGTAAAACATTTCGACTACTAACCTAGTTGAAACCTCAACACTATTTTCCTTCAGCACTTTGTATACTCAACACTATTTCCGTTCATCACGTCCGATTATTTTGTCTTAGTAGTAAAACATTTGACTACTAACCTAAGTTGAAACCTCAACACTATTTTCCTCCAGCACTTTTAACATCAACACTATTTCCGTCATTACGTCGGCGATTATTTTGTCTTAGTAGTAAAACATTTCGACTACTAACCTAGTTGAAACCTCAACACTATTTTCGCTCCAGCACTATATACCTCAACACTATTTCGCCCACACCGTCCGATTATTTTGTCTTAGTAGTAAAACATTTGACTACTAACCTAAGTTGAAACCTCAACACTATTTTCGCTCAGCACTTTGTATACCATCAACACTATTTCGTTCATATCCCGTCCGATTATTTTTCCTAGTGTAAAACATTTCGATTACTAACCTAGTTGAAACCTCAACACTATTTTCGCTCAGCACTGTTATACCTCAACACTATTTCTGCGCCCAAGCCCGTCGATTATTTTGTCTTAGTAGTAAAACATTTCGACTACTAACCTAAGTTGAAACCTCAACACTATTTTCGCTTCAGCACTGTATACACCTCAACACTATTTCCGCTCATATACCCGTCCGATTATTTTGTCTTATTAGTCAAACATTTCAACTACTAACCTAAGTAGAAACCTCAACACTATTTTCGCTCCAGCACTGTATATACCTCAACACTATTTCCGTTCATATACCCGTCCGATTATTTTGTCTTAATAGTAAAACATTTCGACTACTAACCTAAGTTGAAACCTCAACACTATTTTCGCTTCAGCACTGTTTATACCTCAACACTATTTCTGCGCATGCACCCGTCCTGATTATTTTGTTTAGTAGTAAAACATTTCGAACTACTAACCTAAGTTGAAACCTCAACACTATTTTCGCTTCAGCACTGTATACACCTCAACACTATTTCCGCTCATATCCCGTCCGATTATTTTGTCTTAGTAGTAAAACATTTCAACTACTAACCTAAGTTGAAACCTCAACACTATTTTCGCTCAGCACTGATTTATACCTCAACACTATTTCCGTCATATGCCCGTCGATTATTTTGTCTTAGTAGTAAAACATTTCGACTACTAACCTAAGTTGAAACCTCAACACTATTTTCGCATCAGCACGTATACACCTCAACACTATTTCCGTCATATACCCGTCCGATTATTTTGTCTTAGTAGTAAAACATTTCGACTACTAACCTAAGTTGAAACCTCAACACTATTTTCGCTCCAGCACTGTATACACTCAACACTATTTCCGCTATATACCCGTCCGATTATTTTGTCTTAGTAGTAAAACATTTCAACTACTAACCTAAGTTGAAACCTCAACACTGTTTTCGCTCAGCACGTATTTATACCTTAACACTATTTCCGGCCATGCACCCGTTCGATCATTTTGTTTTAGTAAAACATTTCAACTACTAACCTAAGTTGAAACCTCAACACTGTTTTCGCATCAGCACTATTTATACCTTAACACTATTTCCGCCTTATGCACCCGTTCGATTATTTTGTTTTAGTCGTAAAACGTTTCAACTACTAACCTAAGTTAAACCTCAACACTGTTTTCGCCTAGCACTATTTATGCTTAACACTATTTCCGCTATCCACCCGTTCGATCATTTTGACTTAGTAGTAAAACATTTCAACTACTAACCTAAGTTGAAACCTCTACACTGTTTTGCATCAGCACTATTTATACCTTAACACTATTTCCGCCATGCACCCGTTCGATTCATTTTGTTTTAAGTAGTAAAACATTTCAACTACTAACCTAAGTTGAAACCTCAACACTGTTTTCGCCTCAGCACTATTTATACCTTAACACTATTTCCGCCCATGCACCGTTCGATTATTTTGTCTTAGTAGTAAAACATTTCGACTACTAACCTAAGTTGAAACCTCAACACTTTTTCGCCTCAGCACTATTATAGCTTCAACACTATTTCCGCTCATGCACCGTTCGATTATTTTGTTTAGAGTAAAACATTTCGACTACTAACCTAAGTTGAAACCTCAACACTATTTTCGCCTCAGCACTGTATCACCTCAACACTATTTCCGCTCATGCACTCTTTCGATTATGTCTTAGTAGTAAAACATTTCGACTACTAACCTAAGTTGAAACCTCAACACTATTTTCGCTCAGCACTATATACCTCAACACTATTTCCGCTCATGCACCGTTCGATTATTTTGTCTTAGTAGTAAAACATTTCGACTACTAACCTAAGTTGAAACCTCAACACTATTTTCGCCTCAGCACTGTATACCTCAACACTATTTCTCGCTCATGCACCCGTCGATTATTTTGTCTTAGTAGTAAAACATTTCGACTACTAACCTAAGTTGAAACCTCAACACTATTTTCGCTTCAGCACTGTATACACCTCAACAATATTTCCGCTCATATACCCGTCTGATTATTTTGTCTTAGTAGTCAAACATTTCAACTACTAACCTAATTTGAAACTTCAACACTATTTTCGCTCCAGCACTGTAAATACCTCAACACTATTTCCGTTCATATACCCGTCCGATATTTTGTCTTAATAGTAAAACATTTCGACTACTAAACTAAGTTGAAACCTCAACACTATTTTCGCTCCAGCACTGTATACATCAACACTATTTCCTTCATATACCCGTCCGATTATTTTGTCTTAGTAGTAAAACATTTCAACTACTAACCTAAGTTGAAACCTCAACACTGTTTTCGCTCCAGCACTGTATATACCTCAACACTATTTCCTTCATGCACCCGTCCGATTATTTTGTTTTAGTAGTAAAACATTTCACTACTAACCTAAGTTGAAACCTCAACACTGTTTTCGCTCAGCACTGTTTATACCTCAACACTATTTCTGCGCTCATGCACCCGTTCGATTATTTTGTCTTTAGTAGTAAAACATTTCGACTACTAACCTAAGTTGAAACCTCAACACTATTTTCGCTCCAGCACTGTATACACTCAACACTATTTCCGCTATATACCCGTCCGATTATTTTGTCTTAGTAGTAAAACATTTCAACTACTAACCTAAGTTGAAACCTCTACACTGTTTTCGCTCAGCACTATTTATACCTTAACACTATTTCCGGCCATGCACCGTTCGATCATTTTGTCTTAGTCGTAAAACATTTCAACTACTAACCTAAGTTAAAACCTCAACACTGTTTTCGCTCAGCACTATTTATACCTTAACACTATTTCCGCCATGCACCCGTTCGATCATTTTGTTTTAGTCGTAAAACGTTTCAACTACTAACCTAAGTTAAAACCTCAACACTGTTTTCGCCTTAGCACTATTTATACCTTTAACACTATTTCCGCTCATGCACCCGTTCGATCATTTTGACTCAGTAGTAAAACATTTCAACTACTAACCTAAGTTGAAACCTCAACACTGTTTTCGCCATCAGCACTATTTATACCTTAACACTATTTCCGGCCATGCACCCGTTCGATCATTTTGTTTTAGTAGTAAAACATTTCAACTACTAACCTAAGTTGAAACCTCAACACTGTTTTCGCCTAGCACTATTTATACTACACTATTTCCGCCCATGCACCCGTTCGATTATTTTGTCTTAGTAGTAAAACATTTCAACTACTAACCTAAGTTGAAACCTCAACACTTTTTGCCTCAGCACTATTTATACTTCAACACTATTTCGCGCCATGCACCCGTTCGATTATTTTGTCTTAGTAGTAAAACATTTCGACTACTAACCTAAGTTGAAACCTCAACACTATTTTCGCCTCAAGCAGTATCTATGCCTCAACACTATTCCGCTCATGCACTCTTTCGATTTTTGTCTTAGTAGTAAAACATTTCGACTACTAACCTAATTTGAAACCTCAACACTATTTTCGCTCAGCACTATTTATACCTCAACACTATTTCCGCCCTACCCGTCCGATTATTTTGTCTTAGTAGTAAAACATTTCAACTACTAACCTAAGTTGAAACCTCAACACTTTTTTCGCTTCACCACTGTTTATACCTCAACACTATTTCTGCGCCCGCACCCGTTTGGATTATTTTGTCTTAGTAGTAAAACATTTCGACTACTAACCTAAGTTGAAACCTCAACACTATTTTCGCTTCAGCACTGTATACACCTCAACAATATTTCCGCTCATATACCCGTCTGATTATTTTGTCTTAGTAGTCAAACATTTCAACTACTAACCTAATTTGAAACTTCAACACTATTTTCGCTCAGCACTGTTATACCTCAACACTATTTCCGCTCATGCACCCGTCCGATATTTTGTCTTAATAGTAAAACATTTCGACTACTAAACTAAGTTGAAACCTCAACACTATTTTCGCTCCAGCACTGTATACACATCAACACTATTTCTATTCATATACCCGTCCGATTATTTTGTCTTTGTAGTAAAACATTTCAACTACTAACCTAAGTTGAAACCTCAACACTATTTTCGCCTCAGCACTGTATATACCTCAACACTATTTCCATTCATACACCCGTCCGATTATTTTGTTTTAGTAGTAAAACATTTCAACTACTAACCTAAGTTGAAACCTCAACACTTTTTCGCTTCAGCACTGTTTATACCTCAACACTATTTCTCGCATGCACCGTTTGATTATTTTGTCTTAGTAGTAAAACATTTCGACTACTAACCTAAGTTGAAACCTCAACACTATTTTCGCTTCAGCACTGTATACACCTCAACATATTTCCGCTCATACCCGTCGATTATTTTGTCTTAGTAGTAAACATTTCAACTACTAACCTAATTTGAAACCTCAACACTATTTTCGCTCCAGCACTGTATATACCTCAACACTATTTCCGCTCATGCATACCCGTCCGATTATTTTGTCTTAATAGTAAAACATTTCGACTACTAACCTAAGTTGAAACCTCAACACTATTTTCGCTTCAGCACTATTTATACTCAACACTATTTCCGCTCATGCACCGTCGATTATTTTGTCTTAGTAGTAAAACATTTCGACTACTAACCTAAGTTGAAACCTCAACACTATTTTCGCTCAGCACTGTATAACCTCAACACTATTTCCGCTCATATACTCGTCCGATTATTTTGTCTTAGTAGTAAAACATTTCGACTACTAACCTTATTTGAAACCTCAACACTATTTTCACTTCAGCACTATTTATACCTCGACACTATTTCTGCGCCCGCACCCGTCCGATTATTTTGTCTTAGTAGTAAAGCATTTCGACTACTAACCTAAGTTGAAACCTCAACACTATTTTCGCTCCAGCACTGTTATACTCAACACTATTTCCGTTCATATACTCGTCCGATTATTTTGTCTTAGTAGTAAAACATTTCGACTACTAACCTTAGTTGAAACCTCAACACTACTTTCGCTCCAGCACTGGATACACATCAACACTATTTCCGTTCATATAGTCGTCCGATCATTTTGTCTTAGTAGTAAAACATTTCGACTACTAACCTAAGTTGAAACCTCAACACTATTTTCGCTTCAGCACTGTGTACACATCAACACTATTTCCGTTCATATACTCGTCCGATTATTTTGTCTTAGTAGTAAAACATTTCGACTACTAACCTTAGTTGAAACCTCAACACTATTTTCGCTCAGCACTATTTATACCTCAACACTATTTCTGCGCCCATCACCCGTTCGACTATTTCGTCTTAGTAGTAAAACATTTCGACTACTAATCTAAGTTGAAACCTTAATACTATTTTCGCTCCAGCACTGTATACACATCAACATTATTTCCGCTCATATACTCGTCCGATTATTTTGTCTTAGTAGTAAAACATTTCGACTACTAACCTTAGTTGAAACCTCAACACTATTTTCGCTTCAGCACTATTTATACCTCAACACTATTTCTGCGCCCACACCCGTCCGATTATTTTGTCTTAGTGGTAAAACATTTTGACTACTAACCTAAGTTGAAACCTCAACACTATTTTCGCTCCAGCACTGTATACACATCAACACTATTTCCGTTCATATACCCGTCCGATTATTTTTCCTAGTAGTAAAACATTTCGATTACTAACCTAAGTTGAAACCTCAACACTATTTTCGCTTCAGCACTGTATACACCTCAACACTATTTCCGCTCATATAGCCGTCCGATTATTTTGTCTTAGGAGTAAAACATTTCGGCTACTAAACTAAGTTGAAACCTCAACACTATTTTCGCTCCAGCACTGTATACACATCAACACTATTTCTATTCATATACCCGTCCGATTATTTTGTCTTTAGTAGTAAAACGTTTCAACTACTAACCTAAGTTGAAACTTCAACACCATTTTCGCTCCAGCACTGTATATACCTCAACAATATTTCCATTCATACACCCGTCCGATTATTTTGTTTTAGTAGTAAAACATTTCAACTACTAACCTAAGTTGAAACCTCAACACTTTTTTCGCTTCAGCACTGTTTATACCTCAACACTATTTCTGCGCCCGCACCCGTTTGATTATTTTGTCTTAGTAGTAAAACATTTCGACTACTAACCTAAGTTGAAACCTCAACACTATTTTCGCTTCAGCACTGTATACACCTCAACAATATTTCCGCTCATATCCGTCTGATTATTTTGTCTTAGTAGTCAAACATTTCAACTACTAACCTAATTTGAAACCTCAACACTATTTTCGCTCCAGCACTGTAAATACCTCAACACTATTTCCGTTCATATACCCGTCCGATATTTTGTCTTAATAGTAAAACATTTCGACTACTAACCTAAGTTGAAACCTCAACATTATTTTTGCTTCAGCACTATTTATACCTTAACACTATTTCTGCGCATGCACCCATCCTATTATTTTGTTTTAGTAGTAAAACAATTCAACTACTATCCTAAGTTGAAACTTCAACACTATTTTCGCTTCAGCACTGTATACACCTCAACACTATTTCCGCTCATATACTCGTCCGATTATTTTGTCTTAGTAGTAAAACATTTCGGCTACTAACCTTAGTTGAAACTTCAACACTATTTTCGCTCCAGCACTGGATACACATCAACACTATTTCCGTTCATATAGTCGTCCGATTATTTTGTCTTAGTAGTAAAACATTTCGACAACTAACCTAAGTTGAAACCCCAACACTATTTTCGCATCAGCACCGTATACACCTCAACACTATTTCCGCTCATATACCCGTCCGATTATTTTGTCTTAGTAGTAAAACATTTCGACTACTAACCTAAGTTGAAACCTCAACACTATTTTCGCTCCAGCACTGTATACACATTAACACTATTTCCGCTTATATACCCGTCCGATTATTTTGTCTTAGTAGTAAAACATTTCAACTACTAACCTAAGTTGAAACCTCTACACTGTTTTCGCCTCAGCAGTATTTATACCTTAACACTATTTCCGGCCATGCACCCGTTCGATCATTTTGTTTTAGTCGAAAAACATTTCAACTACTAACCTAAGTTAAAACCTCTACACTGTTTTCGCATCAGCACTATTTATACCTTAACACTATTTCCCTTATGCACCCGTTCGATCATTTTGTTTTAGTCGTAAAACGTTTCAACTACTAACCTAAGTTCAAACCTCAACACTGTTTTCGCCTTAGCACTATTTATACTAAACTTTCCGGCTATCCACCCGTTCGATCATTTTGACTCAGTAGTAAAACATTTCAACTACTAACCTAAGTTAAAACCTCTACACTGTTTTTGCATCAGTACTATTTATACCTTAACACTATTTCCGGCCATGCACCCGTTCGATCATTTTGTTTTAATCGTAAAACGATTTCAACTACTAACCTAAGTTGAAACCTCAACACTGTTTTCGCCTAGCACTATTTATATCTTAACACTATTTCCGCCCATGCACCGTTCGATTATTTTGTCTTAGTAGTAAAACATTTCGACTACTAACCCAAGCTGAAACCTCAACACTATTTTTGCCTCAGCACTATATTATGCTTCAACACTATTTCCGCCCATGCACCGTTCGATTATTTTGTCTTAGTGTAAAACATTTCGACTACTAACCTAAGTTGAAACCTCAACACTATTTTCGCCTCAGCAGTATACTAGCCTCAACACTATTTCCGCTCATATGCACTCTTTCGATTATTTTGTCTTAGTAGTAAAACATTTCGACTACTAACCTAAGTTGAAACCTCAACACTATTTTCGCTTCAGCACTGTATACCTCAACACTATTTCCGCTCATATACCGTCCGATTATTTTGTCTTAGTAGTAAAACATTTCAACTACTAACCTAAGTTGAAACCTCAACACTTTTTTCGCTTCACCACTGTTTATACCTCAACACTATTTCTGCGCCCGCACCCGTTTGATTATTTTGTCTTAGTAGTAAAACATTTCGACTACTAACCTAAGTTGAAACCTCAACACTATTTTCGCTTCAGCACTGTATACACCTCAACAATATTTCCGCTCATATACCCGTCTGATTATTTTGTCTTAGTAGTCAAACATTTCAACTACTAACCTAATTTGAAACTTCAACACTATTTTCGCTCCAGCACTGTAAATACCTCAACACTATTTCCGTTCATATACCCGTCCGATATTTTGTCTTAATAGTAAAACATTTCGACTACTAAACTAAGTTGAAACCTCAACACTATTTTCGCTCCAGCACTGTATACACATCAACACTATTTCTATTCATATACCCGTCCGATTATTTTGTCTTTGTAGTAAAACGTTTCAACTACTAACCTAAGTTGAAACTTCAACACCATTTTCGCTCCAGCACTGTATATACCTCAACAATATTTCCATTCATACACCCGTCCGATTATTTTGTTTTAGTAGTAAAACATTTCAACTACTAACCTAAGTTGAAACCTCAACACTTTTTTCGCTTCAGCACTGTTTATACCTCAACACTATTTCTGCGCCCGCACCCGTTTGATTATTTTGTCTTAGTAGTAAAACATTTCGACTACTAACCTAAGTTGAAACCTCAACACTATTTTCGCTCCAGCACTGTATACACATTAACACTATTTCCGCTTCATATACCCGTCCGATTATTTTGTCTTAGTAGTAAAACATTTCAACTACTAACCTAAGTTGAAACTCAACACTTTTTCGCTCAGCACTATATACTCAACACTATTTCCGTCCATGCACCCGTTCGATATTTTGTCTTATAGTAAAACATTTCACTACTAACCTAAGTTGAAACCTCAACACTTTTTCGCCATTCAGCACTATTTATACCTTAACACTATTTCCGGCCATGCACCCGTTCGATTATTTTGTTTTAGTAGTAAAACATTTCAACTACTAACCTAAGTTGAAACCTCAACACTATTTTCGCCTTCAGCACTATATATACCTCAACAATATTTCCGGCTATTCACCCGTCCGATTATTTTGTCTTAGTAGTAAAACATTTCAACTACTAACCTAAGTTGAAACCTCAACACTTTTTTCGCTCAGCACTATTTATACCTCAACACTATTTCGCGCCATGCACCCGTTCGATTATTTTGTCTTAGTAGTAAAACATTTCAACTACTAACCTAAGTTGAAACCTCAACACTATTTTCGCTTAGCACTATTTATACCTCAACACTATTTCCGCCATGCACCCGTTCGATTATTTTGTCTTAGTAGTAAAACATTTCAACTACTAACCTAAGTTGAAACCTCAACACTATTTTTCGCTCTCAGCACTATTTATACCTCAACACTATTTCGCGTTCATGCAACCCGTTCGATTATTTTGTCTTAGTAGTAAAACATTTCGACTACTAACCTAAGTTGAAACCTCAACACTATTTTCGCTTCAGCACGTATTTAGCCTCAACACTATTTCCGCTCATGCACCGTCTATTATTTTGTCTTAGTAGTAAAACATTTCGACTACTAACCTAAGTTTGAAACCTCAACACTATTTTCGCTTCAGCACTATTTATACCTCAACACTATTTCCGCTCATATACCGTCCGATTATTTTGTCTTAGTAGTAAAACATTTCGACTACTAACCTAAGTTGAAACCTCAACACTATTTTCGCTTCAGCACTGTTTATACCTCAACACTATTTCTGCGCCACGCACCGTCCGATTATTTTGTCTTAGAAGTAAAACATTTCGACTACTAACCTAAGTTGAAACCTCAACACTATTTTCGCTTCAGCACTGTATACACCTCAACAATATTTCCGCTCATATACCCGTCTGATTATTTTGTCTTAGTAGTAAAACATTTCGACTACTAACCTAAGTTGAAACCTCAACACTATTTTCGCTTCAGCACTGTAAATACCTCAACACTATTTCCGTTCATATACCCGTCCGATATTTTGTCTTAATAGTAAAACATTTCGACTACTAAACTAAGTTGAAACCTCAACACTATTTTCGCTCCAGCACTGTATACACATCAACACTATTCCTGTTCATATACCCGTCCGATTATTTTGTCTTAGTAGTAAAACATTTCGACTACTAACCTAAGTTGAAACCTCAACACTATTTTCGCTCCAGCACTTATATACCTCAACACTATTTCGCATTCATCACCCGTCCGATTATTTTGTCTTAGTAGTAAAACATTTCGACTACTAACCTAAGTTGAAACCTCAACACTATTTTCGCTTCAGCACTGTTTATACCTCAACACTATTTCCGCTCATCACCCGTTTGATTATTTTGTCTTAGTAGTAAAACATTTCGACTACTAACCTAAGTTGAAACCTCAACACTATTTTCGCTTCAGCACTGTTTATACCTCAACACTATTTCCGCTCATCATCCCGTCCGATTATTTTGTCTTAGTAGTAAAACATTTCAACTACTAACCTAAGTTGAAACCTCAACACTATTTTCGCTCCAGCACTGTAATACCTCAACACTATTTCCGTTCATATACCCGTCCGATTATTTTGTCTTAGTAGTAAAACATTTCGACTACTAACCTAAGTTGAAACCTCAACACTATTTTCGCTTCAGCACTGTTTATACCTTAACACTATTTCCGCTCATATAGCCGTCCGATTATTTTGTCTTAGTAGTAAAACATTTCGACTACTAAACCTAAGTTGAAACCTCAACACTATTTTCGCTTCCAGCACTGTATACACATCAACACTATTTCCGCTCATATACCCGTCCGATTATTTTGTCTTAGTAGTAAAACATTTCGACTACTAACCTAAGTTGAAACCTTCAACACCATTTTCGCTTCCAGCACTATTTATACCTCAACACTATTTCCATGCATACACCCGTCCGATTATTTTGTTTTAGTAGTAAAACATTTCGACTACTAACCTAAGTTGAAACCTCAACACTATTTTCGCTTCCAGCACTGTTATCACTCAACACTATTTCCGTTCATATACTCGTCCGATTATTTTGTCTTAGTAGTAAAACATTTCGACTACTAACCTAAGTTGAAACCTCAACACTATTTTCGCTTCAGCACTGTATACACATCAACACTATTTCCGTTCATATACCTGTCCGATTATTTTGTCTTAGTAGTAAAACATTTCGACTACTAACCTAAGTTGAAACCTCAACACTATTTTCGCTTCAGCACTGTATACCTCAACACTATTTCCGTTCATATACCCGTCCGATTATTTTGTCTTAAGTAGTAAAACATTTCGACTACTAACCTAAGTTGAAACCTCAACACTATTTTCGCTTCAGCACTATTTATACCTCAACACTATTTCTGCGCATGCACCCGTCCGATTATTTTGTCTTAGTAGTAAAACATTTCAGACTACTAACCTAAGTTGAAACCTTCAACACTATTTTCGCTTCAGCACTGTATACACCTCAACACTATTTCCGCTCATATACTCGTCCGATTATTTTGTCTTAGTAGTAAAACATTTCGACTACTAACCTAAGTTGAAACCTCAACACTATTTTCGCTCCAGCACTGGATACACATCAACACTATTTCCGTTCATATAGTCGTCCGATTATTTTGTCTTAGTAGTAAAACATTTCGACAACTAACCTAAGTTGAAACCCCAACACTATTTTCGCTCAGCACTGTATACACCTCAACACTATTTCCGCTCATATACCCGTCCGATTATTTTGTCTTAGTAGTAAAACATTTCGACTACTAACCTAAGTTAAAACCTCAACACTATTTTCGCTCAGCACTGTATACACCTCAACACTATTTCCGCTCATATACCCGTCCGATTATTTTGTCTTAGTAGTAAAACATTTCGAACTACTAACCTAAGTTGAAACCTCAACACTATTTTCGCCTCAGCAGTATTTATACCTCAACACTATTTCCGCTCATATACCCGTCCGATTATTTTGTCTTTAGTAAAACATTTCAACTACTAACCTAAGTTGAAACCTCAACACTATTTTCGCATCAGCACTGTATATACCTCAACACTATTTCCATTCATGCACCCGTTCCGATTATTTTGTTTTAGTAGTAAAACATTTCAACTACTAACCTAAGTTGAAACCTCAACACTTTTTCGCTTCAGCACTGTTTATACCTCAACACTATTTCGCGCTCATGCACCCGTTTCGATTATTTTGTCAGTAGTAAAACATTTCGACTACTAACCTAAGTTGAAACCTCAACACTATTTTCGCTCAGCACTATTTATACCTCAACACTATTTCCGCTCATGCACCCGTTCGATTATTTTGTCTTAGTAGTAAAACATTTCAACTACTAACCTAAGTTGAAACCTCAACACTATTTTCGCTCCAGCACTGTAATACCTCAACACTATTTCCGTTCATATCACCGTCCGATTATTTTGTCTTAGTAGTAAAACATTTCGACTACTAACCTAAGTTGAAACCTCAACACTATTTTGCTTCAGCACTATTTATACCTTAACACTATTTCGCCCATGCACCGTTCGATTATTTTGTCTTAGTAGTAAAACATTTCGACTACTAACCTAAGTTGAAACCTCAACACTATTTTCGCTTCAGCACTGTATACACCTCAACACTATTTCCGCTCATATACTCGTCCGATTATTTTGTCTTAGTAGTAAAACATTTCGACTACTAACCTTAGTTGAAACCTCAACACTATTTTCGCTTCAGCACTATTTATACACTCAACACTATTTCCGTTCATATACCTCGTCCGATTACTTTGTCTTAGTAGTAAAACATTTCGACTACTAACCTAAGTTGAAACCTCAACACTATTTTTGCTTCAGCACTGTATACACATCAACACTATTTCCGCTCATATACTCGTCCGATTATTTTGTCTTAGTAGTAAAACATTTCGACTACTAACCTAAGTTGAAACCTCAACACTATTTTTGCTTCAGCACTGTATACACATCAACACTATTTCCGCTCATATACCCGTCCGATTATTTTGTCTTAGTAGTAAAACATTTCAACTACTAACCTAAGTTGAAACCTCTCACTGTTTTCGCCTCAGCACTATTTATACCTTAACACTATTTCCGGCCATGCACCCGTTCGATCATTTTGTTTTAGTAGTAAAACATTTCAACTACTAATTTTAGTTAAAACCTTAACACTATTTTCACTTCAGCACTATTTATACCTCAACACTATTTCCGGCCATGCACCCGTTCGATTATTTTGTCTTTAGTAGTAAAACGTTTCAACTACTAACCTAAGTTGAAACCTCAACACTATTTTCGCTCTCAGCACTGTTTATACCTTTAACACTATTTCCATTCATACACCGTCCGATTATTTTGTCTTAGTAGTAAAACATTTCAACTACTAACCTAAGTTGAAACCTCAACACTTTTTGCTTCAGCACTATTTATACCTCAACACTATTTCTGCGCCATGCACCCGTTCGATTATTTTGTTTTAGTAGTAAAACATTTCAACTACTAACCTAAGTTGAAACCTCAACACTATTTTCGCTCCAGCACTGTATTTATATCTTAACACTATTTCCGCCTATGCAGCCGTTCGATTATTTTGTCTTAGTAGTAAAACATTTCGACTACTAACCCAAGTTGAAACCTCAACACTATTTTCGCCTCAGCACTATTTATACCTCAACACTATTTCCGCCCATGCAACCCGTTCGATTATTTTGTTTAGGTAAAACATTTCGACTACTAACCTAAGTTGAAACCTCAACACTATTTTCGCCTCAGCACTATTTATACCTCAACACTATTTCCGCTCATGCACCCGTTCGATCATTTTGTCTTAGTAGTAAAACATTTCGACTACTAACCTAAGTTGAAACCTCAACACTATTTTCGCTTCAGCACTATTTATACCTCAACACTATTTCTGCGCCCATTCACCCGTCCGATTATTTTGTCTTAGTAGTAAAACATTTCGACTACTAACCTAAGTTGAAACCTCAACACTATTTTCGCTCCAGTCACTATTTATACCTCAACACTATTTCCGCTCATGCATTCGTCCGATTATTTTGTCTTAGTAGTAAAACATTTCGAACTACTAACCTAAGTTGAAACCTCAACACTATTTTCGCTCCAGCACTATACACATCAACACTATTTCCGTTCATATGCAGTCGTCCGATTATTTTGTCTTAGTAGTAAAACATTTCGACTACTAACCTAAGTTGAAACCTCAACACTATTTTCGCATCAGCACGTTTATACACCTCAACACTATTTCCGCTCATGCATACCCGTCCGATTATTTTGTCTTAGTAGTAAAACATTTCGACTACTAACCTAAGTTGAAACCTCAACACTATTTTCGCTCCAGCACTGTATAACACTCAACACTATTTCCGTTCATATACCCGTCCGATTATTTTGTCTTAGTAGTAAAACATTTCGACTACTAACCTAAGTTGAAACCTCAACACTATTTTCGCTTCAGCACTGTATACACCTCAACACTATTTCCGCTTATATACCCGTCCGATTATTTTGTCTTAGTAGTAAAACATTTCAACTACTAACCTAAGTTGAAACCTCTACACTGTTTTCGCCTCAGCAGTATTTATACCTTAACACTATTTCCGGCCATGCACCCGTTCCGATTATTTTGTCTTAGTCGAAAAACATTTCAACTACTAACCTAAGTTAAAACCTCTACACTGTTTTCGCATCAGCACTATTTATACCTTAACACTATTTCCGGCCATGCACCCGTTCGATCATTTTGTTTTAGTCGTAAAACGTTTCAACTACTAACCTAAGTTAAAACCTCAACACTGTTTTCGCCTTAGCACTATTTATACTTTAATACGGTTTCCGGCTATTCACCCGTTCGATCATTTTGACTCAGTAGTAAAACATTTCAACTACTAACCTAAGTTAAAACCTCTACACTGTTTTTGCATCAGTACTATTTATACCTTAACACTATTTCCGGCCATGCACCCGTTCGATCATTTTGTTTTAATCGTAAAACGTTTCAACTACTAACCTAGGTAGAAGCCTCAACACTGTTTTCGCCTAAGCACTATTTATATCTTAACACTATTTCCGCCCATGCAGCCGTTCGATTATTTTGTATTAGTAGTAAAACATTTCGACTACTAACCCAAGCTGACACCACAACACTATTTTTGCCTCAGCACTATTTATGCTTCAAGACTATCGCCCATGCAACCGTTCGATTATTTGTGGTAAAACGTTTCGACTACTAACCTAAGTTGACACCTCAACCCTATTTTCGCCTCAGCAGTATCTAGGCCTCAACACTATGTCCGCTCACGCACTCTTTCGATTGTGTCTTAGTAGTAAAACATTTCGACTACTAACCTAAGTTTAAACCACAGCACTCTTTTCGCTTCAGCACTATTTATGCCTCAACGCTATATGTTCGCTCATGTACTCGTTTAATTATAATGTCTTACTAATAAAACGTTTTGACTACTATCCTAAGTTGAAACATCAGCACTATTTTTGCCTCAGCACTGTTCATACCTTAACACTAATTCCGTTCTTATACCCGTTCGATTATTTCGTCTTAGTAGTAAAACATTTCGACTACTAATCTAAGCCGAAACCTCAATTTTCACCTCAGAATTATTTATACTTAACACTATTTCCACTCATGCACCCGTTCGATTATCTCAAATAGTAGAATTTATTTAAGAAGAGCCCTTACGTCATCATGCGCACACGGCTAAAACGGTGTCAGATTAGTTCCTTATTTATAAATAATCGTGTTCGTGCAGCATATCAGTAACATAGATAATTTGCTTCTAAATGTCAATTGATATTTGTGACTTTGATATTCTATATGTATTTCTTACGCTTTCATAGTTTTCTTTCTATTTCTTTGTGTTTTATGCTTTGCTTATTCGCGTATTCGTCATGCAAATTTAAACTACCAAGAAAATAAAACTTGATTTTAGAATATTTACTCTATGGAGTTTGATAAAAATTATTAAGTCCGCCACGCCACTGACTTTCAAGGTTTGCGCATATGTCAAATTACGTACAGGCTCTTCTTAAATAAATTCTGCTCTACCTGAAGCTCCGAATAATATTAATGCAACTATTAAAACAATAACAGAATCTCTTCTAATTATTACAGAAACCTAACCCCGCCTCATTTTAACTGTGTTTACGTTGTTTCGTTGACAGTCAGCATCGAATAATGTTAATATAACTACTATATCAATAACCTTAATGATACCACAGATAATCTGTGATGATACCCTCAGCAACAAATAATATTAGTGAAGTAATATTCAACAACGTTTTGCCTAATCATTGCACATCCTTGTTATTCTTATGCACTAACATCTCAGAATGGGACAATAATTATAAAATATGCTTTAAACCTTCACAAAATAAAAATAAAATTTAATTCTTATAAATGGTAATGAGCTATAATAGTAACCGAAAACGTAAGTATTTAATAGTTTAGTGGTGTGTATTTGTGATAAAAATAAAACAGTCAAAATAACTAAGTTAAACTCCTAACATATTCTTAGAAAAGGTTAAGCAAAATTTTTTTGGCAAATATTCCAACCTTGTGTGAGTTGTATTCAAAACAGATTATCAGAAATAACTACCCAAATGTGTTCGCTTTTTTATTATATCACAATTAATACCTTAAACATAAATAAAGCAAAATTAAAATAACACGTAATCGGGTTACATAACCTCAAAATTGGGTACAAAAATCTCGTTTTTTACGCATAAATCGCAAAAACCCGCATTTTTTTCTGTTGATTTGTTATTTTAGACGTATTTGAAAGTATTTACCGCAAAGTAGAAGTCTCTATCTGAGGTCACATAACGTAAACCGTGTCCCAAATTTCTAAAGAATTATATTTTAACGTCCATTATGATTTCTTGAATTGTTTATTTGTCTGTCTGCCTTTTCTATGAACCGATTGCCAATTTGAAATTGTACTTTCACATGTTGTTTAACCTGTAGATTTCTTATGATTTTTTTTAACAAACACTTTGTCAGTTAAATGAATATATGCGTTTACATTATCGATTTTATATACAAAAGCTCTCCCTTATTATTTAATGTGCTCGATTTACAACCTTCGAATATTGAAGCTAATTGGTTTCGCATTCTCCTTAAGTTTCTATGCCCTACCAAGCTTCCACACTATGCAACTTTAAAATTATGATTTATTGATACAAATGTATGCTATTATCCGTTTGTTTTAAGGTCAAAACTAATTAATTTGAAACGTTGTTACGTTTTTTTTTCGTGGCAGGCGCGTTGGGCGCCAAAGTTATGTTACGTTGGCTCGTAGCCGTGCGTAACAAAAAGTAAATCAAAGAAAAAAAAAGAAAAGTGACCGGGCTCAATCGGAGAGTAGGGGGGGTTGTAGAAAGCAGACCAACATATAACGTACGGGGCTATAAGGAATTAGTAACAATACCTGAAAAAAAAAGAATTACAATAGCCAACCTACAATAAAAATAGTTAAGTAAACCTGAAAAAAAAAAATGTAAAAGAATGTAAAAGAATGTAAAAGAAGGTAAAAACGTTTGGATAATCTATATAATATGACAACGGCAATAGCAGTACAAAAACTTTTAATACAAAGTGAGGTAATATTGGCGAGTAGCAGAAACGTTTCCTCACACACCAATTAAACATAAATCAGATAAAATGTTGACAAAAGATAAATAGATAAGTCACAATTGATATGAGTAATTCAGCAGTATTGATTTTTTTTTTCTTTCTTTTTTTTTCTTTTATTTAAAATAGCATGTAAGTCTATAGTAAAAAGGTATCAGAACGACGAAGAATATTGCAAAACAAACGGATAGATATTTACAGTAATAACAAGTATGAAATCGTTCAACTTACAGAAAGTCCTTCAGGAACGCTTCCTTGCATTTGAAGTGTGGGATTCAACGATGTCCTGCACTAACGAAGCACTTCACCCTTGACTGTGAGGGTGTTGATGGAATTTCTTACACTCTACACTAATCACTACTCACTGGTGTTAGCAGCAGACACCATTATACTGATAGAACTATGTAGCATTGATAAATTTCTTGTTAATTCTATTTCCTGAGACAATAATTCCGAAATATTTTGTAACACAAATTGTAGAGAAAAATAGTAATAAGAATTTAGCATCACGTGCTTTCATCTGATAAGTTCTTGCATTATACTAACCGTAATGTGAGGTGTTTTATTTGCTACATCTGGTAACAAAGAAAACTCTAATGCTTTTGAATAACGAAACTCACGCAAGACATGATCCATTTCAGATTCTTTGTTGTCCAAAAACTCAGAAAACTACAGTATCACAGCAACAAAAAACAATTAGTAAAAGCTACGCGTACCACTAGAACCGTCAGTCAATGACCTTAGGACCCGTGCGTTCGAGTAAACACATTCTACAGTTAAAGTACAACTAAAATCGTGCCGTGTTTTTCATGTACAATTCGAAAAATTAATACCGCATTAATTTTCCACTATTATCAAAGCAAAACAGCAAACAGTAACTTTTACGGAAGTAACATATATAAGAACCAAGCACGAAAACTAACAACGTAACGTAATTAACATATAGTCACAAAAAACAAACTAGAACTCCCAGTCTGTAGATATCAAATTATTGTTATTCCAACCGCTTATCGCCTATCAACTCGACTCGTATATCCACATAAGGAACAAAATTTATATCTACTAATTAATTGCGAGCTGTTTATCATTTTCCATAAGTTGGACAGTAATTTATTAATGAAAATTAATACACGCGAGTTCAATTGCATACAAATCTGAATTATTCGGACGTATTTACTTTATACAAATAGCGATCCCAAAGAAACGATGTATTTTTCAGTACGTTAACAGAAAGGAAGCGAAAAATGTTTAACTATTAAAAATGCCCGTTACAAATTCCCCCCTAGCAAAATAAAGACGTCGGAGTGAAAGAAGAAAAAGAAAAAAAAAGAAAAAAAAAAAACGACAGACAAGGAACCAAACAAAAAAAATTTTTTTTTATCCGGTCCGAAAGGACCAATATCAGTATAAGAAAAGGAACATTTTTTTAAAAGAAGACAAAGTCATCTATCGCAACCAACAACGACAGAACAGGTAAAGAAAGCATTAAGTAAACACCCAATGAGGATTAAAGGTCTTAGCTACTTTCAAAATCGTCAAAAGACGGATGTCCCCCAAAAGGAACATTTCTGTTTCCACCTCAAAGGAAAGTTTTGGCTTCCCGCGGAGAAACCAAGAGAAAAGGAAAAAAACGAGGAAGAAAACTCGTAGCAAAACTGTCACCCTCAAGTGTGCCGTAAAGAAAGAACCAAGACAAAGCAAAGGACAAAGGCAAGCTAGTACACCATCTAGAATACTTCCAACTGAGGTAACACAAATTCGTATGAAACGATTACTCAAGCTGAGTATGGCTAACAGACCTACAGAACGACCAAGTCGAAATTCCTAAAGGAAAAGAAAATAGATCTGACGCCTAAATCAGGGAATGGATGTAGAAAGCGACTATACTAGTCAAATAGTGAACAAATGGTAGAACTAGCCAAAAGAAAAAGTCACGGGATGGGTTAGCTACAAAAGTATGAATAGGAATACGAAACAGCAAACAATACCAATCCAATCAGAACCAACACACAAAAAAAAATTCCGGCTCGAAGGACCAAAATGTCGGACAAAACTAAGAGTAAAGAAATCCACAGGAAAGATAGGTAAGCAGTAGCAATCGGAGAGGACCAAGGTGTAGAGGCATAAACGCTGCCAATTGATTCGTCAAAGGACGGATGTCTCTTTAGAAAAGAGGCAGCACAGTTTCCAACCTCAAGAAATTGGTTTCGCGCGCGCAGTAACCAAAAGAAAAGAAAAGTAGCGAGGAAGGAAACCAACAGCAATAGCCAACATAAGACACACGTGTCAAGCCTCAAGTAAGCTAGGGAACGACAAACGGAAAACATTTAAGTGAGGTAGCGAAAGTGACGTGAAGAAAAGAAAAAAAGGTGGTGTAAAGAAAACTTGGGCGCCAGTGTTTTCCAGAACCAAATTACCAGTGAAAACACAACTCTGATAATTGACCAAAGAAAATTAACATCAAGGAATTTCTATATAGCGAAGCAAGAAAAAAAAATCAAGACTACACCACAAAAAAAATTAGAGCCAGCCAATATAGGCAGAAAAGAAAGTCGAGCCGATACCCCAGAAAAAATTAATGCCAAAAAAATCAAGGTCATAAAAAAAAAGTTAGAAAAAAGTCAAGAGCAAATCAAAAAAATCGAGAGCAAAAAAAAAATCAGGCCCCTCAAAAAAAATCGAGCCCCTCGTTTGTCGAGGCCCACGTTTATCGAGCCCCACGTTTATCGAGGCCCCTCGTTGGGCGCCAAAAATCTGTTACGTATTTTTAATCGTTTTTTTTTTCGTCGTGGCAGGCGCGTTGGGCGCCAAAGTCATGTTACGCTGGCTCGTAGTAACCAAAAGAAAAGCAAAGAGAGAAAAGAAAGTGACCGGGCTCAATCGGAGAGTAGGGGGGGTCGTAGAAAGCAGACCAACATATAATAAACGCGGCTGTAAGGAATTTGTAACAATACCTGCAAAAGAAAAATTCAGAATAACAAACCTGCAATAAAAAAATTAGTTAAGCAAACCTGGAAAAAAAGAATAAGCATAGCAGCAATGAAACATCTAAGTTAGTCAGTACTTTGTAGCATGTCAATAAAAGAAACTGTTTAGATAAACTATATAATATGACAACGGCAATAGCAGTACAAAAACTTTTAATTCAAAGTGAGGTAATATTGGGGAGTAGCAGAAACGTTTCCTCACACACCAATTAAACATAAATCAGATAAAATGTTGACAAAAGATAAATAGATAAGTCACAATTGATATGAGTAATTCAGCAGTATTGATTTTTTTTTCTTTCTTTTTTTTTCTTTTATTTAAAATAGCATGTAGGTCTATAGTAAAAAGGTATCAGAACGACGAAGAATATTGCAAAACAAACGGATAGATATTTACAGTAATAACAAGTATGAAATCGTTCAACTTACAGAAAGTCCTTCAGAAACGCTTTCTTGCATTTGAAGTGTGGGATTCAACAATGTCCTGCACTAACGAAGCACTTCACCCTTGACTGTGAGGGTGTTGATGGAATTTCTTACACTCTACACTAATCACTACTCACTGGTGTTAGCAGCAGACACCATTATATTGATAGAACTATGTAGCATTGATAAATTTCTTGTTAATTCTATTTCCTGAGACAATAATTCCGAAATATTTTGTAACACAAATTGTAGAGAAAAATAGTAATAAGAATTTAGCATCACGTGCTTTCAAGACACGATGTAATGCATGTCATCTGATAAGTTCTTGCATTATACTAACCGTAATGTGAGGTGTTTTATTTGCTACATCTGGTAACAAAGAAAATTCTAATGCTTTTGAATAACGAAACTCACGCAAGACATGATCCATTTCAGATTCTTTGTTGTCCGAAAACTCAGAAAACTACAGTATCACAGCAACAAAAAACAATTAGTAGAAGCTACGCGTACCACTAGAACCGTCAGTCAATGACCTTAGGACCCGTGCGGTCGAGTAAACACATTCTACAGTTAAAGTACAACTAAAATCCTGCCGTGTTTATCATGTACAATTCGAAAAATTAATACCGCATTAATTTTCCACTATTATCAAAGCAAAACAGCAAACAGTAACTTTTACGGAAGTAACATATATAAGAACCAAGCACGAAAACTAACAACGTAACGTAATTAACATATAGTCACAAAAGACAAACTAGAACTCCCAGTCTGTAGATATCAAATTATTGTTATTCCAACCGCTTATCGCCTATCAACTCGACTCGTATATCCACATAAGGAACAAAATTTATATCTACTAATTAATTGCGAGCTGTTTATCATTTTCCATAAGTTGGACAGTAATTTATTAATGAAAATTAATACACGCGAGTTCAATTGCATACAAATTTGAATTATTCGGACGTATTTACTTTATACAAATAGCGATCCCAAAGAAACGATGTATTTGTCAGTACGTTAACAGAAAGGAAGCGAAAAATGTTTAACTATTAAAAATGCCCGTTACAACGTAAATAATATATTCCTGTTTTCTATATACATGGTCCTTACAAAATTACTCTCTTGACTTATCTATCCCTCTTTACATATAATTTACACGATAATATATTGCTGTTACGCCGCTGCACGTTGAGGCGTAACTAAAACGGTACTGTTACAACACCGCACGTTTAGGCGTCACTAAAAGAACGCTGCGACAACGCCTCGCTTTGATGCGCCGCTAAAATGGTGCTGTGATACAGATACAGCAATTGTAGAATTTGAAATTGTTGACCTATCTTTCTTTCTAACTATACCTTGCCTGGCTAGCTCAATGAAACTGACGAAGTTTTCAAAATGAAATCAAACACGGCAATATTATAAAGCATTTATACAGTATGAAGTATTTCTTCTCAAACAAAAGCATATAGAACGTTTTCAACATGGTTTCTTTCAAACATCTAATTATTTCTAACAAGTACCTATTTACTTAATTGTAAAAATGTTCCTTACCTATCTAAATTTAAATTTACAGCACTAAATCACTTCTCTTATGGATAGTTTACCTGGCTTTTCCCTCGCTTGTAAAGTTTGTTTTGGCCAAAAAATCTTTGACAGATAATCTATTATAAAGGTCAGAGTGTTTCGAACCCTGAGTACAAACTTCCTGGTAAATATACCATTACAAAAAAAAAGATTATATAATTAAGGCCTATTCTACTTTAGATTTAATTGACAAATACTCAACTATCAGTTACATACAATATTTTAAAAAAATTATACTTGCAAAATCCACGAAGCGCTTTCCCAATTTGTAATTAACAGTATTAAATATCTTCGGCCTCTATTTTTTAATTGACGTCAAATTCCAGTTTACAAAATCATGCATACAGTCTTTATTTAAAAACATCAGTTTTTAAAGTGCATCTTCAATTTAATTATTTAAATTAATTTCTAAATATCGTTGTATCGAATAAATTTTCATTTTCATTGTATGTTACTAATTCAAATAACTGTATTTAACAATTTTCATATTTATGTGCAGGCTACATTTAACTTTATCACTTCTCTATTTATTGTAACATCATAATTATTAAATTACTGTATGCGCACTGCATTCTTCGAATAACGTTTTAGCAACTTATAGAAACTGAATCGAATTTCTTTACATGTTGCTTGGTTGACGCGGATTAATTTATTGATCCCTCTTTAATAAAATTTCTCGTTTATATACAATTTATCTATGTATGTAATTCCATTCCAAAGAACGTGCGCGTATCTGATGCGATCCACTTATTAGTGACGTGCGCGGTCCGTCCTACTCTAACACATTTACGATTGTTGTGGCGTGGCATACTAATGCGAAATATAATCAGTAATTTTTATTCGTTTTTATAACATTTGATGGCTTTTTCTTGATGTTTCTTCGTAAATGTTTTATTTTGTTAATTAGAGCTTAAGTAGTTTTAAGTACAGATGACTCATTCTTTCTTTATTCCTAATACTCTAGAAAATTCTTCACTTATAATAATTTTATATTATACAAAAATCAATTTATATGATCAGCTTAAAACTTTATAATACAAATGAGTTGCATTTTATAGAAAATACTTGCTTTCAAAAATGTGTTTTAATACACAATAGGATTTACGTGTTTCGTCTTTAACAAAATTGATTATTCTTACGCTAGATTCGTAAAGCTAGCACTATCCTATGCTATTTACAACAAATTATGGGCATTTTTATATGCATCAAAAATGTATTGATAATTAATAAGTGAAAATAAATGGCTTTGAATGTATTTCAGATTCATCAATGTGCATTCGCATTTAATGCACTTTAAGGTACCTTAAAAATAATTATTTTTACATATACGGCTTACATTATTTCCTATGTATTTACAATATACTTATATCATACAGGGTGATTGTCTATACACACGCAATTGCATTTTTGCCTGGCACTTTAAGGAATAAAAGTACGCTTATATTATACAGAGCCGAACTATGAATTTACAAAGTTTTTATTTTTTCCGAAATTATTTATATCTTCGTGGAATTTATTTGTAGAATATTACATCTCATGACCCATCTATTACGTCAATATATATATATATATATATATATATATATATATATTGCCGTGTAACTCGCTCAATTTAGTACTTTCTCAAAAAACATTTGAGCCCCAACGTTGGGCCGTCATAAATTTCTGTGGAACTTGGGTAAAAGCCTAACCAACAAAAATATATTCAAAAATTTTATTAAATTTTTAAAACTCAAAAATTGCACATAATAGAGAATTTTTCGAAAATTAAATAATTAAAAATATATATATTTCTTACCCGTTTTCCTCTCTTCCTCGGTTGAATTGCTTTCTTCAACTGCTTCCGGCTAGCTCAATTGGACCTCATGTTGGATATCTAGATTCACTCTCATGTTTTCCATCGTTTACGCACTCTCAATAAAACCACAAAATACAACAATTATACAATCTTTTATTTATCACTATTTACAAATTCAATATTATCCACATTTTAGTGATAAAGTTACACCTCAATAAATCCTATTTTGTAATGTCCTGTATTTTAATTTAAATTATCAAACACATAGAATGTACCCGGAGTAAATGGGCCCTGAATACCTTATTTCTCATTCCCTCTTTATAATTTATTTTAAATCTACGTAACTCTGGAGTATGGTGAGCTCATGATAACCCAGTTAATTATGAATAATGTGTGCCTTTATACTTCGCATACTCTTACAACAAACTAAAAAAAGCAACCCATGTACTCTTTACAAAATTTAAATTCCTGATGAAACGTTAATAAGCTTTATATACACCTTCAGATTTCTATTTAAATACCATAATAAAGTTAGTTATACGTATTATGTTCAATACGCCAAATAATGCACAATACCTTCAAAATCACTCTCATACGTCACCCAATATTCATAGTTTATAACAACACAATTTCAAAGCGTTACCTGGAATTTCTAGAAGATCTCTGCTCCGTGGACGATGCCTGTATTTGCTTCTTTCTGGTCTGCAGGCCGCTTTTAGCTATTAGTAGAAGAACCCCATTTAAGTTGAACCGCTAGCGCTGCCTTCACGGTGTATCCAATTTCCAAATCCAAATTACTTATACTTTTTTTATCATTATTTAATTTAATCCACTTTACATAACGTCACTACACGAGTTTGTTAAAAAAATATATGTGATACCTCAATAAATTTTAAACTCGACACAAGTCGCGTACAAATTGTGAGGCTAACACCGTGCACTATAATTTAAAATAATTTTATTATACTTACAAACTCGTGATAACTTTGATACGTCGTCTGAAGCGATCGAAATATTAAGGGGGCTTTTATTATATTTTCGAAAAGTATTTATACAATTTAGGCTACCACCTCCTGACCGCATTCACCCGAAATCCTCCATCTACAACAACGCGTTCTTAAAATTTTGCTCTCAACCGATTTTTAAGTCCACGAATTTCAGCGCGTCGTTATGATATTTTTTGAAAATTAATATACACTATGCTCGTATTTGTCTCATGTCCAACTAACAATATCGACCAATCGTCTATCCACTGACGTTCTATAAATCCCGCCTATTTAACGCTGTCCCTTGCTTATGCATTGTCTACGTCTCTTTCTAACCTGGTTTGAGTGGTAGAAAATCGATATTCCTGTCCATCTGCTATCTAACCCCACGTGGACTGCTTACGTGCTTTAAATACCTCTCATTAGTGTTTACTGCAATAACATCCAACCGTTTGTACAATATACGTAGAATCTTGTGCTTTATCTATAAAAATAAATGGAACTTGACATTTGGAAAATACGCAAATGTTTAATTTTAACGAACGTTTTAAATAACATTTCTACGAGTTGGATTTCAGCGTATTTCAACCCCACCGATATATTTGTTTGTTAGCCACGCGTTTCACCTTAGTATTATTGATTTTTACACGCTTTTATGCATATTATACGTAAATAACCGTTCAATTAAACTCAATTACATTAATAAATTAATGGCTTGGCTTCTACTATTTATTTTCTTTGCGCACCTAACTAAATTTTTGTCCTAATTTGTAAAATTTTATTAATACTTGTTACTTAAAAATGAATTAATTGGAATAAATTTCGCACGTAAATTCTGGTTGTTTCCTTTATACAGGGTGTTTTGAAATTGCTTCATTTATATTTACTTTTAACCCTTTAAAACCACTATAATTTATATGAAATTACTATCTTACCGTGCCTTTTTTAGCCTGGCTAGTTCAGGGAAAAATATGTTGTGGATTTCATCAAAAAAAATGAAACACAAAAATTTGAAAAAGCATCTGTTACCTGTTTTCTATGCATGCAAAAACACCTATTTTTTTATACACATTAACTCATGAATTTCTTACATTCAACAGATATAAATAACATTTATAAAAAAATTTGCAGCATAATATTATACAGAAAATTTAAACGAATGATTACTTAATAAAATAATCTTCACCTAATCCTTCGTAACAAGTACAGAACCCAGACATCTCTTATGTAAGTCACATAAATTCTCTTTAAAAATCCAGGGATAATTTTCTCACCTCGGTTGTCAGTGTAATTAACCACCAACGCTGGACAGATAATTTAGTACAGATCAAAATGCATCGAAGTCTAACTCAAAATTGCTGGAAATTTTTCCCTCGACAGATAATTTTTATAAAATTAAAATCTTATTCTACCTTAATTAATTCAAATACCCTGTTAGGTAACAAAAAAAAAATTATATTTGCCGTTGGTATTGTCAAATAGCGCTTATAAAAATATCATTTCCAGTGTAATTAACGGCATTAAATACTCCCTGTTTACACTTTAAATCTCCATTTATAGCTATTATTGACGTTGAAATATCAGTTTGTAAAGTACATTTATTTTTAATAGATTAAAATAGCAGTTGATCTGTATCAAGGTTGTTTATATAGAAGATCGTTAGTTTTTGTAGTATTTTTAATAATAATTACGCTTTATGATATTATACCTAATTGATATTTGTTTAAGCTTTATGTATATTTTGGAGGAATGCAAGGCCGCGCCGTCCATAAGGACAACAAGGGCAAAACCCACGGCGCCAAGAGTCCAAAGACGACGTGAGGCGCCTCACGGTAATATTTAAAACTTACCAAAATTTTTATTTTTGTTTGAGACACGAGACTTTCCAAAAGTCCCCTGTACGTTTACACGCGCATTCGCTATAAATAACTAATTAAATTCCATTAATTATCGGAACATGGATGTTTTGTATAAGATGTTCTCAACCGATGATGATCCACAATATTAGGGCAACACTCCAATATCGCGACGTTTTGCTAGTTGCACAATTTTATTTTTATTATGTTTATGTATTCAATAATTATCGGTTATCGATGTTTTGCCGTAACAACGCTCGCGCTCATCCCTATATGTTGACTAGAACGCAGAAAGCGAGTTTATTCTTGTTTCTGCAAGTTTTCCCGTTCATTCCTTCATGTTGAATTTTGAATCTTGAATCTATATAAATACCGCCGCGCTTCAAAAACAATTCATTTAACATTGGGTATCAAAGTGTCGTAAAGACTGTAAATTGTGCACCTGAATTAAAAAAGTTAAGTGTTCTTCGATATTTTACATTATTAGAGGATTCAAGGTAAAAGGTAAGTTTCTAACTTTACTCTTTACTTTACAATTAGATAGAAAGGGTACGTTTTAAATGCAAAATAAATACCCTTCGTTCAGAATTTAATGAAATTTAGATATGTTGCAGAATTTGACCTATTAATGAATTAATGTGTCCATTGCGACAAAGCTGTAAGTTTAACAGTTAGTTTTTGAGATACAGGGTGTCCAAAATCGCTACTTCATAATTTCAAAATTTCGTAAATTGTATGTTGTTGCCGATATGAATACAAAAATAATAAATAAATTTTAAGATTGACGTATCTAGCGCAATTTCAATTCTGTAATAGTCTATTCTAATTTATTATAGATGTTTAATAAAAAAAAGCCTTTAGGATATCAAAATTTGATGAAAAAAGAAAGCGGGAAAAAGAACTGGAGAAGACGAATTCCAAAATTACGTCATTTTTCCTTCACCTTCAAGCACAAATATACAAACATATGCAGATCTTCCATCGACTTCGAGAGAGGACCGGGAGGAGTCTAAACTACAAGAGATTCCATCAACATCTACAGACGAAGTTGAGGAAGACGAAGACGTAGTTTCTGCGGAAGTGGACGATACGCAACTTCCTCAAGATCCAGGTTTGTGGCCAAAAATATTGTCTCCTAGAGATGTACAAATATTAATTGTAAAAACGGGTGGGGTAAGGCCGGTCCTAATTCAAAACGTGTTCAGACGTATCTACCATATTTAAAATACACGTGCACCGTTTTGAATTAGGATCGGCCTTATATACTTTTAATGTAAAATGTGAAAACATGAATTCTTATATACTTTCAAATGTAAAATACTTGTGGGCACGTTTTGAATTAGAATCGGCTTTATATTACTTTCAATGGAACATACATACTTCAAAACACACGTATGTTGAAAAATGTAAGTGCAGAGAAAATGTGTGTAGCTGTTTTGAATTGGTTTTCTAGCGAGAATTACACTTGCCGTTTTGAATTAGGATCGGCCTTATATACTTTTAATGTAAAATGTGAAAACATGATTTATTCTTATATACTTTCAAATGCTAAAATACTTGTGGGCACGTTTTGAATTAGGATCGGCTTTATATTACTTTCAATGGAACATACATACTTCAAACACACGTATGTTGAAAATGTAAGTGCAGAGAAAATGTGTGTAGATGTTTTGAATTTGGTTTTCTAGCGAGAAATTATAAAGTATGCCAGATGCAAAATATCGCATTCAAGTCAATTGTGTTTAATTAAAGTGGATTCTGATTTATGTTTTTATTTATGTTTAAAGGCTGCAAATACACATGGGCCGGTTTCAATTCAAAATGCGTTCACTCTTGTGATAGGTTGAAAAGTGGGTTGGCAAAGTACGCAGATGGTGGAAATCTGCTATATAAGGACATTGCTCTTAATATTAATTTAATTAGTCAAAGTTTACTGCATATATTTACATACAAACATGTATATAATTGATATTCAGGGATTTAAATACAAGAAAAACGAGTTTGTGTGCAAAGAAATTGCGGTTTTCGACTTGTTAGGTGATGTTTGGCATCAAATTTTTAAACTGCCAATGCAGTCTAATTGTTTGAGCCAAGATCATATAAAATATAACGACTGGGTGACAAGGAATATTCATGGTTTTTCTTGGGATGAATCTTCAACGGCTGGAATGGTGTCATCATATATAGCGCTTTATTTAAAGGAAATTATCCAACCCGGTAAAGAAGTATTTGTGAAGGGTCTAGAAAAGAAGAAATTGATTGAAACATATATAATGCAAAACTTTGTAACTGATATGCTTGCACTAGGTTGTTCTAAGCTATCAGAGTTAAAAATCAACAATCGTTTAAAATATAACATCCATTGTTGTAGACACATCAATAACAATCTGCAATGCGCAAAACAAAATACTTTTTTATTAAAAGAATGGCTTGATAATAATAAAAAACAATAGAAAGATTTTGTCTGTATTATTTATTTTAATATAATTTTACAATGTTAGCCTTATTAACTATTATTATAACAACTTCTAGCAAACATTATTTTTATCGATCCAGCTATTTTGTACGTTAGAGAAGCCTAACCATTTTACAAATACTTTATTTCCACTCATTCTTAGGACTTTTTCTACCAGGTAAATTCCTGGATGTTTAACCTTTTGCAACTCCATTTCATAAAATGCACCTTTGATTTCTTTCTCGTCTTGATCTTCTAATATATATGTTGTCGGATTGATTACGTTTACCTTTTTAATCTTAAAAATTTCATTTGACCAGTTTGGCGTGGAACCTTTCGTAAATGCTTCCCTGTGTTTACTAATCCTCACACTATCTTTAATTGAATATTTTGGTATTTTGGTTGCAAGTTTGATGTGGGTAAATGATGATTTAAGAATAGTTTTTTCATTTGATTTATCAACTTTTACAGGTTTGACTCCGATAGTATTGTGAACTGTATTGTTGTATTGTTTCACAATATCGCTTAAATTTTTTATCCAATTGTGAACCGTTTAGGTTAAACAAGCGCCACATTTTTCCCTTTAAAGTTCTAATTACACGTTCCACAATGCATGTTTTCTTTGTAGAAAAAACACTATAATGGTTTATGCCATATGTCTGCATTAAGGATTGAAAGTGCTTGTTATAATATTCTTTATTAAAATCAGACTGCAAATTTCATGGTGGATTTTTAAATTTATTTAAAATTGTTTTCATTGCAGCAGTAACATCAATACCCGTTTTACTTTTAAGTGGTACAGCCCATACGTATTTGGAGAAACAATCAATAACTACTAAAATGTATTTAAATCCTTTGTTTGTTTGCGAATATGGTAGCATTTTAATCAAATCGGTCTGAAAAAGGTCATTTAAACCTTTTACTATCACTTTGCCTCTCTTGAAATTTATTCTTGCTGGTTTATGAAGTTCATTTACTATATCCTCTTTCACTTTTGATTGACCAACTATCATAATACTTTCTTCTAATCATGATTTATTAAATACAATTAATAAATACTTCTATGTTTGAATGTCGTGGGCTCCACTTGCTTTGAAAGGAACTTTTAATATAAAATCAAGAAACATTGTGGTATTGTTTATGATAGCACCGCTGTCACGAAAGCTGATTACATCCATACGTTTAAGCAAAAATCCTTGTAACTGTGCAATTACATAACTTTTTTCGTTTATAAGAATTTCAATGTCTTGCGGGTATCCTTTAATATTCTCAATGACTGCTTCCTCATAAGGAAATTCATAATTATGTTTAATGTTAAAAATAAGGAATGTTTTGTCACCATCGAGGAATGTACTAGAGTAAAACGTTGCTACTACCGTGTAATGTAGCATATGTAACTTGTACTCAATCAGGGTTTCAAAACCTTCATTTTTGTTTTCATATTCCTGTTCGCTTTTATCTATTTTACGGTAATTTAAGTGCCTTCCAAATTTGTCAATTGTCGTATCATCTAATCACTTTCGCCTCACGCAATTTTTCAATGATCGAATTTATTTCGTTGCCGTGACCTGTGTGTCCAGCAGTCTGAGATGAAACTAAAAGCCGTAATCTGTCAACAAGTTTATTGGGATCATTTTAATATAAATAATCTATAGCGTTATTTGATACTTCCATTGTCATACCGTCTCCAAGACGCTTTCTATAGGGTAATGTTCTAGGTCTACCGGGTATTTGGGGAAGTATGTTTAATGTAGATATTATATTTCTGTATTTATATGAATTATTACCCTGAATTCGTTCTGTTTCAGAATAATATCTTCTATTAGCATTTGTTCTTTTCACAATATCAAGGTACGACTTTAGATCTTGCAATCTGTACCCGACAGGATATTTTTTAAACAGTAGTTCGTATAATCCAGGAGTACCTTTATATTTCAAATCATTTATTAGAACATTTTCATCATTCAACATGAAATTCGAATTGCCTATCATAAGACCATTTGAATCAAGGTTAAACCTAATACCATATTTATGATCAAATTCGTTCTTAACATCTTTAAACATATTGTAAATATATTCTCAAGGTAGCGGATGTAGCTGTTCGAGATAATGTGTCATACCAGGTGAATCGGCAAAGCTTTGTATATATTCCTGAGCTTCTTGTGCATTCCGAATAACTTCTGCTTCGTATTCATTCTCAACATCATCATCTTCCTCTATGGCATCATTTTTTATATTCGGTATATGCTGCGCAATAACCGGCGAATCAATATAGTCAACGTTCCCTTCTAGCAATTTAAGTTTAATTTTTTTTTAAATTGCTATGAGGCAGTTCTTCTTCTTCTTCTTCTTCTTTAAATTTTTCTTTCTTTACCACACTTTCCCCATCCAGTTTATTAGCAATAGTTTCTAATCGCGATGTTATGGGTAAGACTGATTCCACTTGCACGACTTCATTGTCTTTTAACTGGCGCAATTTGTTGTTTACAATTTTCTTTTTTTAATTAAAATTCTTTTAAGTTTTATCGCCTCCTTGTTCATTGCGTAAAAAGTTTATTGTAATAAAAAAATTCTTCGATACTAACGATACATGCGTCTCTCAAGGTTTAAAACATATGTATAAAGTGATCAAAACCTATTTGATACCTTCCTTGACCTGGATCACTATCTTTGTCTACAACTAAGAAACCGTATTTGTCTTGCCAACAAGCAGCACATATTTCACGGAATTTATCATACTTCATGTCCGTATTGACGTGATCGTCATATATGTGTTTTAAGTTTAAATCATCTTGTTTAAATAAAACTAAAAGATTAACATTATCACGTAGTAAGTGCTTAGGTATACGAGTATAACTTTGACAAAGGTAAAAACTGTCTACTTGTTTATGACGCCCCTTACTAAAGTATTCCCTAATGATACCTTGTTTATCGCAAGCTACATCATCAAAAACAAATATAGAATTATTTCGAGCATCAGATGGTGATATAATATTATCAGAACTGGAAAATGTATAATATTTTATCCCTTTTATTGGTCGCAGTAGACTTTCAAAGTATTGATACTTTGGTTGATAAAGTGATTTAGAATAAACATATACGTTTTCAAACTTTAAACCATTAGGATGTTCTATCAACCCAATCATAACGTTGGTTTTACCGCAATTTGATGGACCAACAACTAGACATCGAATAGATAAAAGCAGAAGAACGCTATGTTTTTTCTTTTTAGCTAAGGATTGCACGCCAATGTCATTATTGTTTATGGTTAAAGGTGTTGATTGTTTTACAACACGCATGTTTGCAAGTACTAAATTCGATTGTAAAAAAAGTGGAATTATATATATAAGAAACGGCGAGTATATAAGAATCATTAGTTCACAATATTTTATTTATTTACTGCACAGCTTGAGAGGACAGTTGTCCGCTAATGAATACATATAATAATTCTAAAACTACTGGGAACACACTGTTAAATACTGTAATTAACAATTTACAATTTGAAGCGCATATTCCGGGTTACAAATTTTGCGGTCCGGGTACAAAATTAATCAAACGGTTAGCTCGGGGAGACAAGGAAATAAACAAGTTAGACGAGGCTTGTAAGGAGCACGATATTGCATACTCCAAAGAAAAGCATCTATCTAAACGCCATCAAGCAGATTCGAAGTTAGCTCAGTTAGCTACAGAAAGACTAAATTCTGGTGACTCGTCTTTAGGTGAAAAAGTCGCAGCATTTGGAGTAGCTACCACAATGAAAGCTAAAGTAAAACTTGGCATGGGTGCCTGTGCATCACTGAGAACAAAAAATATCAATAAAATAAGAAAACTGATAAAGAAACGTAAAATAAGAAGTACGCTAGGTATTAAAAGTATTATCAAACAAGCACGTACAGCTTTAAAAAAGGCTAAAGGATCTAATATTATGAATGCAATCAACACAGCAATTAAGGCCTCCAATACAGCAAAACAAAACAAGCATATTAAATCAGCTCGTATTATATCAATTAGTAAAACAGGAGGTTTTCTACCACTAATACCAATTTTTGCAGACTTAAGCGCCCTTGGTACTCTTACTGGAGGTGCAGCTGCTGTTGCAAAAGCAGTTTCAGATACTAAAATAGCTAAGGAACAACTAGCGGAAAAACAACGTCATAACAAGGCAATGGAGGACATTGCAGTCGGAAACGGCATGTACATCAAACCTTATAAAAAGGTTTTGGTCTTTTTTTAGCCCCTGCAAAACCTCAAAAGAACGCAACTTGATTTTACCTAATCGAGCACTAAGCAATGTAGAATTAATAGAGTTTGTTAAGCAATTAGAAATACCATATTTCCGTGGAGTGTTCAAGAGAAACAATCTTCCCAAGAAAGTTAATTTAAAAGAATGTGGTATAATTAATTTAGATGGATTAGAAGGTTTAGGCACGCATTGGACCTCTTACAAAAAGTACGGTAGTAGCGCTATTTACTATGACAGCTACGGAAACCTGCGACCGCCAACAGAGTTGATAAGTTATTTGAATAGCGGGGGTAAATGTAAAATTTTTTATAACATTAACCAAGAACAATCGTACGGTACTGTGTTTTGCGGTCATTTATGCTTGCAATTTCTAAGTAGTACATAGAATTGCGTATGAAGTTGTCATGTCGTACACTTTTACTCTAACGGGAAACACTTCAGTTTTAACAAGCAACTTTAATCCGCCTATAAACTTGGATAATGATTCGGAGTACGTATTAGGATTAACAAATTTTGAGTCTTATAACACAATTTCAAACATAGAAAAAGGAATAAATAATAAATTTTATTATGGATCTAAAGGAGAATTCATAGAAATACCTGAAGGTGCTTATGAGATTAGAGAAATTAATAAATATCTTCAAAAAGCTTTAGGTGATAAAAGATGGCGTGGTCGTATGGAACAATCACGAAGCGCTAGAAAGACGCCAGTGTATATAGAAATTACAGCTGACAATAATACACTTAAATGTAGTATTAAATGTAGTCCAGATGTGGATTTTACCAAAATGGATTCAATTGGTTCTCTACTTGGTTTCAATCCGCGAAAATTGCTAGCATTTGTCACGCATCAAGCAGACTACGCGATCAACATTTGTAAAGTGAATGCAGTTTTAATCGATTGTAATATTGCAAGTCGATCCTATTTAAATAGTAAACCAGCCCATGTAATACACGAATTTTTTCCTCAAGTACCTGCAGGTTTTAAAATTGTCGAGTGCCCACCTACGATTATATATCTACCAATCAGATTACGTATAATAAATGAAATAATAGTTAAAGTGTTAGATCAAGATGGAAATTTAGTTAATTTCAGAGGAGAACTGCTAACTGTAAAGTTGCATTTAAAAAAATCTGCAATAGCCATGGGTATTAAGTATAATGCACGCAACATGTCAAGAATTGTTATAAATGCTGGAAATTTCAAAGCAATCGACACTCGATTGATTGTTTCAAAACCGCTAACAACACAAAACCGACAGTTTCTACAATCGTTAGGACTGCATTTATTTAATTAAAATTAGAATGAATAGTGAAATACTGAACGTGCGTGAAAAAGTTTACTTGGACAATGCAATTGTTAATATTGAAAACATACTCATCAACCTTATGCTAACACATCTTAAACAATAATCATGAAATTCGAATCCCTATACAACAACAAGATGTATACACCTTACCATCGAAGAGCATGCTGTACATAGAAGGCAAATTAATTAGAACAGATGGAAGCCTTCTCAGACAGCAAAGTTTGTAAATAATGCGATTTTGCTGCTTTTTGATGAAATTAGATATGAGATTGGTGGTGTCATTGTAGATCGTGTTCGGAATCCTGGATTAACGTCTATAATGAAGGGATATGTTTCATATAATAGCAATCAAAGTAAACATTTAAAAAACGCTCGATGGTTTCCTATGGATGATTCGCAAATAGTTGATGCCAATGGGAATTTTAATGTTGCAATAAACTTTTCAATGGTTCTCGGATTATGCAAAGATTTCAAAAAAATTATTTTAAACCTCCGTCATGAGATAGTTTTACTACGTTCTAGTTTTGATACTAATGCTATAATTAATCCTACACCCGATGAAGAAATAAAAGTTGTTTTAAACAAAGTTTTATAGAAAATGCCTCATGTAGCCGTTGATGATACTCAACGAATTAATTTAATAGAATGCGTTACACAAAATCTGGATTAGCATATTCCGTTTAGAGGATGGCAGTTGCATGAATATCAACTTCTACAAGAAACGCAACGTCATACATGGAACATTAAATAACAACACAATTAGACAAACCAAGATTTGTGATTGTTGGTTTCCAAACCAACCGAAAAAATAGATACATGAGCAACTACAGTCGTTTTGATCATTGCTATTTAACCAACATGAAACTTTATTTAAATTCAGAAATTTTCCCATACGATAACTTAAATTTGAAGTTCGAGAATAAACAGACTGCGTTGTTATATGAGATGTATGCTCAGTTTCAGCAATCATACTACGAAAAGGAAAATGAACCACTTTTTAATCCTGAAGATTTACGAAGTATTGCACCATTAGTAGTCATAGATTGTTCTAGACAAAACAAAGCGTTAAAATCTGGTACTGTCGATATTAGATTAGAATTTGAAACTAGCAGAAACGTTTTGCCAAATACATCTTGTAATTGCCTTATACTTCATGATGTGATAATCAAATACAATCCACTCTCAAACAGCATAAGAATATTATAATTACTTTATTATTATTACTGTACCTTTACAAATTATGAAAAAAACAATAAATCATTTAGCAATCACAGTCTATTTATTAATATTTTTACATGTTTTTACAATATCTTTTACATGTTTGTATTATTAAGTGATTTAGTAAACAGTCATAAACATTGACAATTTTAAATAAAAGTTTTGTTATACATTTCTCACATAAACTAACTGGTATGTTATTAACAAACTGGATTTTTTTTTAAACAGAACGGTTACTACTACTATTTTTTCTCTACAATACATTTATGCTAATATAGTTCAACTCGGGCAGATTGCAAGGTATCCTATTTTTAGATACATCCAAAACGAGAAACGGCGTGCTTGTGCAAGTATAAACATAACACTGAAGTTTTATAACTAAAAAAATATTATATGTTAATCGAGATAAAATAAATTGCATTCTTTATTTGAGCCAGTGGTTGAAGCTTTACAAGTCATTTCTGAGTGTATAGTTATACCCCCAAGGTTTAGTATCAGTGGTTGAGGTACTAAGAATTCTTTTATCATCACTTGGATTAAGAACAATTTTGTTTTATTTAATAGTAAAGACATCATGTTTGACTGATCTAATTAAACCATGCTGTTTCTGTACAGTCTGTTTATAAAACAAAGCATTCTTATAATCATCAAAAGAAATTTGCTTAATACTTGCTAAGGAAGATCCCTTTGACTTTTTTATTATCCTATCCTGAACTCTGTAAGTGTACATTTTAGATCTAAGCCCTACAAACTCTAGCATGATATCACCATTGTTTTCATCTTTCATAATACCAAGAACCTTTTTATTTGATAATGGAATATGATATTTGTTATGAGGGTCGTAATCGGATGTATCAAATCTATAAATATCTTGTTTGATATAAGAGTAAATATCTTCAACGCTAAACTCGTATATTAAACTATCCGTATCTGTGTACAGCACCTTTGCTTTGTTAGCAAATTGCGATTTTATATAACTATAGTGAATAAATTGAACAAATATATTTGAAATATCTAGAATAGAGAAACCTACATAAATGGGTTTGTTTAAATAAACCTCTAATTTATTCATTTCTATTAAGACCAGATCTTTGTCTAACACAGTGCAACTGTAAAAATTAGGCTTCGCTATGTAACTACGAGCTCCAAACCGTCCTTCCCATTCGGTCACTAATTTCACATCTTTCCTTTTCCGTACGTTTTCCATCATTTTTCCATAAACCGAATTTATCATATTTTTATAAAAGCATATATCGAAACTGTTTTTTGACTGTTGTCTTAATTTCGTATTCAAATCAATGTATTCTTTTAACCAAGGGGCTTGTTTAAACCGAAGAACCTTATGAATCTTTTTCAGTTCTAAACCGTAGCTTAAATACATTTTTAAATTCTTGTAGTGAATAATATAGTTGAGTTGAGTAAGCAGTTTCTTTAAGTTTGATTTATTAGAAGGTACTGGTGGTATCATATGTTCAGGCGCCAAAGGTAAGTCACTGTGAATTTCATGTAAAGATACTGGGTAGTGTAAATCGCATTCAAAAATATATCCTACATCAGAATCATCGGGAATATTAAGTATGTCTAAACGTACTATATCTGGACTGGTGCCATCTAAAAATTCAAATTCTCCATATGGAAGATATTCAGACATTGCAGCCCCATCAAAATACATTAAATATTTAGAATCGAAATTCGGATCATAATCTGCATTCATATATTTGTTATTTGCTTTACCATATCTATTCAAACATTGAGAAACACCACCACGAATTCCCCGTTCTAAATTATTTTTTCAATATCAGTAAGCAATTCGAGTTTAACGTTATTCGTTTTTAACATTGCATCTAGAGCTAAACCAGGAGCCGTAAAGTAGTGGAGTGGATCTAACTTATACGTGAACATGCAAGTTTTTCTAAAGTTTTCAAATATATCAGTCAAGAGCAGTACATCTGTTTTTAAATATAGGTCTGAATAGTCCCCTAGTGTTTTTATATTAAATGTTTGCCAAACGTGTTTAGCATGATTGTAGTCTTCATCTGAGACTTCTTCATTGCGCAAACGATTAAAGAATGCTGTTTTACAGGGTAAATCGGTTTCATTGAGCCTATCCCAAGAGTTATTGTAATCATAGGGAAATATGCCTTTACGCGTAAGTAACTGAAACTCATTATCAGTGTTACAATTTTCCCTGGTGATGGTTTTTTTATTATCATCTAAGTAGCAAGCTAATTTTTCAATGCTAGATGCCATAAACCTGAATGAATCGATAAATCTAAAACTAACTTTCATACCTTTTACATATTTTGTAAAAGATATGTATTTTTCCTTATTTATTGGCAGAATGCTTAACGAACCTGAAAACTCTAACGAGATTTTTTTAATAATGAAATGCGAATCATAGCCTGATAAGTTATGAAAAACTACTGGTATCATATAAGAATTATGATAATTAATGTTGCAATCTTGATGAGCCGCTCCTCGAAATTCACCTGTAAAGTGGCAGTGATCGCGAACTCTAATATCATCTATACTAAAAGGTTTATTGCAAACGTAACAGTGAAGGGCAAATTTAAATGCTGACTTTTGTTCTTCTGTTAAAGGATTCATAGGTTTTGGGTTACAGAAAATTTTATTAGTCGTTTCTGAAATCAGTTTCAATTGAGCAACAAACCATTCTATACAATCCTTTCCGCGATACAATTGAAATTTGGAATATTTATTATCATACGAGCATTTCAAATAATACGCTACACTAAAGGGTATATGCCTTTGGTAAAGGACTGTGTTTAATATTACCTCCGACTCATTGCATGGTTCTAATATACATTCGAGATCTGCATAAACTACAAATGATACTTTTTCTTGATAGTGGAAATGTTTAAATGTTAGATACTTTTCGGATTCTTCGGGTAATCTTATTGAGCAAGTATTCTGTTTTTCGCAATAATTCGAATGACGCTTAAGTAATGCTGCTGTACTAAAATTATTTAAACATCTATAAAAAACAAATTTTCTATGGTGATGTGAAGACAACTGTTTTGCAAATAATTTTGACATATCCTTCATCATCATCATTAGGTCTTCAGTCCTAGAACTGGTTAGACGCGTACCATCATTGTTCCCTATTCTGAACTAACCTACAGATTTCCCTGAAATATGCACAGTTTGCATCTATAACTGTCTGATCTAGGTCTACATCTACCTCTTTTTTCCTATATCTGCTTGTAATATATCACATACTATTCCCCAAAAATGCCTTAGAACGTATTCCGCCCTACTATTTCTCTTTTTCCCCAGATATCCTTGTTCCCATACTATTTCTGTAACTTATTTGTTATTATCTTTGTCTGTCCATGCTATCGTTCTTCATACATCTGGACCATTTCAAAAGCCTGCTACCGTTTTTGTGTCTGCATTTCAGCCAACATTTTTTAACATGTTTCTATTTATACAATTGAGAGGATGGTTATTAAAGAAGTGTGCGATTGCATTATTGAAAGGCTTAAGTAGTCATTTTTTTTTTTAATGTTTATTTTGAGGGGGAAAATTCATTATGATTTAAGTTACCTCTTTGGTAGATTTTAACATGGTTCTGAGGCGACTCTATGGCGGGTTTACACTTGTCAGATACCAGTGTTGTTCTATGAAGATTGTATATGGATCTGAGGCGACCCTATGGCGGGTTTACACTTGTCAGATACCAATGTTGTTCTATGAAGATTGTATATGGATCTGAGGCGACCCTATGGTGGGTTTACACTTGTCAGATACCAATGTTGTTCTATGAAGATTGTATATGGATCTGAGGCGACCCTATGGTGGGTTTACACTTGTCAGATACCAATGCTGTTCTATGAAGATTGTATATGGATCTGAGGCGACCCTATGGCGGGTTTACACTTGTCAGATACCAATGTTGTTCTATGAAGATTGTATATGGATCTGAGGCGACCCTATGGCGGGTTTACACTTGTCAGATACCAATGTTGTTCTATGAAGATTGTATATGGATCTGAGGCGACCCTATGGTGGGTTTACGCTTGTCAGATACCAATACTGTTCAACGGAGATTATATATGGTTTTGAGGTAACCTTATTGTGGATTTATACTTGTCAGATACCAATTCTGTTTTACAAGGATTGTTACTATGCTTATTTTTATGTAATTAGTTATTTTATGTATAAATAGAAATCATGTATGTAGGCTGTATTTCATGTTAATATTGCAAGGAAAACCCGGGAAAACTTGCAATGCTACCTAGATATTGTGGGCATTTGATTTTCATTTGTTATTTCTTTTAGTAATGGAATCCATTGTTTACTGAAAGTCACGGATTCGTTTGCAACGCAGTTATTTTTATGTAGGGTTATATAGGCAGCTTCTTTGATTTTGCGTTTTTGGTGGTTTTCTTCTTTTCAGGGAGTATGTGTATTCAGCTCGTTCCCTTTCTATTGTTTTCTAATTTTATACCCTATTTTACCGAGATTCAGTGAAGGAGGTTAAGCAACCTGTGGCTACCAAGATCCCCCAACATTTAGACATTTGCCGAAATAATGGTTTTTTAGTAAATCCTTTCACACACTTAACATTATTCGAGAATATTGCCCAACCAATTCTTGTAGTTACTTATAATAATCATCATGTTTACGCACAGTTATCTTTTCGTCATTAGTTTATCCATCTTGGGATTGGTTGGATGCGTACCTCCATTGATTTCTATTCTGGGCTAGCCTACATCTCCCTGAAACCTCTACAGCCTACATCTTTTACTATCTGTGTGCAGTAGTCTAATCTAGGTCTGCCTCTTCTTCTCTTTTTCCTATCTCTGCTTCTAAAATATTCCGCACTATTCCCTCATGCCGTAGTATGTGGCCTATCATCCTATCTCTCCTATTTTTACCGTTTTCCACATATTTCTTTCTTCCCCTACCATTTTTAGTACCTCTTCGTTCTTAACTTTGTCTGTCCATGATATCTTCATCATACGCCTGTAACACCACATTTCAAAGGCTTCTACCTTTTCTTGTCCGCTTCTCCTACTGTCCAGGCTTCACAGCCGTACAGTGCTGTGCTCCACACATATGTTTTAAGCAATCTTTTCCTTGTTTCTATGTTTGTGGTCTTTGAGCACAATAGTTGCTTTTCTTGTTAAATGTAGCACGACCTTGTGCTAATCTTTGTTTTATATCTTTGTGCTTTTCCCATCTTGCGTTATTTGGCTTCCTAGGTAGCAGAAATCCTTAACCTCTTGTAAGTTCGTGTTAAATACTTGTATTCTTGTTTTGATTTATTTTCCCCACCTTTGCAAACTAGAACTTTAGTTTTAGTTTTGTTAATTTTCATACCGTATCTCTCTGTTAGAACCATTTCCATTTCATTAAGAGCAGCTTCTAGCTCTTCCTTGCTAGACGCTAATACCGCTATATCATCTGCAAATCTAAGCATATCAATTTTTGTCCCTGCATAGTAATTCCAAATGTCTTCCTGCATTTGACAGTATTCATTGCCTCTTCTATGTACAAGTTAAAAATCAATGGGGATAGGGCACATCCCTGTCTCACCCCTTTCCTAATGTTTACTTCTCTACGTTCCTGCTCTAATTCTATTACTGCTGTTTGCTCTTTGTATAAGCTATGTACTATTTGTCTATCCCTATAACTCATTCCAATCCTTTTGAGTATTTCAAACATTTTTTCCAATTTACATTGTCGAATGCTTTTTCCAGATCTACAAACCCTATATACATGCTTTCCCTTTTTCTATTGTTTTCCATTATCACTCTCAGAGCTAAAATAGCCTCCCGTGTTCCCCTGTTTCGCCTAAACCCAAATTGGTCTTCTCCTAGTATTTCTTCAGCTCGTTTTTCCATTCGTCTTTGCACAATTCTAGTTAATATTTTTGACACGTGTGCTGTCAAACTTATTGTTCGAAAATTTTCACATCTATCCGCGCCTTTCTTTTTTGGTATAGTTACTATGGTGCTACGTTTGAAATCTTTGGGTATCTCGCCTGTCTCATACATATAGCTTACAAGTTGGAAGAGACGTTCTGTTACTGCTTGTCCAGCGGCTTTTAGAGTTTCTGCTTGCACCTTATCTGTACGCCTTACCATTTTTCAGACTCATTAATGCTAATTCAAACTCGTCTCGAAGTATAGGATATCCCAAGTCATCATTTTCAATGTCTGATTCCTGTTCTAATGCAGTTAGTTCCTCTCCTGCATATAAATTCCCTATATATTCTTGCCATCTACTCACTTTCTCTACGTTTTCTATAATGACGTTTCCTTGTGCGTCCCTTATATTTTTGCTATACGGTTTTATATCCCTAAAATTCATTCTAATTAATTTGTATGCTTCGTCTGTCTTTCCTATTTCCATCTTAGTTTGTACTTCTTTGCACTTTTCATCAATCCATTGTTCTTTAGCTTTCCTGCATTTGCGAATAATTTCCCATTTTATGGCTTTGTATCTCTGTTTTCCTGTTTCATCTGATTTATTTTTGTATTTTCGTCTTTCTTCTATTAAATTCACGATATCCTTTGTTATCCATGGTTTCTTATTTTCTTTTTGTGTATACCCCAAAATATCTCTGGCCGCCATGTCTAGGCTGGATTTAATGTTATTCCATTCTGTTTCTACTTCCTTAGTTTCAGATATTTTCGCGATATCATTCAGCAATTCATTTGACTTTTTTTCGAATCTTACTTGAATATCTTTGTCTTTTAGTTTCTCTAAGTCCAAGTGCCTTTTCCGTTCCTCTTTTCAGATTTTTAAATTTAAGTGCGGCCTTCATAATTACGATGTTGTGGTCAGTATCTATATCTGCTTCTGGGTAGCTTCTACAGTCTTTTACTTGATTCCTAAACCGTTGTCTAACAAGAATGTAATCTATTTGATATCGTCCTATATCTCCTGGCATCTTCCACGTATATCGTCTTCTAGCATGATGTTGAAATAATGTGTTTGTGATGATTAAATTGTTCTTGTCGCAAAATTCTACCAGCCTATTTCCCTGTCGTTTCTCGTGCCTAAACCAAATAAACCTACTACCGCTCCTTCCCTACCCTCACCTACCACAGCATTAAAATCCCTGTAATTATTAAATTTTCATGTCCTTTTACGTATCTTAATATGTCTTCGATATCTTTGTAGATGGCTTCTACCTCTTCGTCACTGTAGCTAGAGGTGGGCATGTATACTTGTATTATTACTGTGTTTACCGGTTTAGATTCTAATCTAACCATGAGTACTCTTTCGTTCTTTTGTAAGTAATTTTCCACACAGTGTCCTATCTTTTTCCGCATAACTATCCCCACACCCAAATTTCCGTCCTCTGCTCCTGTATGAATTACCCTGAAGTCTCCACTCCAAAATCCCCGCCTCTGGCCACCGAACTTCGCTGATCCCTACTATGTCTAGTGATAACCTATTCATTTCGATTTTAGGTTCTCTAGCTTACCTACTTGCTTCATACTTCTAACATTCCACGCTCCGACTCGCAGAATGTTCCCGACTCTTATTTTTAACTTTCCGATCGCATCCTCCGAAGTAGTCCCTCCCGGAGATCCGAATGGGGACTATTTTAACTCCGGAATCTTTTACCCCAGAGAATGCCATCATTTTATTATAATTTAGGTACGCTGTGTACTTGGGAGATAATGTGGTGGTTTCCCGTTGCCTTCCACATCGCGGTAGTGTGTCTTAGACTGCCATACCGACCCCTATGGTCTCTGCCAATCTAAGTACCGAAAGAGCCGCTGCCCTCTTTCGGGGACCTGTCTTAGTCTGGTTCCTCACTAACGACCCTACTACTTTGGTTGGACCTGTAGTTTGGCTCTTTAGCTCATTAGAACACGCAAGCCATGTCACCTGTTCTAGTAATTTAGAACTTCGGCAAGGTGCAGGTCCATTCGAAATGGGACATATCCTTAATCCAAGTAAAATGAAAGTGATTCTCATTAGCATTTGTCGGACGAGAATATTGTAAGGAATCATTATTTAAAACTAACAGATTAATAGGTTCAATTTTTTTAAAATTTTCACTTATACAAAATGGCAGTATTTTAGTTTTTTCTATACAATATAGGTTAATTGCGAGATTGTTAAGCTTCTCAATTTTTTTGATGTTTTTTAATGCGATTGGAAACTGAATTGAAGTGTAGCGTAATACTGTATCAAAATGTGGATAGCTAGATATTCTCTAACTATTTTGTTTAGCAGGATATAAAGCGAAAACCAAGCTCCAAAGAATGCAATGTTGGTCGTTATTTATTACATTTACCACAGCTTTTTTTTATTTATAAAGTCCGGAACCGGAACAAACGTTGAACACCCTCTTTTAAGTGGATCATGATTGTTTATATTTACCTTCAAGTGTAAAACTTCTTGGATTGCCCAACCAGAATCCTTTTCGCTAAATTCCTCTAATCGCTTCGAAATCTTGTCCAATACGTTCTCCTTATACCACCGCTTGAGATTGGTATTTATATCGATGTGACGATTTGCAGTAGGAAACGTCTTAAAATCTATTTCGCCAGTTGTAGGCTTAACAAAGTTAGCGGCCAATATTACATTAACTTTCAACATTGACTTTTTTAAGCAAGCAACAATCTTGCGTTTAAAACTAGTGAACGCCTTGTCTAAGAACACTAGAAGATCTCTATAACTTAAGTTGGTAATAAATAAGTCCCGTAATTATTCGACTTCCAAAACATGATTGTACATCATGCCAAATCAGATTTTTTTGAATATGACCTCTAAAAAGCGTTGCATCAATACCTTTACCTTTATATTCTAAAGAGCGTTTCAAGTGCCTCAATCGTACAAGGTAGCTTTTAAAATGTGCCAAATTAGATTCCAGCCTACTAAGATTTTCCTGACGATTGTCTTCGTATACCTTATTTCCAAATAGCAAGCTTCAATATACTAATATTTGCTTTGATAATTATAGGGTGTTTCGTTATTTCATCGACTGATCTAATTAGATTCACGCATTTTACAGTTAATCTCAAAATAGTGCTACTAATCTCGGCCACGGTTTCAGAATTCATAATTCTATACAAATCAATACACTACTTAATATATGTATAGCTTTATTTACTATTTATACAAAAATATCATCTGGTAAGCAAAACAACTGTAAAAGAATTGGCATACAACATCAGTTTTCATTCAGCTGCGTTTACGGCAAAAATTTGCTTGTTTGCAGTATAGTAATAAAAATGTTTTATACGACCTTTGATTTATGCTGTGTGTACAGAAAATACACTATCATTACAGCGCTATTTTTTATGGTTACGTATGAACTTTTTTAATAAAAAATAAAGCAAATTTGAAAAAATATCTCAGGTTAAACCGTCAATGTTGTTTAATAACTTACACGCAATTATGGTTTTTTAAAAACCCAGTATTAAAAATAACATTCTGCAGTTTTATCATATAGCAGTACCTTTAAAGTATTTTTATGCGGCATAAATCGTGTAAACCTACAATTACCTATATATGCATATAAATTATGTCAGCGGTAATCTACAACTTATTCTATATATATTACTAGTTAAGGGCCATTTGCATTGCATTATTTTAAACAAAATTAATCAAAAGAAAATATAATAATTTACATGCACTCATGGTTTTTTAAAAACCCAGTATTAAAAAAACATTTTGCAGTACCTTGATAGAATTAAAGAATTTCTTATTCAGCATGATTCGCGTAAACACACACACACACACACACACCCACAAATTACTATATACCTATATATATGCATATAAAGTCAATTTTTGTTAAGTTTTATGGAAAATAAATTATGCTAGCAGTAATCTAAACGAAATTAATCTAATTTAGGTTTTTTATTATGTGCCTTCATTGCAATTTTTTTTTCAGACAATGAATCTAAATTATTATTTTTGCTGAGCGGTACCTTTAAAGAATTTCTTATGCGGCATAAATCGTGAAAACACACAATTACCTGTATATGCATATAAATTATGTCAGCGGTAATCTAAAACTTATTCTATATATATTACTAGGTAAGGGCCATTTGCATTGCATTATTTTAAACAAAATTAATCAAAAGAAAAATATAATAATTTACATGCACTCATGGTTTTTTTAAAAACACAGTATTAAAAAAACATTTTGCAGTACCTTGATAGAATTAAAGAATTTCTTATTCAGCATGATTCGCGTAAACACACACACACACACACACACACACACAAATTACTATATACCTATATATATGCATATAAAGTCAATTTTTGTTAAGTTTTATGGAAAATAAATTATGCTAGCAGTAATCTAAAACGAAATTAATCTAATTTAGGTTTTTTATTAGAGAAGCTACTGCGTCGAATAGATTTGGAGCTAGAAATAATAAAGCAAAAAAGAGAGGAACTAGCTACGAGGGAGCAGCAGATACTTCAAGAACGGGAGTTAATAAATACTTTTTCATTTATAAATAGTTAGATCAAAATATTCAACAATTTGTAAAATAAAAAAGTATTTTATAAAAGTTTCTCTTTTTGAAACAAGACTATCTCTAAACAAGGTAGTAAACTGAAAGTAAAACGCACATAGATCAGAACCCACTTTAATTAAATACATCATTCTTTATTCAAACGACTTAGATGTGTTATAATAATTTAAACAGTAAAGAACAAGATGTATATTATTATAATAATAAACTAATTTCTTAGATTAGTCACATAATATTCTGAAAATTCTATGTTGACAGTTAAACCGATCGATCCCTCACTTTCATTTAATTGTTTCACTCCATGTGCTTGAAGGATTTCAAAATATCTCAATGGCAATATACTCTTGAACTCTTCTGTTTCCACTAATACTCTTTCTCTATATTTTGTCTTGATTGTTTCCACTTTTAAAACTTCAAACCTCTTATTCACTACAAGATCTTTTGAATTTACATAAGGTTTGCGATATGTGGTTTTATTAAGAGTATTAAAATCCATATTGCTCTTCTTCGACTAATTAAATTAATATTAGGAGCAATCTCCTTATATAGCAGATTACCACCATCTGCGTACTTTGCCAACCCACTTTTCAACCTATCACAAGAGTGAACACATTTTGAATTAAAACCGGCCCATGTATATTTGCAGCCTCTAAACATAAATAAAAGACATAAATCAAAATCCACTTTAATTAAACACAATTGACTTGAATGCGATATTTTGCATCTGGCATACTTTATAATTTCTCGCTAGAAAACCGAATTCAAAACATCTACACACATTTTCTCTGCACTTACATTTTTTAACATACGTGTGTTTTGAAGTATGTATGTTCCATTGAAAGTAATATAAAGCCGAACCTAATTCAAAACATGCCCACAAGTATTTTACATTTGAAAGTATATAATAATATATGTTTTAACATTTTACAATAAAAGTATATAACGCCGATCCTAATTCAAAACGGTGCACGTGTAACTTCTCGCTAGAAAACCGAAATATGTTTCATTGAAAGTAATATAAAGCCGATCCTAATTCAAAACGTGCCCACAAGTATTTTATATTTGAAAGTATATAAGAATTCATGTTTTCACAACTATTTTACATTGAAAGTATATAAGGCCGATCCTAATTCAAAACGGTGCACGTGTATTTTACATATGGAAAATACGTCTGAACACGTTTTGAATTAGGACCGGCCTTACCCCACTACTATGTTGGGAAAAGAGTTGTAAAAGGTGACGGAGGCAAAAAGGAGATCAAACTCCCACGTATTATACCTGTCCTGCAGAAAGGTGGCTTTTTACTATTGATTCCAATATTTGCCGGACTAAGTGCTCTAGAAGCCTTAACAGGTGGTGCTGCAGAAATTTCAAAAGCTGTGAACGATGCAAGACCTGCTGGCGAACAGTTAAAGGAGGGTGAACGTCACAACAGATCTATGGAAGCAATAGCGGTAGGAAAAAATGAGAGCGGATTGTTTTTAAAGCCCCACAAAAAAGGAGCTGCATTATCCTTGAAGCCATACAAGCAAGGGCATGGCACTTCTAGAAAAGTATCAAAAAACTAGACAAGTTACCTCGAAAAGCTCTCACCAACGTAGATATAAGGAAATACGCATCAAATATTTCTCATTTTCGAGGCGTTATTACTAGAGATCAGTTAAAGAAGATTAAGCCGCGTGTCACCGAATCGGGTGTAATTAACTTAGACACCACAAGAGGACAAGGTACTCATTGGGTGGGGTACCGAAACCTCGGAAGTATTGTGTTATACTACGATACCTTTGGCGACTTGAGACCTCCGGAAGAAGTCGAGAGTTATTTTCGAGGTTGCAAAATTTACTACAATAGTCTATCGGAGCAGACTTACAACACATACAATTGCGAACATTTAGTGGTAAAATTTCTTAGTGAAAATGACTAAAACTGTGAGCGTATTTGGATACGGCAACATCATATAAACAGGATTCATTTACCAATTAAATTGAAGCAGAACCTTGAATATGCTTTAGGTTTAGTGGGACTCTATACATGTAACACTGTGCAAAACGTACACCCTGGAAATAATGTCCTGTACTTTGCCGATTCAGAACAACATTCTATAACTATTGAACCGGGTTCTCACGAATTGGCAGAAATGAACGTATAAATACAGGGTGTGTTCAAACAGTGGCTCAGTAAGGTTCCAGACATCGATGCGAACATTGGTAATTTTTGTAAACTAAATGCAAACAATAACACGTTGAAATGTGTTATACGATGCAGTATACCGATTGATTTTAGAGCTAATCGTGCAAACAGCATTGGATCCATTTTGGGTTTTACCAATCGTAAACTCGCTGCAAACATCTTACATATTGCAAACCAACAAGTGAACATAATATCGGTCTCAAACGTTTTTGTGGGAACCAATATCACCGTTCATTTACAATTCCAATGCTCCACCCGAAGGTACTACATTGGCCAGGAGGCGAGTATTTTGTTGCCTGGAAATTTAGAATTTTGCCGAACCCTTGCCGTTCCAGGCAAGGTAGGGATCTTTAACGTGCGTGACAACATTCACACACGGGACCTCCAATTAACCTCTCATCCGAACGAAGGCGTAATATTTGTGAAAAATGCTCACCTGCATTTTTCAAGCAGTCGGCCGTGTCGGGATTTGAACCCGGACCTTGGGATCCGTAGTCTTACGCTTACCACACTGATCCACGGCGACGCCAACTAATATCACCACCGCATCGTTAAGAAGTAATACTCTGACTCACACTATATTGGAATTCAGCCTTTCTGTACCACCAGGGTATAATCTGGAAAAGGAGCTTAACCACGTTATATATTACCTATTAAGTGTATCAGAAATCGATAACATTACAATCAAATTAGTCGATCACTGGTGGAAATTGGTAAATTTTTCTCCGGAAACATATACTTGTGTTAGGCTAGAAATAAGAAACATTTAAGGAAATGTCTATTGATTTTATATATAAAACACGATACCACACGCTTCAACAGTCAGATGTGTCTACGCCGTCACAGTGTCAAGCCGTCAAAGGACTTACAGCAGAAGACATCCATTTTTAAAATCCTTAGGATTGAAAGTGCTAAATTATGGGTGGTAGAAGTAAACGTGTTTTGGACTACCACAGCGAGCGAGATGTTAAGCTAGGAAGGCTCAACTACCAAGATGTGCCTAAATTAGATGTGTTTGGAAGTTATAAATTGGACGAGACTATCATAAAGGAGGATTATTATACCTATTTACTATGTACATTAAATGCTGAAAACAATGATTGAATTTCTATAAAAATCCAAAGCAGCGATAACATAACATACCCGCACGAAAGTTCTATCTTTATTAAGGGTGTCTATAAAACAACAGATCCAGTCAAAGCATATGAGTTCAATAGTAATGCTCCCTACTTTTTTTTGTGAAGAAATACAATACAAGTTTGGGAACAATCAAATAGTCGACGTGTATTGAATTCCTGGGATTACTCGAATCATTAAAGGGCTGGTGACGCTGGAAAAATCAGAAACAACGTCTATTGTCCACTAGACAGAATCTTTATTCCAAGATGGTCGTTTTAGTTGTGCAATACCGCTTAAAACCATTTTTGTATTTTTCGAAGATTACGAGAAAGCTATCGTCAACATGCCACATGAACTGTTTTTAATTAGATCTAAGTCTTATGTGAATCGTAACAAGTTTGCTGAAAAAACAGTAACTTTTAGCATACAACGTAACTCATGGGAAGTTTTGAATATAACGTTAAGCGACTTTGCCAAGACTTCGCTGCTCTCCGAAATGCAGAATCAATCATCTATAATTGCGGCATTCAGGAAATGGGAACTATACGAACTTCCATCTTTACCTCAATTAAAGTCTCAGATGTGAAGAATTAAAGTGTCGAATGAAGCCAAAAAGGCAAATGGATATTACTGGCACTCCAAAACGATAAATATGACAACAAAGAAGAAAATGCTACTAGCTTTATGAACGCTAATATAACCAATGTCAAAGTGTTTTTCAACTCTCAAGCGTTTCCTCAACATCGCATGAACCTGGATTTCGAGCAGAATAATTATTTACCAGCATGCCTGCCGTATGCAACTTTTATGGAAAAATACTACCCCGACAGGGCTTCTAATAAATGTTTAATGGACTACAACAAGTTTAAGGATGGACCCATATTTGTAATTGACTATCGCGACCAGTTTGAGAGCCTCAAAGATGCAACAGTGGACGTTCGAATGGAGCTATAATCATCAAGAAATTTTGAACCTTTGATGAAGGTCTATGCTTTGATTATTTACGACTCTATGTTTAAGTACAACCCGTTTATAGAAGTTGTCAATATATTTTTTTCTACAATTAAATAATCTATAATATTGTGTATTTGCAATTCTTTTAATAAATTTGTATATGCTAAACTTTTTATTTTGTTTTTAAATAATTTTTGATGATCCCAGGTGTGTGGCCACATGGGGAGACCTGTGCGGTCTGACATCTACCTTAGGGTGGCCTGCGATCTATTTCTGGGAAACCTGGTGCGGCCACCTGCGCTTAGGTGTTGCCTATGGCCACAACGGCCACCTGCGCCCCGTTCAGGTATGGCCTGTGGCCACAACGGTCACCTGCTCCCCGCCTAAGTGTGGCCTGTAGCCACGACGGCCACCTGCGCCCAGGTGCGGCCTGTGACCACCATTTGGACAGGGGATGGTCTGGTGCGGCCTGTTTCTGGCGACCTGAGGTGGCCAGGTGCGGTCTCGAAAAGGTTAAAATTGTCAATTTAGGTTAGCATCAACCGATGGCTTAAAAGATGTACATCAAGGAAACTTTGGCGAAAGCGATAAGTGAAGTCCAGCAAGGCGTGATAAAAACTTGCTATGCAAGCAAACTGTACAAAATACCTAGAAAAACCCTACAAAAACACCTCGAACAACATTATGCAAGACATAATAACGTTCCTGTTGATGTAAAAAATACTGTGAAACAAAAATTCAAAATTTCAATACAAAATTTTGATGAATTCACCCCTTCGAGTCCTACCCAAATTGGTAAACATGGGCTTTTGTTCCAATCCAATATAAGGGCATTATTCTCCGGACCATCGAGTTGTGGAAAAACTAACACTCTAATATCTCTCATTTTACATGAGAATGGACTTGGATTCCAAAACGTCTATGTGATTTCTAAAAGTTTATATCAGCCAAAGTATGAACTGTTAAGAAGTGTATTTGAACCTTTAAGAAAAGAAATTGGTTACCACGAATTTGAAAACTACGACGATTCGATTAGTCCAGAAGATGCTAAAAATGATTCAATCATAGTTTTTGACGATATTCCTGTAAACGATCAAAGCAAGATCGCCCAGTTTTTTTAGTTTGGGGGACATAAATCAATAGACTCTTTCTACCTATGCCAAACTTATGCGAGCGCCTTAAAACACAGGTTAAGAGACAACGCAAACGACATCACAATGTGGAAACAGGATGAGACCAATTTTAGACATATTTTTTCGGATCACTTAAGTGGTGACATGCCATATTCAACATTTAAGGATATGTGTTTACGACATTGGAATTCTGATGATTCGAAGCATACTTTTATAACTATTGTAAAAGGTTTTGATATTGACAAAGGTCGCTATAGAAAAAACTTTGACCAATGTATATGTACGGAAGATGTAAAAAGTGGTTAGTTGTGATTCAGAGATTGATTATGGCGGACGTTAACGACTTGATTGAAAATAAAGGTAAACTTCAGCTTATTCAAGATGCCGTGCGAAACAAGTTTGTGGAGTACAAAAAGGGTTACACCGCGTCGCAGCAAGAATTCAAAGAGGTCCACAAACAATTGATTGAACCTTTGCAAGTAATCGCGTTTCATTTGCAAGACAAAACCAAAAAACTACCTACAAGAGAAGTTAAAGTTAAAAACAAGGAAGCACCTATAAGGAAAATTAAGCAGTCTATTCCCGAAGAACCGCTGCATCCCTACTATGCGGACGTGTTGGTCAGAGATAAAAACGAAAATATAGACACATCTGTTTATGGTGTGAGGTATGATGCTGAAGATGATAAATCGGTGTTCGGAAACAAAGAGTTGGATATAAATCGAGAAAATGGTGAGATTACATTAAATAATATAAAGTATCGTGGCACGTTTGGACTGTACAATATGCTAACCTATATGAACCTTGATCACGAAAAGGGTGATTTCCCAAATTACCTGAAAATGATTAAAGCAGCTCTATTTTCACGAAACGATTCGATCCATTCAAATTAAATAATCTAGCCGAATTTCCGACTACAAACTTAAAATTCCAAAAATATGTGTTGCCGCATTTCACAGAATTTCGGAGACAATCAAAAAAGACATCGTCAACGATAAAGAAGAAAGGTGCCGAACTTTCTAATCGTTTATACAAAAAATTGAGTACTAGTCGTATTCAGTACGTTCAATGGAACAAAGTTCACGAATTAATTGATCGACTAAAATTACTGAATGCCACCTACCTGGCAGGTAACATAAGCTTTGAGAACATAAACGAGATGATGTGCATAATCAAAGAGTTAAGGGAAGAAAGTATAGTAGAATAATCTGACTAAAATTTTCTCACTTTCAAAATGCCTATAGACCGGTTCGGCCGTCCGGAGTACAAAAATTGCTGATGTACGACAAGGTCCATCAGGGTGTGGTTTTCCACTTACACCAGATGGTGAAAGTTACGATTTACAACAAAAACGCATCGTCAACGTTTCGGATCTCATAGATGACTACGAAATCGTTAATCAAAGAAGTACAATTGTGTTCAAACCAGAAGAGGAAAAAATTAGTTTGCGCGGTACGAGATTGGTAGATGTACTTGAACCTAAGGAAGACAATGATGGGGTCACCAAAATGTTTACAGTTAAACTCGTAAACCATACATTGTCCAACTGTTTAAGAAATATAGAAGATGCTCGTCGTAAGACCGTAGTTTACAATGCGAGGATTCAACGAATTATCCAACTTAGTTCTCCTATTGAAAACTCTAATGCAGCAACCAAACAGTACATAGATGTAAAATTTGATAAACTTGTATCCGATGCAAAAGCATTTGTATAGTTGTTTATGAATTTGCATACCACATCTGCAACAAACGATCAAGAACTCAGTCTCGCACTTTTATCGATTTATAACGCATCACCAAGAGATGTTAGGAACAAGTATTACAATCCAAAACTTGAGCTCACACCAAAGATACAATTACAAAATTAGCTTTAGTACTCCCCCAGCAATGAGTAAAGCAGCAATCGTAGAAGAATTGTTTAGGCCAGCGCGGAAAAATTTTTGCGTCGGCACACAGTGCTTAATCCTATAAAAAGGGACCTCATGCAATTTGACTTCGCAGAATTTTAACCATACGCTCGTGTTAATAAACGTTACAAGTACATTCTAATTGGGCTAGACTGCCTTACGAAATACGCAATTGCTAAAGCATTACAAAATAAGTCTGGTCCAGAAGTTACAAGAGCGATGAGAATTATACTGAGAACAATGTTACGCGATAAGAATATTGCATCAAAGATTAATTTGCAAACAGATAAAGGCAAGGAATTTTACAATAAATCGTTTAAAAAACTCGTGCACAAATATAAAGTAAACCATTACTCTACGCATTCGGCGACCAAAGCCAGTATGGCGGAAAGATTAATTAGGAGTGTAAAAAACAAATTGTACCAGAGATTCTATTTACAAGAAAGTTATAGATGGTTACAAATATTACCTAAAGTTATTGAAGAATATAATAATAGTAAGCACCGATCGACTGGAATGACCCCAATTGAAGCAGAAAAACATCCTAAAAGAGTTAAACTTTTCGCAGATAGTAGTGCTACAAGCCGAAACAATTTGCTTAAAATAGGGGATATAGTGCGTATATCTAAATATAACACTGTCTTTGATAAAGGTTATTTGCCCAACTGGTCAACGGAATTATTTAAGGTGATATAAATTCAACAGACAAAGCCTAGTACTTATTTGCTTGTGGACTTAAACGATAAACCGATCTTGGGGTTTTTCTACAAAGAGGAGCTGCAGATATCGACGTGAAGTTAGCAGACACATTTCAGCAGACAAAATAGCGGAAATACCCGAAGGTTCAGTGGCGTAGGTAAAACTAATATAAAGAGACCTACTCATTTGCTTACTATTTTATGGTGAATATTCTTTGGCAAAACAGATTTATACCGGTAGATTATTCTTGCACCTATATATATAGCATCTAAACAAAATAATTGGCGCACTATTTATAATTTGGCGCCATTTTGAACCCTTAAACGGCTGATCAGTGATTTTCCTTTTTGTCGGTCGTAGATATAGTTAACGCAGATGTAATTGGCTTGTTTTTGTTTTGGCAGTGTATTTCCTAATACAATTTTTTTTAATTTTGTGTTATTTGCATTTAGGTTATTTTAAAATTTTTGAAAAGTGCGCCAATTATTTTGTTTAGATGCTATATATATATATATATATATATATATATATATATATATATATATATATATAGGTGCAAGAATAATCTACCGGTATAAATCTGTTTTGCCAAAGAATATTCACCATAAAATAGTAAGCAAATGAGTAGGTCTCTTTATATTAGTTTTACCTACGCCACTGAACCTTCGGGTATTTCCGCTATTTTGTCTGCTGAAAAGTGTCTGCTAACTTCACGCCGATGCTGCAGATTACAAATTCTCCAGATATTTATTTAGTGGAAAAAGTATTACGAAAACGCAACAAAGGACGTGAGTTACTTGTTAAATATTATGGTATTAACGAAACTAAATGGATTCCCTCAACAAATTTACTTTAAATATATGTGCGAGTTTTCATAGTTTAGTTATTTATGAATCCGCGGTCGAAGATGATTCATGTACATTTAAGATTTCCAGATACTGTTTTTTAATTATGGCTTACAACATACAGAGAAAATGATAAGTTTTCAGTTTAATAGAATTTTAATTTAAGCAAATAAAATGCAATATATTTTCAAAGCGGTACATTAAATATGGAAAACAAAAAAATTATACATACTGTTTCAGATTAAAACTGGACGACGTTAAAAAATATTTCCCGTTTTACTTAGGTAAAGACCGGTAACTGTACTGATTTGGCATCCGTTTCTTGAGCTTTTATATACATTACTTGGATTATTCTAATTAGTTTTTACATTCACCAAATTAAACAATAAATAAGAGTATCATTGTTCTATACATTAATGATGAATGTAATTAATACGTCATTTACATTAAAGGGCTGAAAATAAATAGATCCTTGGTAAAATTTTATTGGATAAATAAACGTACTTGCGTTTGAAACAAAATTTATTTCAAAATATGTATTGTTTTAGAATGCGCATTCTTTTATTATGTCATTCTCAAACAACGTTTACACATTTCTACTTAAAAATATTATTGTTAATGCGAAAATTTCCTTAAAACGCATTTCTAACTCGAAATGTATCCGTAATTATAGAAAGGAGGTTGTTTTTTCTGTCAACAAATTTTCCAGTTATGAATTATGTTTAACATTTTTGTAAGAATTAAAAGACTTTAAATTAATTTAATCAAACTAAAAAGCATGGTT